>CM038121.1:14954274-15268872 GCA_001642375.2 Mentha longifolia
AAAAGGGAGTTGGGTAAAGCAAACTCCCTCCCCTTAGCTTTGTCAAAGGAAAGGGCGGAGCCTCGGGGGGAGTCAGTGGTTCCTCCGGTCGGAGTTTGGTGAACCAACTGGTCGCTCCTCTAGTTGAAGTCGATGATTTGTACCACTTGACGATCAAAATTCCGTCAAGGGGCGGGGTGATCGTAATTCGAGGTGATCAAAAGCGAGCTAAAGAGTGCATGCAGATCGCCCTACGAGGTGTCAAAACACCTCAGCATCCCCAAGCATAGCAACCACAGAAACCCGATGAGTTGGAGCTGGAGAAGACATCTGTATCTGACGAGCGAGTAGAAGACGTTACATTCTACGAAGATGACCTGTCTAAGGTCATCAAAATAGGTTTTGCGAGCAGAGCCGAACTCCGAAAGCAGATCGTCCAACTTCTTCTGGAATACCGAGATGTCTTTTCTTGGTCACCCCTTGATATGACCGGGGTGGCATCAAGTATCATCACACACCGGCTGAACATCGACCCAGGAGTAAAACCAATTCGGCAAAAGCAGCGAGTGTTCGCAGCAGAGCAGAACCAGGTCATCTATGATGAAGTGCGTCAACTTTTGAAGGCGCAGATACTCTTCGAGGTCAAATATCCGACGTGGATAGCAAATCCGGTGATGGTCAAGAATAAAGGAGGAGGGTGGCGAATGTGTATCGACTACACCGATCTCAACAAATACTGCCCCAAGGACTGCTATCCCCTCCCCAACATCGACAAGAAGGTCGAAGCCTTCATCGGCCATAAAGTCTTCAGCTTTCTAGATCTGTACAAAGGGTACCACCAAGTCCTCATGAGTTACGAGGACGCGCCGAAAATAGCCTTCATCACAGACTTCGGCGTTTATGTGTACAAGAAGATGCCTTTCGGACTCAAGAACGCTGGAGTGACCTATCAAAGAATGGTCGACAAAATATCTGAGCCTCACATCGGCAAGAACGTAGAGGTGTATGTGGATGACATCATCGTCAAAAGTAAGAGCCAACTACTTGTGTTGACGACCTCAAGCTCATCTTCGGCTTCCTTCGCAAGGTGAACCTTAAGCTAAACCCCAAGAAGTGTATCTTCATGGTCCGATCAGAAAAATTTCTGGGGTGCTGGGTTTATCAAGAGGGGTTGAAAGCCAATCCATCCAAAGTCCGAGCCATCCAAGAGATGAAAGTGCTAAAAACCATTCATGATGTGCACAAATTGACGGGTTGTTTGGCCGCGCTAAGTCATTTCTTGTCTAAAGCCGCCGAAAAACAGCTCCATTTCTTCAAGATTTTGAAAAAGGCGCCGGACTTCGAATGGAAAGATGAGCACAGGTCAACATTTGAGGAGCTCAAGAAGTACCTAGCTAATCTCCCGACCTTATCTGTTCCAAAGGAGGGAGAAGTCCTTTCCCTATACCTCGCAGCCTCGGACGAGGCCATAAGCATGGTATTAGTTCGGAAGGAAGGACGTCGTCAGCTACCAGTCTACTTCATCAGCCGAGCGCTGAAAGGGCCGGGGACAAGGTACCAACCGCTTGAGAAAGTTGCGCTCGCATTGGTAAATGCTGCAAGGAGATTGCGACCTTACTTTCATGCGCACTCTATACAAGTCCTAATCAACCTGCCACTTCAACAAGTGCTGACCAAACCAGAAGCGTCGGGAAGGATTGCAAAGTGGGCAGTCGAGCTCGGTGAGCACACCATCTCTTTTTGCCCACGTTAAGCTATCAAAGGTCAAGCCTTAGCGGATTTTCTAGTGGAGGCAAAATTTACAGAAGTGCCAAAGCCGACCGAATCCTCCCCAAGCAAAACTGATGCCGAAGCTCTGACCGAACCACCAAAAGATTGCTGGAAAGTCTACGTGGATGGGGCTTCGGGACATTCGGGAAGCGGAGCAGGTGTCATACTCCTCAGCCCAGAAGGACAAGAGACCACTTATGCACTTCGGTTCGACTTCCCAACAACGAATAATGAGGTGGAGTACGAAGTTCTAATCGCCGGACTTCGTCTAGCTCAGGCCCTCCAGATACGAGCTGTTCAAGTCCACAGCGACTCTCAAGTCATTGTGAGCCATATGCTAGGAAAGTACGAGGCTAAAGGTGAGAGGATGAAAAAGTACCTCCACAAAGCTAAGAGTTTGCAACAAGGCTTCTCATACTTCGAGTTGGTTCGAATTCCAAGGGGGAAAACAACCGAGCTGATGCTTTAAGCAAATTGGCATCATCATCTACAAGCTCTCCCGTGGAAGAAGTCAAGAGCCGAAGTATAGATGAGGCCGAAGTCAACTTGGTAATTGAGGACGAGCCGAACTGGATGACCCCCTTTCGAGCATATTTGGAGAAAGGCGAACTACCCAGTGATAAGCTCGAGGCTAGGAAGATCTTAAGCAAGTCTCCGAAGTACACTCTAGACCAAGGAGTGCTGTACAGAAGATCGTATCTTCAGCCTCTCATAAGATGCGTTGGGCCGAACCAAGCGGACTACGCATTGCGAGAAGTGCATGAAGGATCGTGCGGAAGTCACATAGGAGCTCGAGCATTGTCAAAGAAGGTAATAAGATGGGGATACTACTGGCCCACTATGTTCCAAGATGCAGTCGATGATAAACATGGTTTTTCTATGATTTATAACGTTGTTAGGCGTTCATTTAGAAAAAGAAAATCATGTTTATAAAGGTTTTTATGCTTAAATTACAATTTCTTGTGAAATGTGATACTTTCTCGTTGTTTGATTGAATTTGCAGAAATATGGTGAGAATATTTGACATATTGGTCAGGATAGGAATGAAGTTCGGTTCGATAGGAGTTCATAGCAACAAACGGATCGAAAATCAGAGTTGAAACGAGGGAGAACGAGCCAAAACAAAATTGTTGCGCGCAGGGGCACTACCTGGGCGCCACCTGGGCGCCACCATCACAGAAAATTGTGAATTTTGGAGTTCTAGGCGCCACCTGGGTGCCACCTAGGCGCGGCAGCGCCCAAACGCGCATTTTCTCGGATTTTTACGGGCTTTTTGTTACTTAAGCCCATTCTAACACCAAAACCTCTTCCCCTATATATATAGAAACACTTGGAACGAATTGGGACACACTTTTTATCACTTTTTGGAGGAGAAGAAGAACAAGGGTTTGAAGAGAGAGCAACGAACTTCCGACGGTTTTATTGTTTTATAATTTCTTCTCTTGATTTTGATGCCATGATTAAGTGTGGCTAGTTTTTGTTATTCTAGGGTAGAAAGTAGATGAACAATTTGTGATCTTGAATCTTATTTATTTAATTGCATCTTTATTCATCTTCTTCTTATGTTCTTGTGCTTATTGATAATAAATTGATTGATCACCTTTTTATTATTCTTTGATTTTAATTCGAGATCCGAGAGGGGAGAATTAGAATTAGAATAAAGAACATAGGACATGTTAGGAATCAACGCCCAAAAGGTTTGAACTTAACATGGGAGTGTTTAATCTTTGGTTCTGTTGCAAGTAGCATGTTTAATTGTTACTTAGAGATAATTTTAATTGCATGTTAACTTAAGGTTTAATTGCACCCAAAAGGTTGATTAGGCTAATTAAGTGATTGCTTCAGAAGAGAATAAAGAGTAATTAGATAAATACGAGTCGAGTGTTAAATTGTTCATTGAAATCGAACCCTAGAATATTTGTGTTTATTGGAATTCAAATTGTGTTATTTGTTTTGATTTTATTTACGTATTTATTTTATTTGTTTTCATTAGAAATTAGTAATCAAACCCTTGTTATCATTAATCTAAATAGAGTTGGGTGAATAGGTTAGATAATCACTAGAATAATTCAGTCTCCGTGGATTCGACCTTATTTCTATACTACTACACCTGTACACTTGCAGCGTGAAAAAAAATAGCGAACAGTCGACCTCGTCAGGAAGTGTCCGAAATGCCTAATTCACGGGACAGTGCCGAGGCTACCCCAAACCGACCTCACAAGCATGCAAAGCCCTTGGCCATTTGTGCAATGGGGGATAGACATCGTCGGCCCATTCAACAAAGCTCCCGGACAGCTCTAGTTCCTCATCGTAGCCATCGACTATTTCACTAAGTGGGTCGAGGTTGAACCCTTGGCGAAGATCACGAGCAAGAATGCCCTTAACTTTGTCTGGAAGAACGTGGTTTGCCATTTTGGTGTACCTTATATCTTAGTCTCGGATAATGGGACGCAATTCACAGACAGGACATTTAGGAAATTGTGTGAAGGGCTTCATATTCAACAGAAGTTCACTTCGGTAGCTCATCCTCAAGCAAATGGCCAAACTGAAGTCACCAACCGGACGATCGCAAGGGACTCAAAACTCACCTAGGTAAAAGCCAAAGGAGATTGGGCGGCGAACTTACCCCAAGTCCTATGGTCATACCGAACAACCCCCCGGACCTCGAATGGTGAAACACCCTACAGTTTGGTGTACGGAACCGAAGCAGTGATCCTGGTAGAGATCGGCCTGCCGAGCCCCCGCACTATCAACTTCTCAGCCGAAGATAATGAAGAAGGCCTTCGAACCAATCTGGATTTGTTAGAAGAGAAGCAAGAGCTTGCCTACATAAGGGAAGCTAAGTACAAGCAACAAGTAGCTCGGTACTACAACCAAAAAGTAAAGTATCATCAATTCCAAGTAGGCGACCTCGTACTTCGAAATAACGAGGTCAGTAAAGCGGAAAGGCTCGGCAAGCTGGAAGCCACATGGGAAGGACCTTACCGAGTTTAAGAGGTCCTCGGCAAAGGGTCGTATAAGCTCGCACATCTATCCGGTGAGCCAATACCCCGAACATGGCATATTTCTCATTTAAAGAGATACTTTGCATAAGTGGCTGAGAGTAATGTTTAGGTCCATTTAGTTTGTCTAGGTTGCAAGTCAGGTCGTTTTATGATTTTTGTCTCTTTCGAACTTCAGTTTTCTATTAATAAATTCTTTATTTTTCCTTTAATTTGTTTGGTCTTGCATGTCTCATTTTGCATTCATGAATATTGCTACTTCACTTATGAATATTATCTCGACCTTTTCATTTAAAACCCTGACGAGGGTAATTTAATATCCTTTTAAGGATAAATAAACTCCATAGCTGGAGTAGCATTCAAAAGCGCGTAAGGGGACCACCCCTATCGATAAATTTGACAAATAAGGAACTTCGAGCCTACCTTAGTTAAAAATAAGGACGAACTACCTTTGTTTATAACGAGGAGGCACTACCTTCGTTAAAAGCAAGGATGAATTACCTTTGTTTAAAACGAAGATGAGCTAAACCTCATCTCATGACGAGGTCATGCTATCTAAAGCCAAAACCTCGTCTTATGACGAGGTCGTACTATTTATAGCCTAAACCTCATCTTATGACGAAGTGAGCTATCTAAAGTCAAACTTCGTCTTATGACGAAGTGAACTATCTAAAGCCAAACTTTGTCTTATGACGAAGTGAGCTATCTAAAGCCAAACTTCGTCTTACAACGAAGTGAGCTATATTAAGCCAAACTTCATCCTGTAACGAAGTAAGCCAAAACCTCGTCTTATGATGAGGTCGAACTACCTAAAGCCTATCTTCGTTTAAAACAAGGAAAATTACCTTAGTTAAAAATGAGGATGAAATGCTTGAATAGGGAAAGTACAAATAAATTTCCATTTTATTTCATAAAAGGAAAAGTTCAATTACATCAAGAGGACAAGGAGCCAGAAGGCTGACTAAAGCTAAGCCAGTCTCTGGCAAAATCTCTATTTAAGAGGTCGTCTATACTTATCCTACCTCCGCCTCTACTTCGTCTAGCAGCTCGGCCACCATGACTTCGGGAATTTTGGCTCGATCGACCTCGGCCTCGTCCAGACGCCGATTGCCGTTCTCGGACATAAAATTCCGTAGAATGGCGCTTGACAATCCTAGAATCAGGATTCGCCGAACTTGAAGGTCCATCTTCTAAAAATTCCCTAGAAGTGCGGTCAAGAAGCCCCAGGTTTGGACCAGGGTTGGCTGAAGGAGAAGACCGGGCTTCGGACAAGATACGACGCTCCAACTTTGGATGACGAGCCAAAACTGTCTTGTACGTGCTCGCCACTCGCATAAGCTCGCTCACTTGATCCTAAAGTTCCCAAGAGTCATCTCCGTATTGCTCCCTGTAGCTCTGACACCGAGACTTGAGCTCTTTGACTTTCTTATTGGTCTCGGAAATAGTAGACCCCCCAGCTCGGTGAATTATAGCCTCGTACAGCATGCTCCTGAGAAATTACTTCGGCCTTCTTAGCTTCATCCTCCGCAATCTCCAACTTCTCTTCGAGCTCAAGAAACTGAGCATGTAGCTCGTCATATTTGAGTTGAGCAGCAGTAAGCTTGACATCGGCCTCGTTTTGAACATGTCCAGCCCGGCTTTTCCAATGTAAGACTTCGGCCTCTTTCACCTCAAGAGCCCGAGTCAGTTGGGATATGTGAGCAACCAATGAAGATGCATCAAAAAGTTGGGGAGAAGAAGACTACAAAGGCAAATGAAAGATATTTCAATTAAATTGGAATTTCATTAAAGCCATTTCGGCTAAAGGAAAAGCGCCGTCCTAGTGACGACGTGATACAGGGGTCTACAAAAAAATAAAAAAATAAAAATAAAATAAATATATATATACAAGAGAGGTGATCAACTGACCACTCCGGCGTTCTCCTCCTCTTGAAGATGTGTCTCATCATTCGCCGGAGTAACTTCAGCCTCCGCCCCGACCTTAGCCTCGATCTCCTCTCCTCGTTGCTCGGCATTTCCAGCCTCAAGCTCTGCAAAATTGTCGAGACTGGCAATTAATGCCTCCAAGTCGGCATCCCTGTCGACCGGGCAGTCCCGCACAGCTTCGGCCGTCAGGACGTTGGATGACGAGGCTAGGCTATCCAGAAGAGGGATGACTTTCGTACCCTCCAACAAGGCCCCGGCGTAAGCACGGTACACGGCATCATCCGACATCGCTTGATACCCATACTTAGACTTATCCAAGTCTGGGTAGTCAGTGGCAATGTTGTCGATGGTGTCGGCAGCAATGCGAGCGTTCAACACCATAGCTACCTGCCAGGCCAGTTCTGAGAACATCTCGGACCGGAACAGGCTTTCCGTGTATGCACGAAGCAGCGGCCCTTGCCCAGCCACCACTTCGGCCTCCCGAAGCTTCGCTGCCTCCAACTTAGCTGCTTCAGCTGCAGCTCGAGCCTCAGCCTCCTTTGCCGAGGCAACCTTCGCCTCGGTCACAACAGCAACCAACCGGTTGGCGAGACCGACCTTCTCGTTCTCCAACTCCCATTAGACCCGAGATGCTTCGGTGAATCGACTAGTCCCTTCGTCAACGAAACTAGACAAGTCCGAAGCCTCCTTCATCAGCACTTCTGCAAGGCTAGTGAATTTAGCAGCCATAACCTCGTCGCCCTACAAAAACCCTTACAAGTATTATTATACAGAAGGAAAAAATACATTTAAGGCTATCAACTAGCTATCATACCTCGGGAAACGGCCGACGCCGATTCACCAGTTCTCCAACTGGCTGATCCAATAACCCAGCAGAAGATCGGCATCTGACTAGGGCACGATCACCCTCATCCGATGCAGCCATAGTCACCTTCGGTGCCTTTTTGCGATGTAGAGGGGGTTGCCTGGAAGGCGACCTTACTGGTGATGAGCCCGGCCCGCTCTCAGTCTGCTCTGAAGACGCCTCGGAAGGCGCATTCTCGATGGCAAACATCGACCTCTTTAGGTTATTCAACAGCTTCACTGCAGTTCGAAGCGCAAACACTCAGGAAAAAAAAAAAAGAGAAAATAGGGCGGAAAAAGAGGAATGCCGAGGTGGGGCCTCACCCTTCGCCGGATCCACCATGGACTTAGGGTCGAAAGGGCTCAACCCCAGACGAGCGAGCTCGGCCTCGTCATACTCCCCAAAAATGACGCCGAGTTTCCCCAAAATTCTCTCGAGGTCACCAAACCTCTCTTCGGTGTTCTGGTCCCCTAACGGATCCGTTTTCCAAACGAACTGGGATACCTCGTCAGCCCGGCAAAAGAAATACTTCTTCTGTCAGTTCGAGTGCTTAGACTTCGTCCTAACCCTAAATCCGAGGTTAGGGGAGAGGTAAAACCACCCCGTACTCGGTTTAAAGCTGAAAACCTAAGGATCAATCCTACAGTTAAAGGGACATCGCGGCGGCCGGCCTCAACAACGAGATCGATGAGTTGTTTAAACGAGTTCGGTATAATTTGCCCTAAGGCCATGCCGAACTTCCGTAATAACTTATCAAAAATAGGAAAAAGGGGAAAACGGAGGCCGCAACCCAAGCAGTCTTCGTACACAGTAAAAAAACTGACCGGAGGTGAACAAGCTCTATCCTCCGGAAGGGGAACTACAAGCAAAGCAGAAGCAGAAAATAAAAAAAAATTGGCAATTTCTTGAACCCTAGATGCGCTCAAAATTGACGCATGTTCAAGAACATTGCCAAAATCCGAACTTACAGCAGGATACCGAACACTACGGACAACAGGAACAGCTGAATCTACGGTATAAACCTTAATATCTATAAACCGCGATTGAATGACTGCCGCCGCCGGAGAACACGATGGGGAAACAGACTCCTCACGGTTCCCGTCACTATCACTACCACTGACTCGGGAAGAAGAGGCCATGGTAAGAAAATAACTTACTTGCGTAAACGCTGTGGAGGATTCCAACGAAAAATGAGCGGCTGCGCTGCAAATCGCGAAATGCGGAGAGAGAGAGAGAGAGAGAAAATTGCAGAGAAAGATATAAATTCGGGGGAAAGAGAGAAGAAATGGCGTATGAAAGAAGTTTTATCAACTTTCCGCCTTTTCAACCTCCCCCACGTCCAATCACGCCTCACTTTATCGGGACTCCAAGCGGCGCATTAATTAAAGTAACTGACACTCCGTGTTCGTCCTCGGCAACTACTTCTCCGACCTCATCTTAACGAGGCGGAACGAACTCGACTTTGTCGAATTTATTTTTTGACGGGACAAGTTACTTTTCTCCGACCTCGTCTTAATGAGGCGGTACGAGCTCGACTTTGTCGAATTTATTTTTGACGGGGCTACTTCTAACCGACCTCGTCTTAACAAGGCGGTTCGCGATTGACTTCGTCAATTCAACTTTTGACGGGGCAACGTACTTCAAACTGACTTCGTTTTAACGAGGAGGTACGCGTTTGACTTCGTCAATTCTACTTTTGACGGAGCAACGCACTTCAAACTGAATTCGTCTTACCGAGGCGGTACGTGCTTGACTTCGTCAATTTAATTTTGACGGGGTAACGCACTTGACATCACTCCTACCTCAACTATTTCCCCTAACTCACACCCTCGCTTCTACATCTTTTTGGGAGGGGGGATGTGATAGGATATGGCCCAGCACCTAGGCCCAAAGCATCAGACCCAATATAATTGGGCCCCGACAGTTAAGCTCGGCCCAATTGAAGATAAGAGACTCCATCACCAAGGCAACTAGGACTCCTACATCGACTACAACTCAAGCTCCAAGAGAGATATAGAAGCTCGGTGTTTATCTATAAAGGAGGAGATCAAGCCAAATAGTCCAAAAAGGAATAGACTTTGTATTAAGGTCGAAGTCCATGTAATTACCTATAAATAGGGGCTTAGAATAGATTAAGAGGAGAGAACAATCTTTGTAAGCAATACACGCATACTAGCAATAAAGCTCTATACCATTTCCGCCCGTGCACGTAGATCTATTCCAATAGATCGAACCACGTAAATCCCATTGTGTTCCGTTCACTTTTGTGTTCATTAATTCCTTGTCTACGGACATTAATTACCTTACAAAAATAAGATCGATCAGACCACGATCAATCGTACTAGGGGTGTCAGTGGGTGGGTAATACCCGAACCCGACCCGGACCCGCTCAAGACCTGGTCACTATTTGATTTGTGGTTCTGGGTCTGGGTCCGGTCGGTCTGACTCGGTCAAACCCGTAAATGCACCGGGTCTGACCCGACCCGACCCGCTCTTTCCGGGTCTGGGTTCGATCCGGCCCGATTTTTTTTTTTTTTTTTTTGTTATTGCCCTTCGTCTTTTTTCTTTTGTATGTTTCAATGTCGATTTATTATCTATGTACAAGATGATGATTTTTTGATGATGAAATTACATTTTAGATAGTCCTCATTTACTTTATCATAGTATGATTAAAACACCACAATTTATGATAATATTGTATGTAATTTTCATCAATTATATAAATTAAAATCCCACTAAAATTATTTAATATGTTACCACACATTTTCAAGTACCAATACTATATAAAAGACAAACCCAAAGTATATCAAATGTAAACGCAGAATATAATAAAAAATTAATTATGCCCATATACCAACTTAGAAGCAAATGAATCATCAACCTCCATATAGCAATAGATAAATAAATAACAAAATGTCATCCGTGGAGATAATTACCTCGACAAATTAAGTTGTCAAATAAGAAACAACTCAAAATTCGGAATTTGAATAAACAAAATGGAAAACACAAAAAGAAGGGAGAAAATAAGTCAAATATCAACAAAGTAGAAAAAAAAGAAAAAAAAAAAAAATAGTTGGGTTCGGGTCTGGGTCCGGGTCCACGCGTAATTACCCGGCCCAGACCCGTTCAAATTATATTTTCCAGGTCCGGGTTCGGGTCCGGATCCTTAGTGTAACGGGTGGGTCTGGACTCGGAATCGTAGCTTTTTTGAGCGGGTCCGGGTCCGGCTATACCCACCCACTGACATCCCTAAATCGTACTGCAGTATTTACCATTCAAACGGGACGATGTGAATTTTCATCCCACCAACAGAACATCAAAAAGCCCCAAGTCATGGATGAACTCATTAAACCTTCTTGAACTCAAAGTCGAGTAGTAATACGATCTACCTTTTCTTTCGCTAATATCGCAGACTTCATTGAAATCACCAATCAAGCACCATAAATCACAGTTGCTCCTCATCTTCTCCAGAAAAAAATTCCACAGCCTAATATTATTATTATCATTTTTATTTTCTTCTTATCAGATTCACATGGACTGTAAATATTAGCTATGATACAATGTTTACCAGCGCAACCCATTCGCCTAAGACTCCCACAACTCCCTCATTTATCTAACAATCATTAAGATTAAGTTTCTCCTTTTCTTCTTTTGTCCTTGTTACATTTTGGCTCCAAAGTTGTGTGGGTTGCCGCCTACGTGTCTTTCTCTTCATTAAATTCATGTTAACAAAATTATAAAATATTTTATTTGTATTTAATTCATCATTATTGCAGCCTTTTCCCTTTGAAACAAATAAAAAATAATAATTCACTTTCAAGTTTAGGTGGTGCTTGGTACGGTGGAATGGAATGACATTCCTACCTCTATTCCATTCCTACACTTGGTAGCATTTTTCAACGGAAATCACGATTCTGAATGGAATGCCCATTCATAATGGATTGGGAATAATCATTCCTTGAGCACACATGGTATTAGTCATTCCATTTCATTCCATTCTTACCTCCATTCCATTCCCACTTTCATTCCATTCCTACCTTATTCTATTCCATTATACCAATCACCCCATTATTATCTTTTCTACTTATCTCTCACAAAATACTTCTTCTGGAAATAAATAAAGAGAATAAACACTCTCTCTTCCATGGATAACGAAACAATTCGAGATGATTGAGTTATTTCAAGCTCATATGGAAGATGTAGATGTAGCGACAACTCATTATGTAAACAATGGAGTTTCGGATCAAGATGCAAGAGAACAAGCAAATGTATTATACATAAAACAATCGTTAAATAATTATAATTAATCGTCTAGGATATAAGGTCTATTGATGGCCGGAAGAAAAAATGACAGCTTGAATGTGATCAAAAATACCATCATTAAATAAAGTTTCTACAACAAGTAAATGTAGCAAGAAAATAGAGAAATACAATCAAATTATCTTTTATCTTGGAAATGCAAATCTACAAAAATTAGATTCAAATTTGAATATGAAATTTAAGTTTTTGAATAGTTAGAAAATGGTGAAAAGGTAAAACCCTTTAGCCCATTAAATATCAACAATATTTTATTACTTATATAAAAATAAAATTATATTAATAACCCCATTATGGCTAGCCATAATGTGGCTATGTAGATTTATTGAATTTAAAATAACTATTTTTGAAATGTAAACATAAAAAATACTTAAAATTTTCAACACATGTAAACACCCATTTTATTAAAATAATGAGAGTGAGACCCAGCTTTTGGGGGACATAGATTCCCTCCATATTCATTTCTGCTATTTGTTTTACTCGGTACTTGTTTTACATTCTAGGACCACCCATGTTCTTTTGGGATTGACCGCCAATTGTGGCAAAGAAAAAAAAAACAATTAAAAAAAAGATTGGGACCGCCCATTGTGACAGAGTAAAAATAAAAAATAAAAAATAAAATAAATTGAAACCGCCTGATAGGATATGGCTCAACTATTAGGCCCAAACATTAGGCCTAATATAAATGGACCCCGATATTAAGCTTGACCTATATAAGTTTGGCCCAAGTAAGAGACTTCTTCACCAAGTAAGGAAGACTTCTTGATCGACTACAACTCAAGCTGCAATAGAGTGTAGAAAGACTCGGATATCTATGATGAAGAGTGAGATAAGCCTAAAGAGTCCTTATATGAATAGACTTTGTATTAGAATCAAGCTCCATATGAATATCTATAAATACGGGTTTAGAATAGAATGAGAGGGGAACAATCTTGTAGCCAATACTCATACTAGCAATAATATCCATACTTTTTCCGCCCCGTGGACATAGATCTATTCCAATAGATTGAACCACGTAATTCTTTGTGTTCCTTTTACTTTCATATTCTTTTACTCCTTATTGACGCTCATTAATTACTTACGAAAATAAGATCGATCACCGCCCAAGATTAGAAATCCTCTCCAAGATTATAAAAATTGGGGCCACCCAAGATTAAAATTCTCTTGCTCTCTATTACCGGTGCAATGATGGAATTCATAGTTAATTCTTAAAATATTGGGATCGCCTTTGATGCAACGATGGACCACCGAGCCCATGATGTAATGATGCAATGATGGTCGAGAAGTCCAAACTGCTTGAACAGTTTGCACTGTTCCAACGATTTTCCTCGGGCAGTTTCAACATTATATATATTTTTTAAAAAATAAATGTTTGAGCGGAAAGCCTAACCGCCCGACAAAATTTAAATTAAGGGGGTGTATTCAAACCGGATTCTAAAAGATTTTTTTGTATTTAAAAGTTTATATGTATTCAATTCAGATTTTAGACTTTTAAATATCCATATAAATCTTATGGTATTCAAAATCAATAGGATTTTTAAGGATTTTAATATGTTAAGGATTTTATAGGATTCTTAGTGCTTATATCAAAGACAGAAATCTTACCTCCCCACGGCAGATTCTTAAATTCTGGAGTCTCACGCCATAAAATAAATATTTTTCTTTCAATTTTTTTCGTATTTGCTTTCTTTTCTCCCTCATCACTCATCAGTACCACTCTTCTTCTCTCCTTATTCTTCTTTTTGCTTTCTACCTCATCAGTACTGCTCCTCTCTTTTTCCCCTTCATCTTTCTTGTTACTCTCAAGTCTCATCACTGCTCTTCTCTCTCTCTCCCCACCCCCCCTCCCTCATTTTTTTTTGGTTCATCCCCTCTCTTTTGTTTCTCCTTTTGTCCAAACTTCTCTCGATCTTTTGTTTTCCTATTCTCACCATCAACGTCATATACGAAAAGCGTATGCTTTCCTCTAAGAACCTTCTGGATCAAATTCTCTCTGTCTTCTTTTCTGTAGTTATCTTTTCATGAAATTTGAGCTTTCAATTTCGATTTATATATATATATATATATAGGTAGTAGATCATATGAAAATTAATTATTACTCCCTCCGTCCCGGCCGAAGCGGCCACTTTTTTTTCAGTACACTTCTTAAGAAAGAATAAAGTAGAAAAAAATTATGGTGTTAATTGGATGCATTAGAAAACATGTGGCTGAGATTCCACATTGATAAGGACTAATTACGTCATTTATTTATATAATAAAGCTTAGAGTGTAAACTCGTTAAAGACATGTGGGGGATAAGTATTAAACTTGGTGGGATCTGCCAAAGACAGATCCTCAACATATGCCCACATTTAGTTTAGCTTCTACCTTGGAAGAAGGCAGATGCTAGTCTTTATTTCTTAAAATAGTGGGATTCTATTCCTGACTACATGTCTTACACTTATTGGCCATCGGCCTTAGAAGGGCATTATATGTATAAAAATATATTAATGGAATGTCCATAATTATGAGTTGGCTTCTGAAAAAGATAAAAATACCCTTCCAGTTGTAAATATTTACTTCATTACCATCATCGTTGCTCAATTATAAATAAGAGGTGATAGGCATTTCCAAAGGTACGCTCTCTTTTTACTTTCTAAGTTACACACTCACACACTGAAGAGGTTTTTCTCTCTGGAAACCTCTGTAATTTCACTTTCAGTTCTAAAACTAACTTGAGCGTCGGAGGTCCTTCCCGGAGGACCCCCAACCACTCCTCCGGTTCTGTTTTGCAGGCTTTCATAGCTACAGAAGGTAAAAAGAAGCGGGTTTCTTAAAGATATTCTACTATATTTCTGGGAACTTAGATTCCTTAACACTTCTAGTGTTTTCACTCAAAATGTTAGATCCATTTCGGTTTTCAACTTTTATGGATCTCGTTGAAGATCTTAGACCCAGATCTATCACACATTATCTTCCTAAAATAGAAACAGACCGCTTCGGCCGGGACGGAGGGAGTACGTGAAACCTGCAACCCGTCATAAAATGTTACATTTTATGTATAAAATGATGGATTTTATGCATAAAATGTTGCATAATAAAATATATTATTTTATATTATTTCATATTATTTTTGTGCATATAATGCATCATTATAAGAATGCAACATTTTATGCATAAAATGCAACATTTAATAATGAGTTGCAGTTTTCACGTATTAATTAGTTTTCACCATAATGCATCATATATATATATATATATATATATATATATATATATATATTCAATAAGAAATAAAACAATGGGAAAGAAGAAGATTGTTCCAGTTTTTTCAAGGCTTCATTTTCACGCAAACTCATAGTATATTTTATGTTGATAATTTGTTTGTTTTTAAGAATCTATAGACTTATAAAGTCTATCAAAATAGAGATAAATCAATCTACTAAAATCTACATAGAATTGAAATAATCCATATAATTAATAGAATCCATAGATTCTAAAAAATCTGTCAAATTCTTTTAAATTCCGAATTGAATACACCCCCTAAATCAAACCTCCCGATTCATATCAGGCGCTTATAATTGTTCCGGCGATTTCCAAGTTCAGTTAGGGTGTAATATTTTCTAATTTTTTTGCTGAATTAAATATTTATTCACAAATTGTGTTATAGAAATGATAAATTTAATTTTTAGTGTATGCTCAGTTAGTCTATTTACCTAATGATTTAGAGTTCAATTTAAATTTATATATAAATGATTAATTTTTTTACTGCTAATCGGTCGCATCGTCAATATTTATTTTTCAATGAGCCCCAGTGCCCCACCTCTATTAAAATAATACTTCATCTCTCCTTCATTTAATTGACACTTCTACTATATTGAGACGTCTTTCATTTACTGAACATTTTTATTTTGGGTCGTAGACCCCACAATCACTTTAACACTCTATTTTTTAACACTTTAACACTTTAATACTATTAAAAAATTAGATGGGCCCACAAGTATCTCATTTTAACACTTTAATACATTAATTTATTAATATATCATCAAAATGTAAAAAAATATGTGCCCAAAATTTTAGTTTACTAAATAGAGGATGGAGGGAGTAAATCGATATTGAAAATGGGTATGTTTACCCATTAGGAAGTCTTTTATTTTAAAGTGAATTATAATTTAATTCATGTCTCAATCAACCGGATGCATTTTTACAAATAAAATTCACATACATCTTTAGGTATATTTCAAAAAAGTAAATTTAAAATCTAAATAAATTTAAAAAAAGGTATATTTTCATTTATATTCTTATTTATATTATGATAATATTTTCTATTGATTTTTTTTTATATACCAGTTAGATTTGTTTAAAACTATTCATTCATTTTTATCTTTAAAAAAATATTTTAATTATTCAAAATGTGACATTTTTTTATTCGCGTCTCACACAAGGGATAATACTTAAAGTCGTAAAAATTGTCAAATGGTTCAAATAATAAAGCATATAAATTTCAGAAAGATTAAAAAAATTAAAAGGAAAAACGAAAATGAAAATATATAGCATGAAATCTATTTTCGATAAATAAAAGCATCGAATGGAAAATATATATGCTGAAAATATGAAAACACAATAGGAGTATACGTTAAAAAAAAAAAGATAGAATTGTGGAGACTCTAAAAGAAGCTCATCTTGCCATACAGTTTTTAAAAGTTTATAAGCTTATACTTTTATTAAAATATATCTCACATATAAATAAAAAAAGTATCATTTAGGGTGAGACAAAGGGAGTAATAAACAACGTAGAAATTATTTTAGAGAGATTATAAATTTTAGCCTAATACCCTAAAATTCAGACTACAAAAATTCCATGCAAATGAATAAAAGCACATCCGAACGTTTCAATAATAATCCAAAGAAAACCAACCAAACATCAAGTCATAGCATTAAAAAAAAGAAAAAAAAAAAAGAAAAGAAAAGAACCATGGTCATACAAATTGTATCATCCACAAATGGGACCAAATCCCTTATATAATGTGACACACAACAAGCTACAATTCAATTTGCAGCAAAAACAACATATGCCAACTAGTGTAAAAGCATATCAGATTCAATATATATGCAACAAACAAAATGCATCACTATATATAATAAACTCAAACCTCAATCGTAACATTGCACAAGCACGACCCCAACGGCTTTATTTCAGAAGTCTGCCACTCAGATCCCGCCGCAGCATTCGGGTCATACGACAGAGTACGATAGCTAGGATCCTCCTGTGCGCTGAACAGCAAAAGCTTCCCCTCCAGAATCCCGAATCGGAACCCGATACTCGAGCTTCCGGTCACAGGCACCGGCACCATCTTCCACGAGTTGTCCTTCGGGTTATAAATGGCTAACCTGCGCTCGTTTTTCCATTCCATGCAGCATAGCTTCTTCCCAAGCACGGCGTGAGCAGTGACCATGACGCACCCGTTTTTCATCTGGGACCAAGTGCGTGTCTCTGGGGTGTAAACATCGACGAAGCGCGAGTTTCCGATCGTGAAGGTCGACCTTCCACCCATGATGTAGAGTTTGCCCTCGACGCCACAGGCAAAGCAGCCCCACCTTGGGCGCCGGAGGCTCTCGATCATGGTCCACGTGTCTGCTTCAGGGTCATATACCTCGACGGATGAGAGAGATTTTCCATCAGTCCCACATCCTCCAACCGCGTAGATCATGCCGTTGACTTCAGCACAGCCAAAGTCATAACGTGCCACGTTCATGCTAGCGAGTTTCCTCCAGCTGAAAGAATGTAAGGATCTTGTAAAAACTTTTTTGTAATTGAATTGCTAGATATAAGTAAGTTAGGGTAAATAAATCGTGAATTCAATACGCATAAGAGCTAAGAAGCTTACATACTACCCACAAAACTTAACTGCATAGCTAGTTTCTTGTTATCACTTGTCATGTTCATCAGAACGTAATAGTGAAATGCTCGACATAACACATATCACCAATCCAAATTTCAACAAAGAATTAACAAACCATCATATCTAGGGATATTCTTTCAATAAAATCCGTTGGAGAAACTCTTCTATTATCCAACATAACCAAGCACCGCCCAAGTTTAACTCTATTAAAACACATTCACTATCATCAAATACAAGTAGTTGGTCCCAGAAAGTTGAAAAAAGGGGCAAACCAAAATCGACAAGCAGTTGCAAACTTTGAGCAATATAATGCTTGAGAACTAATTGCGGAAAGGAAAAGAAAGTGAGAGAAAACGAACCTGTTGAGGCAAGAATCGTATTGGTAAACATCTGATGAAACAGAAGCAGTTTCATCAACGATAGAATACCCAGCAATAACCACGAGCTTTCCATTCAGAACAACTACACCAAAACCCACTTTAGCAGGTCCGGGCATTTGCACGAGTTCATGGCGTTTACGTCCAGAACAATCTAGAACCTCCCAATGGCTCTCCTTTCCCTCAGCATCTGCAGTCAACACATAAAGCCATTCCTCGAGCTTTCCAGCTAGTTTACGAACAGTGATAAACTCTTTGCTTTTTATAAAGGACCTCCATCGCTTGGACACAGCACCCATGACAGGAGAATAAGATCGAGGAACAAGAGCTAGGCAGTGCTTTGAGACATCATCGGGCAATCCAGGCAAGATGGGAGTATGATAATCATTAGCAACCTCAGAAGTTAAGAAAGATTTGCCCTTAACAATAGAACTGCCTTTTGCAGTTAGAGTATCTGTGACACACATATCTGATTCTTTGAATCTCTTTGAGGAAATGGGACCCGGCATTTTTCTCAAGACACAGGTTATAGGAATTCGGTGTTAACAAAAAATGTCTCGGAAGACAAGCATCAATGCAACTAAAAGAATCTTGGTGTCTATCTAAAGAAATTCATGAAATCCTTCACTAATAGGGATTCTACCAGACCAAGGAATAAAAGATGTCGTCAATCGAATCTTTTGAGCTATAAAGGCCAACGGTTTTCTATATTTTTCCCAACCAGATTTAAATTCCGTACCACTTTCATCGACTCTACTATAATTAAACTTCGTTGGCCCTACAAAGACTATACCCGAGAATAAGTTTCCTGAAGTGCTTTTCCCCTCACTCATTTCCCAAGTACCTACAATCATTAATGGACACATAAAACATGATTATATTATGAGACAATGAGTTAATAAATCATCTGTAAATAACAAGGCAAAAATAAAATGTACCTAACAAGCCCATAGCCTTGCGAGATTTAACCTCCGCGGACTTCCATTTATTCAATGAACAATCGTCTGCATCAGGTAAAAAGACGGGAGATAAATATGAATCCCAAATCAGCTATAGTTAAAACTCTTGAGAATATAACATGATGCAGATCTTCGTCATTCCCAGAATTCATGATTCTTGAAAATCCTCCAAGAAATTATGATCTATCATGGGCTGATGCTTATGATAAGTACACAAGTGGCAATATAATCAAAGATCTATTGAAACAACACTGATCTTTGAGCAAATAAAAAAACTCCCAATCATCCAAATTGACATGTTATTTATTATATATTGTCAAGTGGCAACTAAATTTAACATCGACATATTTTTAACAATTAACTAAAAAACAAGACACCAATAACACCGGAGCATGATTACATCAAGCTTCCAAGATGCACCCACCGCCACCGCCAACTACTCACCACAATAAGACCACAATAAGAGGAGAATGGAAAAATAAAAAAGGATGAATAAACAAACAAACAAAACAAGCAAGCGAATTGAAACGATAGCAATTACAATACATGGCAAATGCAAATATCAACAAAACAAATGCAGTCAGTGTACAGAATTTACTTGATTGGAAATGCAACCAAGGAACAGAATCACAATTTGTATAAAATACGGAGAAATCAAAAGGAAAAACCGGAGTCAAGTTAGATCCATACCAATATCAATATCAATACCAGAGCATTTGATAGAAATAAATCAAGTAAAAAAAAAAAAAAAAAACACCACAGTGCTAACAGATCTAGAACAAACGAACGAACTTAATTCACCCCCCCAAAAAGAAAAAGAAAATCAAGAGTAAAGAGTACCTTGAAATTCGGAATTTTGATCAGTGAAGATAGCGCAAAGAGTAAAATTCGGTGAAGAAATAAATATGGATGGGAAAGGGATAAGAGGAGGGAAAATTGGGTAAGAGAGAGTAATGGAGAGGAGGCGTGGTGGTGTGTATGTTTTAATGGAAATAATGATGATGGAAATGGGAGTGGAAGCTCTGCACCCATATCTCTATTTATTGAGAGAGAGAGAGAGAATTCAGTATAAATTAGTAATAATTTACTCATTTCGTAATTATTTATGACTTCGAGATTTGCGGAGATACGGCTGTCGTAGGAGTTTTGATCCCCTTAATTAAAGTCCCATATAAGTTTCTAACTATTAGGGAAGATAATAAAAATTTTAAAAATAAAAATAAATTGGATTAACTTAAAATATGTATCGAAATTTATACTACTTTGCTTCTAAACTTGATCACGATACGATGTCTTGATTCAAATATTTTTAAATATGTATGGTTTTCTATGCATGAATGTTCTTATATCTCTATTTTAGACTTTTGTGTTTAATAAAAGAAAACTTGTTGTCGTGAAATTTGGAGGATAAATATAATACATTCCGCTCATATATATGAGAAATCTATTTCATAAATATGTAAGAAAACTACTTAACATGTCACACGCCGGCGGTGGAAATTGAACCCCGATTGAAATAATATCCATTCTTCTTATAATACAAGGAAGTGAATTAGATAAGAAATTTTGTTTTCTTTGTCGTTACATAAATACGTTTACAAGAAAGAAAAAAATTATACAAAATTATTATTTTTGACAACTTTTTTGTTTGACTGGTTGGCTTGATAACTTAAAAATTAAAGTTAAGGTATGATCAAAATTTCTAGCCCTAAAAAGATTTAACCCAAATTAACCTGAATTGATACTACCAAACAACTAGATAGAGTTAGTGCAAAAACAAATAAATTGGCCCGATTGATATATCCAATCGTGGTGAACTCTCTTTATTTTAATTTTAAGTGTCTCCCAATTCAAAATATATATTTGAAGAAGTTGAAAATTTGATATTTATACCCTTATCAAATTATGAATGGCATTAGTAATATTGGTAAAATGATACACATATAACTATATGTCTTACGCTTAAGTTTTGATATTCTTAATTATACAACTTGTATAACATTGTTGCCTCATTGTTCTGGTAGTACTGATACTCTTGATTTTTCAATCTACATATATGACATTGTTACATTAGTTAACATGTCACTGATGTGTATATAGTGGATAGAGAAAGTTGAGTAGTATACAAACCATTAGAAACGGTACCGATAATGTGACAATGTCATATTTAAAAAAAATAAAAATAAACATGATATAGGATTTTTAGTAGGATTTTAAATTTTATGGTATATTTTTAATATAAAATATTATTATGTCAGCCGTCAATACATTTATTGTGCTCACAAAAGACATTTAATCATTCCTATTGAAACCATACCCATAATTAAATAATTAGAGTCTCATTGGCCTATATCTAACCACGAGCAGAATTTAGGTAGCATTTTATATTTATTATATACGAAAATGTCAATGATCTTTGGTTAGTGATTTGATTCATTTCCTATTTGTGATTGATACGTTCAAACTAGGGATATCAAACTTTCAAAAAAAAAAAAACAAACAAACAAAAAAAAAAAACAAACAAAAAACAAAACTAGGGATATCATATTAGAATCAAGCCTATATATTTAATTGTACATCTTTTCACCAAGTGCGGTATCATTACTTGAAAAGTGAAAAATTGCATGATGAAATAGCACAGCCTCATCATGGCTCATACACAGTGATGAACTTTAATACACGATTTATTTATCCACCATATATATATTTTTAATTATCTTTTTATTTGTCCATTAAATATGTTTTTTCTTTACCTCAATCCAGTTAATTTTTGTACAACCACGTACAATTTATTTATCCACCATATTACATTAATTCTATTTTCTCTGCCCACTAAATATGGTTTTTCTTTCTTTTTTTTCTCTCTTTTTTTTTTTTCTTTTTTCTTTACCCCTAATACCAAAATTTATTTACCAAAGAAATTCAAATGGATCCAAATATTACAATCTATTAACTTACATAACAAGTTATATTGTTCAAACCCCACTAACTATTCACTCATTATAGAAAATAAAACATGTGCGGCATGTGCCCATAAAGTCATTAATATAAGTATAAGAGTTAGATTGCGTTCACTTTTTATTTGTCTATTTAGAAAGATTGATAATGATAATATAATATGTATAAATTCATTACAAATAGCACGACTCATAATTTTTATATCATGAATACTTTGAATGATAATATATTTATACAATTGTTTATATTATAAATATGTTGTTTACTTTATAAAAATGGATAGATAAAATATGAAATGTCTAAATTGTTCTTATTTTATTTAATTGAAAAATAGTATGTGAGGGTAGAAAAGTCTTGCTAAAGAGATAAAATGTGGTTTAAAATTATCACTCTCCTAAATATAATATTATATTATGATATAATATAAAGGGTCGGTCAGATTTTCAACAGCCTAACCAAATTTTTATAGGGTTAATACCTAAAAGTAGCCACTTTCATATAGGAAATCCAAAATTTAGCCACAAAGATGTATAATAAAAAAATAAAATAATAAAAAAAAAAACTAGCCAATTTTTGTGTCAAATACATAAATCTAGTTAATTACGAATACATGAGTTATGTATTGTGTATTCATATATTCGTGTATTCAAGGTTAATTTTCACGAATACAAGAGTCGTGTATTTATGTATTCGTATTCAATGTTAATTTTTACAAATACACGAGTTGTGTATTCATGTATTCGTATATTCATGTACTCATATATTCAAGGTTAATTTTCACGGATACCTAAGTCGCCTATTCATGTATTCAGGAGTAATTTGTTAAGAATGACTAATTTTTGTATTTTTTATATGAGTAGCTAGTATTTGAATTTGCTATATCAAATTGGTTACGTTAAAGGTCGCCCATTTTTATATGTCAAAATAAACAAAGTCAAAAATAATAAACGAACTTTATATTCCTTATATCTCGTTTTATAAAACCGAAGGAGATTTAAAGAAAACAATTTTTAAAAATAACATGTGAGAGATTTCGAACCCCAAGGTGTAAGATAAGAGATATATCTTGATTTCTTTAAAATGATAGTATTCTTTTATATTTTGGCACAATGTGGTAAATTTATGGCGGAAAGAAAATCTTTCTGATGACCATACGCGCGTGTTCATCACAATTTCTTTATTGATAGACAAGAATAGAATATTGTCAGATTTGTGGTTCAAGATTTTCCGATCAAATAAATTATGATCGTGATAGTTTTGTGTTAGAAAATCAAATGCATCGATCTGTTCAAACTATATACGGTATATAACGAACAGCACTGAATAATACTGTTGAAGTCTCTCATTATTCACTTCGACTTTGCAACGATCTAACTCTAACATATAAGTTGGATAATCTTTCCCTTTATTAAAGTCTTATTAACGGGTGTTTGGTCCATTTTCTTACATGATATAAGAATATGTCCAAACCAAAGTCGATGTTGTTAATTGGTCACATACCTATGGATACTTAGCCAATGGTGGATTGAGTGAAAGTGGAGAGTGAGTGAAAAAAGTAGAGTAATTTTTTTTTAAAAAAAATGACGGGCTCAGTCAGATTGGTCCAAGTCTAGACCGATCAAGTCCTGAATCGTAGTGGGTCAAGTCTAGAATTGGAATTAGAACCATATTATTATTATAAACTACTACTATTGGTTAATGATGGATTTTTGATCGGTCCAGGTAAAACTCGCCTGTTGACAGTCCTATATGGCCTATTTATTCAAATGTCTGTTGACAGTCCTATATGGGCCTATTTATTCAAATGCAAGTTTATTCTTCATTTTTACTTTTTTTTTACTGAGTACAATTAAAATGCAAGTTAAACTTAAAATATCACGGTGTACTTTGAGGAGATGGAGTGAAATCATATGTACTTTTCTTTTCCCTCTAATTTGGGAAGCAACTTTCTTCATTCAGAAACTTTTATAACACAATCTCAACTATTTGAAGGACTTATTCCACGCATTGATTAATTATTCATCCCAAATTGTTAATTTTATTTTATTTTATTTTGAGTAATGAAATAAATAATTTCAATTCGTCCAAACTTAAATAGTCACACTAAAATAACATATAAAACTAAAATGTAGTTGTTGAACCTTATGGAAACATACTCAACGCACGTCATCATATAAGATTTACCAGAACAATTAATTAATAGTAACTCTTAATTAAATTCACTTAGGCACAATTAATATGTCCACCAACACATGTGGACGTGGTAGTGTTACGCAAACTAGATAATTGAGGAGTTAAATATTTTTAAAGATTTAATGAAAACTCAATACACGTCGCCATATGATACTTTCAACATATACGCAACGATTATTCATGTAATAATAGTTAATTTGATATAACAAAATGTCAACTATAAAAGAACGAGGTATAAAATATCACACTCAATCTTGGTTGAAGCTTAGATATATATGATGATACATATATATGGTTGAACAAGAAAGTTGAGAAAGACTTAGCTTGTGAAATCCCAATCCGAGTGCAATGGGCAATGGTCCAAAACTAATATATAGAAGCTCTCTTCCCTCCACACAAACATTTGATTTGATGTTATCACCTATCAAAATAATATTCTCCTCGACACATACAACTTATTCATTCGTAACCCCAATAAATTTGTGAAAGAAAATTAAGTTGAGAGCAAATAATATATGTGGTTGGTTGCAATCCCTCGAATCTGGGATATGGTGTTCATGTTTTATTTCTCTACAATCTCTTATGTGGCTATAAATATTAAAATAACTTTTTGTGTATGAAATAGGAATAAATTTGAACCATTGATGTTAGTAAAATTACATTTCATATTGAATTAAGTGTGATTACAATCAACAATAAATATGATTATATGTATACTTAAACATGATTGTGTATCTATATATATTTAGTTCCTATTGAATGGCAAGAGAAGTCAGTAGCGGCTACACAATCGTGTGTTCTAGATCAATCGGTTCTTGTGCTAATAAGACGAAAAAATCTTATCTCAACTTTTTTTTTTATAAAAAAAAACAAGTTTTTGAAGTGTCGAGTCGGTATATATATAGGTTTAATGTTTTATTAGGAATGCTCCAATACTCATTATGTGTTTACATGGTGAATTCACCGCTGCTGATGTGACTGTGCCATTTTGACAATTTTTCTAAATAGAATTTGATGTTTTCCGTTAAATTAATTTTTGTTTTTAGAGTAAATGTTTATATTAACTTTCTTAATAAGTATTATTGTCACGTGGGCAATTAGTACGCACGTGATGGGCATCGGAGTATTACTAGTGCTATGACTTATGAATAATGATACAATCTCACATATTTACTTTTGAAAAAAAAAAAAAAAAAACTATAAAAGGAAGTTAGCAAAGAGTTTAAAATAACCTATAAGTGGTCAAACATCTTCAAAACTATTTTGGAAACCTTGAAATGCCCACCAGACATTTGTACATTTATTTTTTTTTATGTTTTTTTAAGGACATTACTAAATTTATGATAATATTTTGCTTGCTACTAATATTTTTTACGTAATGCTGCTATCATCTAAAATCGATATTTATAGTTCATATATTTTATTCGAAGTCAACATATATACAAATAGTGATGAAAAAAAGAATAACAAAGGAGTATAGACTAGGTAGCTAGGCACGAATAAAAGTCAATAGGCTTTAGCAAATAGAAATAGCATAAGAAATGTATTCCACACATAGTTGAAAAATGACTTTTGGAGGAAGTGAAACACTAGCTAATAAATCACTAATTAAAGTAACCCATTACATTTGTAGATGATATAATCAATATTTAATATGAACTGAAAAGTCATATAGGTCATTTTTTCCTAGTTTTATTAAGTGATATGTATTTTGCATTTAATTTCACTTTTACTAATTATATGAGGGTTTATGAATTCAAAACTAGATTATATAATTTTATAAAAAAATTAATTTTCATTTATCAATATTTATTATAAAAGACAGTATATACTAATAAAAATTAAATTTTGGAATATGGTTGAAAAATGACCTAGTAGAAAACAATTTGTCCAATTTTACATAACCTGAAAAATTAGTAATATAATAAACAACTCAGATCCAGTTAGATATTGCATGTAAATTAAACTTCTCTAACTCTCTATTGAAATTACTACATATAATATCTATTTAATAGAACGGAGTTCGAGTCATCTCAAATACTGGTTGAATGTGTATGTATCGTACGAAAAGAAACAATAAACTTTTCTTAAAAGATTATGAGGAATATATGTTTGAGCTGAAATTACAAAGTTACGTTTTAGTGGTATACACAAAATACGTGGCTTAATATTTATTTTGACTTATCAAACCTAACTTATTTTAAAACAAGCTTTAATCACCATCAACCATACTTAGCTTGTCAGAGTGCATATTATAAATAGCTGAAGGTGAATTATTCTTGATTTTCCGGATAAAGAAGATAAGAATGCCACCGATTTTCATTTAAAGAATTTGTATTCTCATCTTATAAAATTATTATGACAAACATGACTCGTTCAGTCTTCAATTAGGATCATAAGTATTCATGCTTTTGATAGTAATATTCAATATTCAATAGTAATAAGGATTTAATATATAACAGACTTTAAGGAAACATCCTCCCTCTCCCTATTCCTAAAGGCAAATTAGTTATCGTACTAATTAATTAAAATTAAATTATAATTTGCAGCAATTTTAGGGCTGAGATTGCCTCTTCCGTAAACCGTAGGACACAAATACTCTCTCTCTCTCTCTCAAACATTATACAAATTCCTTACAAATTGTTTTATGTTTCGGAAAAATCAACAAGAAGTTCATTTATAGAGAAGCTCACATATAACGTAAATGGTTACGAGTTCAAATTCACTTATGTCTATAGGTCTGAGCATGTTACATATATCAGCTCAAGTGTGATTTATCTCTTTTGTATGGTTTGCACGTCCCCTGCACAGGGGCATGAATTTACCCTGTGCTCAAACAATAGTAGAATCAATAAATCGTTACATGTTTGAATACTATATTTCCTTTATAATTTGAGGGCGTGATTACTTTGATGGCAAAGAAAAATAAGGGATATAATCCCCACTTGTTTTATCGTATGTCTTTCTTTTAAGGTGGATAATAGTGGAAAAAATATTGCCAAGGAAAAATTTCCATCTTGCCCAGAAAAAATCATCCACATCATAGAGAATAAGAAAAAACTTAATGTTGATTTTTTTTTTTTTTTTGCCCCCTCGTATTCTTTCAAAAAGAATTTGAAGACATATATCCTGATAAGTGATAATAAGAAAAGGTGGGAAATTAAGGAAGAGTTGAAGAAATATACGACATTGGTTATGATATGAGGACAATAAATTTCTGCAGCTGCAGCTGATCACATGAAATATATTGTTAATGATGAGCCAAACCGCAGTCACGTCAACATTCACCAACCTTCGAAATACTTATCCTCTCCATATTTATTTATTTATTTTGAGAGAATAAAAATTTATGAATGGGGACAGACGACCTATTCATTTCCTAGTGTACGCCTTTATCTTCGGCCGGAATTAGCAAGTTGTGTTGTGCTGTTGAGAGAATCTTTTTTTTTTAAATAGGTAGTATTTTGAAAAAAAGGAAATGATATTAAGAGAAGATAAGATAACAAAGTGGACAGAGACGAATCAATTTGATTTATCAACAACACGGGTGATAATCTTCCATAAAATTTACTCCTTTATATGTATGTGAAATCTTGATTGGCATGAGTTTTAATAAAAAAAACTGCTAAAGTTATTGAAAGTGGGGGATAGTCTCACTTTTGGAAAATAACACATATTTGGAGATGTCTCAAAAGGAAAATTTTCACATACGTAGTATATACCAGGAATGAAAAGAGTATTTCTATCATTTATTGATTGATACATCATTTCCTTCAATACTTCCAAAAATATTACCAAGTTTCAATTTTAACATTTTCTTTAGGATAAAATCTCAGTATGAATTACTACTATTATATACTTTCTGCATCCCGTTAATAATGAAACTTTATTATTATTATTTTTATTATCATTATTATTATTATTATTATAATAAATTTATTTTGAATAAAAATAGCTTACTATAAATGAGACAAAGTGAGTAGTTTATATAGATGACCGACAAGCGGGAGAGGAAGCCGGAGAGCAAGCGTGAGGAAATAATGGTGGAAATATGAAGACGCCTAGATGGTCAATTAGGGAAACTTAAAACATTCATAGTTAAATGGATTGTTTTTGCCAAAAAAGATGAGTTGGTTTCAATCAATCAATTCAAATATAAAGTTAAATGATATCAAACGTTATAGTAGTTCACTGAATAAGTTGAAAATAAGATGATTGTTTCAAAACTTGAACCAAAACAAATCTTTAAAAGTTGAAAATAAGATGATTACTCCTTTCATCCCCATAAAAACGGAAATTTAGATGGAGGGAAGATAAATTGCGATTAAAGTACAATTATTTTTAGGGGGGTGTATTCAATTGAGATTTAGTTGGATTTTTTGAACTTTAAAAAGTATGTGGATTTAAAAAATTCATAGACTCCATGCAGAGTTTGACTGACTTTTTTATGGAATTAATAGATTCCATGCAGAGTTTGACTGATTTTTTTATGGATTTTCATGGACTTGACAAGATAGTGTAATACATTTTTTTTTATTGATTTACATGGTATTTCTAGCGCTAGACTGTTGATGCAAGTGTATGAAACACATTCGTATATAAAATAAATTTATTCAAATTGCTTAGATAAAATACCAAAAAATATATTAGTTCCAAAAAAATTATATATTATTATTCATCATTATTATTCTCATCTTCATTTCCATCACCGTTATATTTCGGCCTCATGACGTCGTTGTAGGAGGAGAGACCGAGCTTGAGAATTTGGGCATAGTGTTTTTTTAGCTCCGCCATATATAATTGAACATAAGGGGAGGGGATCCTCTGCTGTGCTCATAAACAGTAGAGGGTGTTGTGCCCATTTCAAGCACAAAGTGATGCTATTTTCATTTATTTATTTATTTAAGAAGTAATTAATCAACATTCTATATTTTACATGTATTTATTGGGTTTTAAATTATTTATTTTTTTCATTAGACTTTTATAGGTAATCATTTGTTTTAAACTTTTAAGTTTAATTATTCATCATTAGGTTTACATACTTTTAAACTTGACCCAAATATATACTTACGATTAATAATTTTATAATTGTAAATTTCAGCATAATTAAATATATAAAAAAATGGGAAAAAATGCTCAAAGTGCACAAATTTGTGCTTGAAATGGGCACTGCACCTTGTGTTGTGTTTATGTGCACAAGAGGTGATCCTTGCCCGAGCATAAGTTGGGATTCTTGAATGGAGGAGAATGTAGTAGATATGGTGAGAATTGTTGTAGTAGATGGAGTGAAATGGATTGAAGAACAAATGTTTAATTTTTTTCTTACGGGGGTTTAATTGTTTTGGTCTCATGGATTTTAAAAATCTCTTGTTTTGAGAAGAGATTTTGGAGAGTGAGATTTGTATATATTTTTGAAAGAGAATCAATTAAAATCCATGGAGTATTAAAGTCCATAGATTGTTCAATACCTAAAGATTTTTTAAGACTTTTTAAAATCTATATTGAATACCTTAGGATTTTTAATGACTTTTAAAAATCTATATTGAATATCTCAGGATTTTTAATGACTTTTAAAAATCCGAATTGAATACACCCAGATTTTGAAAGTCCAAAAAAATCCTACACAATCTAAAACCAATACACCCCCCTTAGTGGCTACAAAATACAAATATGGAGCTTTTAAGGGTACATTTTATGAAATCAGATGTATAAATGAAAACTTGTGATTGTACAATTTAAAAATATGTTTTTTAGAGACTTATAATGTAAAGTAATACGTAGTATATGACTGTTTTTATTTTGGGTATGAAAATATAAATCTCGAAATAAGAGAAATTAAGACCATTTTATGAAGTTGAAAGGAGTATATTTTGTACTCATGTCCATTTATAGCCAATTGATCAAAACAATTTTGAACTTATAATAAGTAAAAATATACGTAGTATTAATTAAACAACTTTAATTGAGAATTATATATAATGCAAACAATAGTCTCGTGAATAAACCAAACCGTTCTCAAATTTCGCAATCAAATCGTACCAAAAAAAATGCATATTGTATAAATTAATAAAAATAAATAAAAAAACAAACAAAATAATTCAAAAAAAAATGAGAAAATGGATATAAAAATATGAAACAAGAAAATAATTTGCAGGGACATCATAAAATGGAAGATGCAAGGATTTGAGAACAATACAAAACAGAATTAAGTGCATGATTTAAAGGACGAATGGAGTATAATAGACTCAATTAATCGCAATTAGCTCTATTATTGCTTACATTGCTAAACTTGGTCAAAATTATTTTGGTTAAAATATCCACCAAACTCGAATTAATTGAACTTAAAAGGTAACAACCCACAAAATTTAAGGGACGCAATTGAAACAAAAAACATACATTCAGAATCTCTTGATTACAATAAGCATGCAAAATACAAATGCCCACATGAACAAAACATAGATGTGAGAACCAAAGCATTATTCATACTTGGCAATTCATACTTAGCATCCATAATTGCAGATTTCTATAACCATAAATCATTTTATGATTATAACAGAACAGTGCAGATATGGTAAAAGTTAATAGAAGGCCACTTCAGAAAGTAATGAAAGAGTAAGTCATGGCATTCGATGAAAATCCGATAATCCTCATACACATTGAAAACAAGTAACAAAATCACCAGCAAAAAGAAATGACTACGGGGTACACAGTTTCTCAAAACCTGATAAACTATATGGCCAAGTTGTGAATTGAGACTACGAGCTCAAGCCTTCCTGGGTTTGCTGGTTGCTAATTGTGCCTCAGGCTGCAGAATAAATCAAATAACGAACATTAGTGAAACAAAACGATTTAATTCTATTAGAGATGTAATTCACTTATATAAAAAAAATAGTCACCTCCTTTTTGACAGGCTCTTCTTTCTCAGAAAGTATCAACTCAATGTGGCATGGTGACGACATGTAAGCTGTCGAGGAAACATCGTTATAGCAAATTAAGGTAGTAAATAAGGATGTGAACAGAAAAAATGGGATAACTTACGGTTGATTCTTCCATGAGCACGATAGGTACGGCGTCTCTGTTTCTGGGCCTGGTTAACCTGAATGTGGGAAATGAAGAGAGCATCCACATCCAAACCTTTCACCTGCCAAAAGAAGAACTCGTTAAACAAATCCAAAAAAAAAAAAAAACTGTGACAAGAATTTAGACGTGATGATCAATTTTACCTCAGCATTGCTTTCAGCATTCTTAAGCAAATCCAAAATGAACTTAGCAGACTTAACAGGCCAGCGCCCCTGCCCGTTTGAGTGTCGGTTCTTTGCTTGAGCAGTTCTGCCTACACCGCCGCAGAACCGGGTGAAGGGGATGGCTTGCTTGTGGGCAAGCACATCTTCCAAATACCTCTTGGCCTTGCCCAGAGGAAGCTTCCTGATGGCATGCGCTGTCTCCCTAGTGTTCTATATAACCAAATGTCAAAAATTAAGGTATGACATAACTATGTCAAGATTTCATCATACATGTACAAATCAATATCAAGTCTTCATCTAAGGGTAGAGCTTAAATCCACATTCCTCATGCCAAAATTATTTTTCGACAATTTCTGTTCGACATAAGGCCGATATAGCATTATTTAACGAACCATCAATCATGGGATTAACTCAGTAGATTCACCCAAATGGCAATCACTCACAAATGGCAACAGATACCTGCTTTTTTCATCAGGTTCCAAAACCCTAAATCCCAATCTCAAGATTTGATCTCAAAAATCACATACTGTACAAGACAGCGACGTAATCTACATATGAACTTTAAACTCCACTCAATAACGAAGATCGGAAGCACAAAACCATGAACTTCGACACAGTAACACAACTGAACCATAAAATCATGAAATCAAACAATCAATGATATATGCGAACACAAAAAACTCAGCGGAAATCTAAAAAAAGGCACAAGAATATCGGTGTACCTTGAAATGAACACGAAGATCGGATCCCTTAGCTTTGCAGGCTGCAAAAACACATAATCAGAGATGCAAAAATACTCAACAAAGCATCAATCATCACACTCAATTTACAACAAATAATCTCAAAATCAAACGAGAGATGGTAAATTTTACATTTGGTGATGTTGTCCGGCTCTCTGGAGTACTTCACCTGAAAGAGAATTGAGCAAAATTAGACGCCGGAAAAAGGGAAGAGCTAAGTGAAACGACAACACTCATTGGAACGTGAATGGGCGAGAGAATACCATCGTCGCTGCTGCTGAAACGAGTGCCGCGGCGCGACTGTAAAAAGAGAAGTTTAGGGTTTTTCTGCGGCTATCGTGTGCTTAATAAAACCCCAAGAAACCACAATACTGGGCTATTATTTGGGCTTTGATGATTTATTGGGCCTATTAGTTTCCTAGAGTGAAAAATGCCACTATACCCTTTTGACAAACTACACTAAAATATATTTGAGGGTAAGGGAGTTTACTTTAGATTGTGATTAAGTCGGATTGATTAATTTTATCAAACATAATTTTTTATTTTATTTTATTATACCGTGCTCTTTTTATTGAAAAAGAAAATAAAGAATGAAAAAATGATGATTTTTTATCGCATATTGTTGACCCCATTTGTTTTATCAAATATTCCATTCACTAAGGTGGAAAAATGTATAATATGAGAGAAAATATTATCACTTTAAATAAACTAGTGTACCGCCCGTCGAAATTCGACAGGATCATTTTATATTGCAATTTTAAAGTAAAATTTAAAAGATAATCCAATTAATTATTTATTTTAAATTGATGAAAATGCAAAATTTATTTTAAATTATTAATATAAAATTATATCAAAAGAAAAAGGTAAATAAGAGACAATATTTCACATGTAGCATTATATATTTACAATATCAAGTTGTCCCTTTCATAGTCTTAGAAAATTAGTTTTATAACAGTTTTCGAGCAGTCCTATTTATACAAATTTTATTTTTCAAAACGTTAAGTTCGTTATACATGTAATAGAAAAATATTTTTAGTTGTGATATTATTTTCAGGCACTTTCCTTTTGATGCCTAGACACCCGTTGTTTGGTTCAACCATTTGAAGGTAATATTCATCGAAAGTTCTATGCATTTTTAAAGTAATATTTTTTTGAATAGTTATATTTATTTCAAAAGTCTATCATTATTTGGGCCAACTATTTCAAGGGATAATATTTGTTATGTTGCATTTCTCAAGTCGAGTGGGTGAAGTGGGTGAAAGAAAGATGTTAGGCCCTGACGCGATCAGCGACATGATTGAGATCATGTGCCATATCAGAGATAGAATTAAGGAAGCTCGGGATAAACCGAAATCCTATGCCGATAACCGTAGAACCGAGATTCAGTTTGAAATAGTGTTTTTGAAAGTATCTCCTTCAATTCCAAGGGGATAGTGAGATTTGGAGTCAAGGGAAAGCTGAGATCCGTTTTATTGGACCTTACGAAATTTTAGAGAGAATCGGACCAGTAGCTTATAGGCTGGCGTTGCCGCGAAGCCTTAGAAATGTACATAACGTTTTCCATGTTTCACAACTTTGGAAATACGTGCATGACCTAAAGCACGTAATCCATCAAGATGAAGTATTTCTCTATCTAGATTTGAGTTATGAGAACAGACCAGAAGCAATCTTAGACCGAAAGGTACAACAACTCAAAAACAAATCCATCACTTCGGTGAAGATTTTGTGGAAACACCACGGTCAGGAAGAAGCCACATGAGAGCTTGAGGATAAGATAAAAGAGAAGTACCCAGAATTATTTAACTAAGGTGCGTAAATTTCGGGACGAAATTTTTTTTAAGGGGGGGAGGATGTAACGCCCCGTATTTTACTTAACTAGTTAGCTAATTAATCTCGATTGACTGTAGATAATTAATCCAGATTGATTGAGTTATGTTATCAACTTGTAGTATTCAAGATTTCTATAACTATTGTTTAGAGAACAATAATGGAATCGAGTAGCAACTCGACTTCGATGATCGGTTACCAATCTCTAGTAATTAAATTCCTTAAATTATCAATTAAGGAATGATGATGGGATCAAGTAGCAACTTGATTTCTATGTTATTTAGCTTTCGAATAATCAATAAAATTTTGATCCTTGTCCTCGATCACATCAGCTAAATGATGATCGAATAGCTCAAGTAAGAGATAGTTATCGATACTCGATACAAATATATATATATATTTTATTTATTGGACCAAGGCCCAATTGATTTATTAGATCGGACCAAGGAACAAATAATCACGAGTTGGGGTAAGCCCATAATTACTACACTAAAATAAGAATATGTGTATATGTATATATATATTCTTCTTTTTTTATAAAGCAAGAGAAGAATTAAAATAAAATATTTACATCCTTGGCTAGTTGCTCCAAGAATGTTCGAATAGACAAAGGGATGGAAATCAAATCCACCAAATAACCTTTATTACAGCCTGAATTCTGAAACCACACCTACTACACTAGACTATACAAACAAGAAGCCTTACACAAAACAACATTTAGCTTAAAGGAGGAAAAGAACAACTCCTTGAGAGACTAAACCCAACTTGCAGCTTCTAGCACTTCCCTAATTGTTTAGCCTATGAAAGAGAATCAGCTTCTTTGAATGCCAAATGATGCGGCAGAAACACAACATCACCACAGCAACAACCTGCAAATGGAGATGAATGGATTAACGTGTCAATAAAACAAAGGGGAGAAAAGGAAAGGTCAGCTGCTGTATAAGAACAAAGATAAATAAAACAAGAAGGGTTTTTAAAATCTGCAGCAAAAGAACAAGATGAAATCTGCAGGGAATCACTTGCTAAGAACAAACATGACACAAAAATAGGCTGCCTCGATAGACTACAACCCAATTCTTTCAGGTCAACTTTCCCCTTCTAAACAAAGAACTCCAAACGACTCTCTATATCACCACCCTCCCTCCCCAGATCCAGACGACACCATCCCATTCAAATAATCAAATAGGGAGAGTGATAGAGAGTGAAGAAGAAGGAGCAACTAGGAAGAGAAGAGGAGAAAGCTAGCAACTACAGCCCCTCTCCTTTAAGGTAAAGCACAACACTCAAACTCTCATACCTCAAGCATAAATTAGTAAAGATTCAGCCTGTGAATAAGCATGCTATCATCGCTCAAGTTAATTCCCAAGAACCTAACTCCTCTAAGCACACAAGCATGTTATAGTTTTATATATGAAGCCCCAGCAGATTTTAAGTAAAACATCAGCCTATGAACAAGCATAAGAAGTAAATCTTTAAACCTTAAATCCATGACCAAGCATGGTAATATCCATAACCTTCAGTTCAGAAACCAAGCCTAATCTTTCAATGAACTAAAACAACTAACTTATTAATGTAGCTTAAGCAAAAAAGTCGAGTGACAAGAATTTAAACCTCCGTCGAGGCACAAGGCCTCGACGGTAGAGAAACAGAGCGGCAGCAGCACCCGTCCTTCACAGGGCTCCGACGACGGAGCCGAACAGTACCGAACCAGCAGCAGCGAACCACGGCCTTCCTCGTCAGGTCACTGGAGCTGCAAGAAACGGAGAAACTAAAAGTCAATAATTCGAATCGAATGAACTCTTTAAATAATAATCGAACTCTTACTAAACCGAGTGAGATTAACAAATAGGATTAGAGAGAGAAACATTGGAATCGAAACGAAACCGAAAGGGACAAATGTTCCTTAGTTCAAAAGAACTAAGGTTTTGATATTTGTGACTCTCGGAGAGGCAACCGGGGCACGGGAGTTGCAACCGGCCATCAGGAACCATCGAAGCAGAGCGAACGCGCCGGTGAGAGCCTAGGACATAACACGAGAATCGAACCGCCAGACCTTCCCAAGGTCGACGCCATCTCGACATGCGGCGGAGCCCTTCCTGAAGCCGGAAGCGGCGAATTTTCAGCCGAAGACTGACGGGAGAAAGACCGGTGTAGCTCTGCCCTATTTTTTGAATTAGGGCTATTTCTCCAAGTAATCAATTTGGGGAAGAGAACGATTTATAAAGGACGGATTAGCAACAACTCGACGGCAACAATTGCCGGAGAAGATGATCGGAGAAGGGAACTAGAGTCGAGGAGTCGGAGATGAGAATTGCGGGAGAAAGGGAAAGAGCTCGTCAATCGCGAGATGAAGAGGAAAGAAGGATTGTGATGGTTTAGTTCCACTGGGCCGGATCTCGGGTCAGGTCGCGAGTTCGGGCCGGGCCGGATAAAGTATTGGGCCAAACCCTGGGCTGGACCACTAGTGGGCCAGCTTTCACCTTAAGTTTTGAGCCACGGCCTAACGAGTAAATCACGAGCCCAATTCCCGATTGATTGTAGATCAAGATGTCATTAATAAATCGTATTCCACTCTCGATTAGTTTTCGATAATTCATAATGAATTATTTCACGTTTGTAATAATTAACTTTAGAAAAGTTAATTAACCAAAAATTATAATTTAGATTAATTGATTTAGCTGATCAATTACACAATTTCAAGCAGAATTAACCCAGTTTAGCGATAAATCAAAGAATGATCTATTAAGAGATTAAGACTTGGAAATTCTTAAGTATATTATTAACTTATGGTAATAAGTTAATTAATCAGATTTAATAAATTAATCGTAATTGATTAAGCTAATCAATACGCAGATAGAATTACTCGAGTTCAGCAATAAATCAAGTTGATTTATTTATAGAATTTTACATGAACCGTCTACATAACGGGATCCATAACTCGAGCTTAGATCACAGTAACCACGTTACTGAAATTAGAATAACCTCCAATCAGATTAAAAACTAGAATCTTAGATAAGATTTCATTCGTTAGAATACGAATCTTCCCTCGATTTTTAATCGAAGGGTACGCAAAGGAGGGACAATAGCAGAAGCAGAGATCAAGTCTCGCTGCAGTAGAGCAAAAATAACGAGGTGGGCTTTCTATAAAACAAAGCCTGTTTTATTAGATTATTAGCTCTTTTTAAGTGTTGTCACGCCATAAATGTTTTCAGTTCTTGTATGATGCCTATCTGTTAAATGGCGAAATGCCAATTCATAAATCGAATTCGGGTCCTTGAATGATCAGCTATTATTCTTGGACTAGTGTACACATCGATCGTGTCATTCCAGATAGTGACCGATCACGTGACCGAGTGAGGTGGCCACCTCCTCGGACACAACAGACTCAGATATGGTAGAATACTACAGAACCTAGACTGCAGTCGCTTTTAAGATAACTCAATTTTCGTGAACATAGGCCTTTCAAGAAAAACCCTATGTTTCACTATGAATGGCTTGACAATAAAATGTTTTGGGCATGTGTCCACTGAGTACTCTGTACTCACGCCCTGTACATTATTTCCGATGTGCAGGTTGAGCAGGATGAAGAGAGAGTGACCGGTGATGCTTTTGTCAAAGTTAGCAAGTAGTATTAGTTGAAGATTTCTCTTGGTAATACATGTCTCCATACATGTATTCTTAAACACATTTCCGCTGCGTACACTCTGATACTTCTAATCCTTCGATATGGTTGTAATTCAAGATCATGACGAGTGATGTCATACTTATTCCGTCTATCGGTGTTTGTTCTATAATATGTTCGTATCAAATTCCCGACTTTCCCATCTTTCGTAAATTATTCGTTAATTTCCACCATAGTCACGAATCACCGAGCTTAGCTATTAATTAGCAAAGTACGGTCGTGACAGAGTGGTATCAGAGCACTAGGTTGCTCTGAAATCCAAGAGTCTTCTTCAAAGTATAGTCTAGACTTGAATCGCTAGACTAAATAGAGTCCTTTGACAAAAGCTCGGCACTCCAACTCATCATGCTCAACGAGGAAAAGAGAAAGTGCTTTCTTAAATTGATTAAAATTGGAATTTCTTTTATTGCAAGAACTTAGCAGAAACTAGTTCTTAGATCACTTAGAAAGAAAAGTGAACTTCTAGAGAACATAGTTACTTTAGACACTTGCTTCGAGGAAATAAGCTTAAATTAAGAATGGAACGAAGTTCCTTTCTTCCCCAGTCAAGCGGAGAGGAGGCAAGGAGTAATGCCAGATGCCAGAAGAAAAATACGAGGAACAACATGAAGATCGAGGCAATCTCAATAGACGTATGCCAACCCTCGTTTAGATTAGGCTGCTAATGCCTTCAACTTTAGCATACCTCAGTGGTGTAATCAAGTAAAATACATTGTGGCAAAATAAATAAGTCCACTTCAATGTCGAGTGTGTCACTGCACACTTGGAAAGAAAAGAATAATCTAAAGAAAGACGAGTTAAGCTCAAACGCTAGCAGTTACGAGAATAGAATAAGAAGAAAGCAGGTTGAGTAATATTCACGATTAGACTACATTATAGCAATGAGAGTCAGGGCGTAGTGCCACTTGGAGTAAATAACCAAATCATTAGAATGTTGCAGCATAAGTTGCAACTTTTATGAGAAATAGATATCTGAAGAAGAATTCTTCTTTTAAGACGGATAAGCCATATCCGGGATGATTTAGCATCCTACTCCGTTAGACTTTCCAATCATAGTGGTTGATTGTCGAAACGTGCTTGAAAAAGGAAATAAATTAGAAGATGAAAACATATAGTTGGGACTACATACAAGGTAGTATTACTACCCATACTTATGCATCGTTAGCAACGATGACATGACCTATTGCCAGTTTAGTCTCTTATAAGAAATAAGGGAAAATATCAATCTCCTACATTAAGGATTAGTGAGTGTTGAGAATTAACGAAATTAGAAAGGCAGTAATTTAAAGGAAAACATTTCGTACAAATGCCTCATGATGTGGCATGTACCCATTTAATCCCCTTGAAGCCAATAAAGTCTTTTATTTAGAAAATATCAAGTGGGAAAGTTTTTTTTGAACTGAAACAAAAGTTGTCAAACCTTGAGAATTCATTTTCATTATCCTTTGATTAAGCCACCAAAGTACGGCATACAGATTCATGCTGAGGAGGTGCTTATGTGGAACTGACCACTCTACATAATCTCATTCTCAGTAGAATCATTCACAGACCGGAATTCAGATAGGTATCGGCAAGGGAGTCCCTTTCTTTTGACCCTTTGTCATTTCATATCTACCCTCTGACTATTCTTTTCACACTAGTCTAATAATTTATTGATGAAACCATTTTATTAGACATCATGCCGCAATTGACATGTTTTCCCTATTGAAATTTCTTCCAGTGCAGTTCACAAATTATTTCACTCCTTACATATTACATGTCTTTTGAAACCAAAGAGAATGAATAAATTAGTCCATTTGAAAGTTCAGGGTATAACAGGAAGCATAGTGCTGACTGGGGATACCGAAAGTTTGTGGACGGATCAAATGAATAGAAATTAAGACCTAAAATAGAAGGGTTGAGACCTAGTATCCAAATGAGGATAGACCAAGGCTGTATAGATAATTACGACATATCAACAAGAGATTTAAGATGATATGGAGTTGTAGAGAACCTTAGGGAACTTTTAAGAGGATCCTAGGGACCCAATGAAGAAGCAAAGAGCCGAATACAAGTATTATGACCCATATCACGATGGGGAACAGTTTTATTGATATACGCAGCACGTAAATCAATGGAGCTCATAAGCCTGTTATTTGGTGGGTAAGACCAAATTAACAGTGAGAAACTGTTAAGTTTAAGGAATTGAAGGCGGTATACTCATGAAATAGAAAAGTTTTTTTTAAATCGGCAGAATTGAACTTGATCGAGTAAGCAGGCGAACTAAAACAACACCTATGAAGTTTAATTCCTCATAAGTAGTGGTATCAGGCTGCCATACGAGGAAAGCTTCTAGTCTGGGTGAGAAGACCGATGATGATCGGCAAATCAGAATCCACAGCAATAACAGAGCAAATGAGATAACACATGATAAATCAGAAGATTTAATCTAGTCGAGATCCATTGTTTCAAGGAAGAATGACCTATAAGAACGTCCATGCAAGTCAAAGTAGAATTGATTTTATTCTCTATAAAAGAAGTAAAGTGAGAATAGTAATGCGTTCTTAAGATATGAGGACATATGCCAACACCTAAACCACCAAAGAAGAAGAAGCATTTAGATACGATAAATATGAAAAATATCGAGACTTAGAAATAAAGTACGACGTAACACGAGATGAGGGTAGCCACCCTATATTAAGAAAAGAGACCGAGAATTTCTTGGTGGGAAATAATGAGCCCTATAGGGCATTGATCAAGGACAGTAATAGTATACTAATTTACAAGATCGTCGAGAACCTTAAGCAGATCAAGGTTTCAAGAAAGTACAAATGGAGGAAAATATTATACCCAAGTTAAGTTTCCATGGGAGAAAAAGTGAAACATAATCACAGTATAGTAAAAGAGAAGATCACAAGTAAAATGAGGAGAAGTAGAAAATAATGGCATATCAGAGATCCTATGACCGCCACCTAGAGTCTCCCAGTTTAATTGTTCTTCTCAGTGGAGGACAACCCAAAACACCATGATAGTTTTCCCCACCACCACCCCGACTCCCACCTCAGAGCCAAGAATGCTTTGGGTATAAGCAACGACAGAAGGCGAATGCATATGCGATGAGGCAGGAGAAATTCGCTAAGGGCCAAGAAAACTTGGTAGGTATGAGCCAACCCCTCGATACACCTATAATAAGCATGTAAACAGTACTTCACTTCCATTATAGTCAAAGCATGCGTAGATAACCTAATATTAGGAACGGAACAAATAGAGACAGATATGATAATCACCTCACAGGTGGGGAATCTAGAATTGAACATATGTTCACAATAATATCTAAAGAACCATTTCCACAGCATACCCATGAAGAATGTGTATAGAATCCTAAGAATGGACTGGCTAGTTGCAAACTACGCCACCATCCTCTGAAAGAAAAGACAGAATTCCCTTTAGAATGCCGGGTAAGGAACCAACAACTTTCCATGGAATTTCCTTGAATAAGCAAAAATCGGCGATCTCCGCCATTCAAGCAGTAACCTTGATAGAAAAGGGAACCCAGCGTACCTCGTTTACCTGAAAGAGGAGCCAAAGGACGAGAAGGAGAAAATGATCGAAGATGTAGAGATCGTCCGTGAATTTCCCGATGTTTTTCCAGACATACTTCCGGGACTACCACCTGATAGGAAGATAGAGGTTACTATCAATTTGGAACCGGGATCAGCCCCGATATCCAAGGCACCGTACCGAATGGCTTCGAAGGAATTGGAGGAACTCAAGGTACAACTCCAAGAGCTTTTAGACCTAGGTTTTATCAGACCTAGTGTATCACCATGGAGAGCACCGGTACTATTTGTAAAGAAGAAGGATGACTCCATGAGGATGTGTGGAGATTGTCGAGAGCTGAACAAGCTAACCCTTAAGAATAAATATCCATTACCAAGAATCGATGATCTGTCTGACCAACTCAAGGGAGCGAGTGTCTTTTCGAAGATAGATCTTAGATCAGGATACCATCAGCTGAAGATCCGACCAGAGGATGTACCCAAGACGGCATTTCGAACCAGATATGGCCGCTACGAGTTCGTAGTTGTACCATTTGGTTTAACCAATGCGCCAGCGGTATTCATGGATCTCATGAATCGAGTTTTCCACCCCTACTTAAACAAATTCATCCTAGTTTTCATAGATGATGTCTTGATCTACTCAAAGAATAAACGAGAGCACGAGGAACACTTAAGCGCAGTATTACGAACTCTGAGAATAGAGAAGCTTTTCGCCAAATTCAGCAAATGTGAGTTATGGCTGGAAGAGGTAGCATTTTTGGGTCATATTGTGTTAGCTGAAGGAATTAAAGTGGACCCTGCAAAGGTTGAAGCAGTTAAGAATTGGAAATCCCCATCAACACCAAACAAAATCCGAAGTTTCTTAGGATTAGCTGGCTACTATCGAAGATTCATAGAAGGATTTTCCAAGATAGCCAGACCGATGACGCAACTCCTGAGGAAAGGGATCAAGTATACAAGGACACCGGAATGCGAGTCAAACTTTCAACAGTTGAAAGAGAAATTGACCACCGCCCCAATTCTGGCAGTCCCAGATCCGGACAAGGAGTATGTCATTTACACAGATGCCTCCAAGAATGGGCTAGGATGTGTTCTAATGCAAGAAGGGAATGTGATAGCTTATGCCTCACGACAGCTTAGACCACACAAGCTTAATTACCCAACACATGACCTGGAATTATCGACAATTGTGCATGCCCTGAAAATCTGGAGACACCACCTCTATTAAGCTCGGTGTGAGGTTTTCACAAATTACAAAGGACCAAATACTTCGTTGAGCTGAGAGACTATGACTATGAAAGACTGTGAACGTAGAATCAACTATCACCCAGGCAAAACCAACATTTAGCAGGTGCTTTTCATCGCACAACTTAGTTGAAACCATCATTTCTCTTGACCAACTAAGAGGCACTCCTCTTGGAGTTTCGAGAACTGAACTTAGAAGTTGTGTTATATTTGAGACCACCCTTCCAGTAACTAAGTTACACTGATATGAAAACTTTGCCAGAAAGAATGTTAGTTACATTCTTATTCCGTTTGGAATAGAATCTAAAAGAGAGGATCTCCTAAATCTTTATTTGGGAAGAAGAAATTAGCAAATTGCTTCTTACGTGAGTATCTAAATATAATTTAGTATTAGGGTCCCATGATCAAGTAAGTGTCTAGTAGTTCTGGCAAGTTGAGTAGAAATGTAACCAAGGTAAGATTTCTTCAAGAAGATGATTTTCTGGTGGTACTTCCTAAAAAGAATCAAATAGCAATTTGATTACTATGGTTCTTAGATAAGAACTGCATAAACGATCAAGTATACAAATGAACTATCTAGTCAAGCAAACAAGTAGTGTTTATCATTAATGAGTATACAGACTATGAGGCCTAAGCCCATTAATTAATCTATCGAACCAGGCCATCTAGATGAATTAGAAACCGAAACCATAATATCTTAGACTCGAGAGAACTATCTATTTTCTCTATAATCCATCTCCTAACTAAGGGATCATCGTCACTCTAACCGTAGCATCTAATGGGAGAAGTCAAATACTAGGTGCTTACGTAAGCAGATAATGCAATTATAGCCGAAGGAAGACTTTGAATATCACCCAGTAAGGAGCTACGGATGAGATTTTAAATGAAACTCACAATACGTCACATACCGTTCACCATAGTAGCAAGAAGATATACCAAGACCTGGAAATAAATTACGATCGGATAGAATAAAGAGAGATGTGCAGCTTCGTTCGTTGTAAGATGCATAGCCTGCCAACAAGTGAAAACTCTACACCAACGACCTTATGGCAAATCGCAACCCCTAGGAATTCCTCAGTGGAAATGGCTGGGTGATCATAGATTGACTTACAAAGAGCGCACACTTTCTCCCGATCCCAATAATGTATGGATCAGAGAAGTAAGCTCAGTTGTATGTTCGCGAGATAGTACGACTCCATGGAGTACCAATCTCGATCACGTCAGACCGAGATTCAAAGTTCACCTCTAGATTTTGGACAAACTTGCAGAGAGAACTTGGAACTAGATTGAATTTTAGTACTGCCTTTCACCCTCAGACCGATAGGCAGTCAGAAAGGACCATACACACCCTAGAGGACATGTTGAGAACCGTAGTACTTGATCGAGGTGGCTATTGGGAGCCAATGTTACCACTGATCGAGTTGCCTACAATAATAGCTACCAGGCGACCATAGATATGGCACCATATGAAGCGTTATATGGAAGAAAATGTAGAGCACCGCTTTATTAGGATGAAGTGGGTGAAAGAAAGATGTTAGGCCCTGACGCGATCAGCGACATGATTGAGATCATGTGCCATATCAGAGATAGAATTAAGGAAGCTCGGGATAAACCGAAATCCTATGCCGATAACCGTAGAACCGAGATTCAGTTTGAAATAGTGTTTTTGAAAGTATCTCCTTCAATTCCAAGGGGATAGTGAGATTTGGAGTCAAGGGAAAGCTGAGATCCGTTTTATTGGACCTTACGAAATTTTAGAGAGAATCGGACCAGTAGCTTATAGGCTGGCGTTGCCGCGAAGCCTTAGAAATGTACATAACGTTTTCCATGTTTCACAACTTTGGAAATACGTGCATGACCTAAAGCACGTAATCCATCAAGATGAAGTATTTCTCTATCTAGATTTGAGTTATGAGAACAGACCAGAAGCAATCTTAGACCGAAAGGTACAACAACTCAAAAACAAATCCATCACTTCGGTGAAGATTTTGTGGAAACACCACGGTCAGGAAGAAGCCACATGAGAGCTTGAGGATAAGATAAAAGAGAAGTACCCAGAATTATTTAACTAAGGTGCGTAAATTTCGGGACGAAATTTTTTTTAAGGGGGGGAGGATGTAACGCCCCGTATTTTACTTAACTAGTTAGCTAATTAATCTCGATTGACTGTAGATAATTAATCCAGATTGATTGAGTTATGTTATCAACTTGTAGTATTCAAGATTTCTATAACTATTGTTTAGAGAACAATAATGGAATCGAGTAGCAACTCGACTTCGATGATCGGCTACCAATCTCTAGTAATTAAATTCCTTAAATTATCAATTAAGGAATGATGATGGGATCAAGTAGCAACTTGATTTCTATGTTATTTAGCTTTCGAATAATCAATAAAATTTTGATCCTTGTCCTCGATCACATCAGCTAAATGATGATCGAATAGCTCAAGTAAGAGATAGTTATCGATACTCGATACAAATGTATATATATTTTATTTATTGGACCAAGGCCCAATTGATTTATTAGATCGGACCAAGGTCCAAGTAATCACGAGTTGGGGTAAGCCCATAATTACTACACTAAAATAAGAATATGTGTATATGTATATATATATTCTTCTTTTTTTATAAAGCAAGAGAAGAATTAAAATAAAATATTTACATCCTTGGCTAGTTGCTCCAAGAATGTTCGAATAGACAAAGGGATGGAAATCAAATCCACCAAATAACCTTTATTACAGCCTGAATTCTGAAACCACACCTACTACACTAGACTATACAAACAAGAAGCCTTACACAAAACAACATTTAGCTTAAAGGAGGAAAAGAACAACTCCTTGAGAGACTAAACCCAACTTGCAGCTTCTAGCACTTCCCTAATTGTTTAGCCTATGAAAGAGAATCAGCTTCTTTGAATGCCAAATGATGCGGCAGAAACACAACATCACCACAACAACAACCTGCAAATGGAGATGAATGGATTAACGTGTCAATAAAACAAAAGGGAGAAAAGGAAAGGTCAGCTGCTGTATAAGAACAAAGATAAATAAAACAAGAAGGGTTTTTAAAATCTGCAGCAAAAGAACAAGATGAAATCTGCAGGGAATCACTTGCTAAGAACAAACATGACACAAAAATAGGCTGCCTCGATAGACTACAGCCCAATTCTTTCAGGTCAACTTTCCCCTTCTAAACAAAGAACTCCAAACGACTCTCTATATCACCACCCTCCCTCCCCAGATCCAGACGACACCATCCCATTCAAATAATCAAATAGGGAGAGTGATAGAGAGTGAAGAAGAAGGAGCAACTAGGAAGAGAAGAGGAGAAAGCTAGCAACTACAGCCCCTCTCCTTTAAGGTAAAGCACAACACTCAAACTCTCATACCTCAAGCATAAATTAGTAAAGATTCAGCCTGTGAATAAGCATGCTATCATCGCTCAAGTTAATTCCCAAGAACCTAACTCCTCTAAGCACACAAGCATGTTATAGTTTTATATATGAAGCCCCAGCAGATTTTAAGTAAAACATCAGCCTATGAACAAGCATAAGAAGTAAATCTTTAAACCTTAAATCCATGACCAAGCATGGTAATATCCATAACCTTCAGTTCAGAAACCAAGCCTAATCTTTCAATGAACTAAAACAACTAACTTATTAATGTAGCTTAAGCAAAAAAGTCGAGTGACAAGAATTTAAACCTCCGTCGAGGCACAAGGCCTCGACGGTAGAGAAACAGAGCGGCAGCAGCACCCGTCCTTCACAGGGCTCCGACGACGGAGCCGAACAGTACCGAACCAGCAGCAGCGAACCACGGCCTTCCTCGTCAGGTCACTGGAGCTGCAAGAAACGGAGAAACTAAAAGTCAATAATTCGAATCGAATGAACTCTTTAAATAATAATCGAACTCTTTACTAAACCGAGTGAGATTAACAAATAGGATTAGAGAGAGAAACATTGGAATCGAAACGAAACCGAAAGGGACAAATGTTCCTTAGTTCAAAAGAACTAAGGTTTTGATATTTGTGACTCTCGGAGAGGCAACCGGGGCACGGGAGTTGCAACCGGCCATCAGGAACCATCGAAGCAGAGCGAACGCGCCGGTGAGAGCCTAGGACATAACACGAGAATCGAACCGCCAGACCTTCCCAAGGTCGACGCCATCTCGACATGCGGCGGAGCCCTTCCTGAAGCCGGAAGCGGCGAATTTTCAGCCGAAGACTGACGGGAGAAAGACCGGTGTAGCTCTGCCCTATTTTTTGAATTAGGGCTATTTCTCCAAGTAATCAATTTGGGGAAGAGAACGATTTATAAAGGACGGATTAGCAACAACTCGACGGCAACAATTGCCGGAGAAGATGATCGGAGAAGGGAACTAGAGTCGAGGAGTCGGAGATGAGAATTGCGGGAGAAAGGGAAAGAGCTCGTCAATCGCGAGATGAAGAGGAAAGAAGGATTGTGATGGTTTAGTTCCACTGGGCCGGATCTCGGGTCAGGTCGCGAGTTCGGGCCGGGCCGGATAAAGTATTGGGCCAAACCCTGGGCTGGACCACTAGTGGGCCAGCTTTCACCTTAAGTTTTGAGCCACGGCCTAACGAGTAAATCACGAGCCCAATTCCCGATTGATTGTAGATCAAGATGTCATTAATAAATCGTATTCCACTCTCGATTAGTTTTCGATAATTCATAATGAATTATTTCACGTTTGCAATAATTAACTTTAGAAAAGTTAATTAACCAAAAATTATAATTTAGATTAATTGATTTAGCTGATCAATTACACAATTTCAAGCAGAATTAACCCAGTTTAGCGATAAATCAAAGAATGATCTATTAAGAGATTAAGACTTGGAAATTCTTAAGTATATTATTAACTTATGGTAATAAGTTAATTAATCAGATTTAATAAATTAATCGTAATTGATTAAGCTAATCAATACGCAGATAGAATTACTCGAGTTCAGCAATAAATCAAGTTGATTTATTTATAGAATTTTACATGAACCGTCTACATAACGGGATCCATAACTCGAGCTTAGATCACAGTAACCACGTTACTGAAATTAGAATAACCTCCAATCAGATTAAAAACTAGAATCTTAGATAAGATTTCATTCGTTAGAATACGAATCTTACCTCGATTTTTAATCGAAGGGTACGCAAAGGAGGGACAGTAGCAGAAGCAGAGATCAAGTCTCGCTGCAGTAGAGCAAAAATAACGAGGTGGGCTTTCTATAAAACAAAGCCTGTTTTATTAGATTATTAGCTCTTTTTAAGTGTTGTCACGCCATAAATGTTTTCAGTTCTTGTATGATGCCTATCTGTTAAATGGCGAAATGCCAATTCATAAATCGAATTCGGGTCCTTGAATGATCAGCTATTATTCTTGGACTAGTGTACACATCGATCGTGTCATTCCAGATAGTGACCGATCACGTGACCGAGTGAGGTGGCCACCTCCTCGGACACAACAGACTCAGATATGGTAGAATACTACAGAACCTAGACTGCAGTCGCTTTTAAGATAACTCAAATTTTCGTGAACATAGGCCTTTCAAGAAAAACCCTATGTTTCACTATGAATGGCTTGACAATAAAATGTTTTGGGCATGTGTCCACTGAGTACTCTGTACTCACGCCCTGTACATTATTTCCGATGTGCAGGTTGAGCAGGATGAAGAGAGAGTGACCGGTGATGCTTTTGTCAAAGTTAGCAAGTAGTATTAGTTGAAGATTTCTCTTGGTAATACATGTCTCCATACATGTATTCTTAAACACATTTCCGCTGCGTACACTCTGATACTTCTAATCCTTCGATATGGTTGTAATTCAAGATCATGACGAGTGATGTCATACTTATTCCGTCTATCGGTGTTTGTTCTATAATATGTTCGTATCAAATTCCCGACTTTCCCATCTTTCGTAAATTATTCGTTAATTTCCACCATAGTCACGAATCACCGAGCTTAGCTATTAATTAGCAAAGTACGGTCGTGACAGTTATACTCGTTTTAAATGTTAAGCCAATTGTACGTTGTCATATGGAAATAAATTGACAATTGATTACATTTTTCATGAGTTGTATTTATCTTATCAAATTTCTTGTTGCTCGAAAAAAATATGTCAATGAGAGGTATGATTTTTTCACGTAGTTATATTCATTTCAATGTAAAGCTGTCCGTCGTTCGATATAAATATTGAATTATAGTTTGTCAAGCCGCCAATTATTTAGATATTATTGAGTAAAGTTGGCTAATGTTAAGCCAATTGTATGTTGTCATATGGAAATAAATTGGAGATGATAACATTTTTTATGAGTTGTATTTTTCATATCAAATTTCTTGTTGCTCGAAAAAAAATATGTCAATGAGAGGTATGATTTTTTCAAGTGGTTATATTCATTTCAATGTAAAGTCGCCCGTCGTTCGATATAAATATTGAATTATAGAATGTCAAGCCGCCGGCTATTTAAATGATTATTGAGTAAAGTTGGCATTTATCAGAATCGATTTATCACCTTCATACATATAAATTTCTTCATTCGTTCGTCCATACTCAACTAACAAACCATAAGTCGTAATAGTATAATTTTCCTGTTAACATGAAGTCTTTAACTATTTATCTACAATTCTTGCAACGTCCATCCACAGGTCTACTTGACATCTCTTACATCCTACATTTGATCATATTTTTCTAAAATGTATTTAGAGGAATGATTCAGTGGACTCACAGAAATCATACCAAATAATAATAATAATAATAATAATAATCCTATTAAAAAAAACTAAATTTTCCTATAAAAAGATTAAATCTTAACTGAAAAAATTACCAATGTGACATGCCACATTAGCGGTAGACATATTAAGCGCGGACATGGTGGATCATGGAGCGTTTCTTAATGTATTCATATTCACTTGTGGTTTAATATAATCCGATGTGGAATCACAATATTTAATATAATCAATTTAGCACCTTCATACACTTCTTCATCCCTATGCCCCTACTAAACTAACAAATTATAATACGTAATGATTATTTGTAACTAGGAAAATTATATCAATGAGTTGTGTGAAAGTTGAATTCGTTGATTGATTAATATGTTATCCTAAGTGGATAGTAGTTGATAGTTACCAGTTCTGATTGGATCAAATGTAAATATATTTATTGTTAATTTAAGATTCCTTTTCCAATCCATTATGTTTATTTTTTGGTGTATCTACATGTTTTGCATTGCAAAACAAATATTATGTGCATGTTTGAGCAATGAAAATTGTAATGTTTGATAAATAATATAGCCAAATGCGTATCTAAATTAATTCATGACATCATCGAATAAAGAAATCAAATTTTCAATTTTTTTTATCATGTTCACCTATTAAAATGATTAATATAAAATGATTAATATTAAAGATATGGAGATATTATATAGAATAAGATGGAGATACATAATATATTTGAGATGTTATTACCTAATATAGTCGAAGCCACAAGAATTTAGCAAAATATTCACGAAAAATCGAGAATAATCCACGCAGAAGAGAGATGCGTTTTCGTATTATATATATATTAATTGATGAGAAAATATTATTATGATTTAGAGTGAAAGTGTGGGAAAAATTTCTCTTCTAGCCGGGAAAAATTATAATATATCATAGAGAATAAGAGGAAAAAAGAAGAAGAAAATGGATTATTTATTTATTTATTTTCTTTTACTTCATTCATGCAAAGAGAATGCACCCTTTAGATTAAAAAAGAGAGAGGATACCTTAGATTAAAAAAAAGAGAGGATATCCTCAAGTCCCGAGATAGGCCCGGTTATCCTAGATTGTGAAACTATGCATCCGTTTGGTAGCAATATCGAGAAAAGAGCAGATAAGAAAATGTGTGATAAGTTGAGATAAGAAATATAAAAAATTAATAATTAAAATTAAAAATAAAAATAAAAAATTGATAATTAAAATTGAAAATAAAAAATTGATAATTAAAATTGAAAATATAAACTTGATAATTAAAATTAAAAATAAAAAATTGAAAATAAATTGATAATTAAAATTGAAAATAAAAAAATGAAAATAAAAAATTGATATTTAAAATTGAAAATAAAAAATTGATAATTTGTTGTAAATATATCTAAAAGATATACATATTCCATATCTAAAAGATATACTCCATATATAGTTGATAGTCATCCATCACCCTAACCCTAGCTCCTTGTACCATTATAAATAGAGACATTCAGTCATCATAATAATACATCCTGAAACATTCTTGCAGTTTACTTTTCTCTCTGCATATTACTTTCTCTCTAGTTTACAACATGTTATCAGCACGATTGTTCTACTTTTAAATTTAGTGAGTGCTATTGGTAAGGATCAAGTTCTTTATTCAAGATTTCAATTTCACTTAGTTGAAATCATTCATATGCTATAAAGATTCGTATATATTCATATATATACATAGCTTCATAGAATTCATTATTATGCTTTAAGGTTTCGTATATATACACATATATACAGAGCTTTATAAAGTATACATTTGTTTGTTAAATAAATTGATTATTATATTTTTTTTTGATCGGGCAAAGTTAGTTGTTAGCGGTTAGTAGTTAGTAGTACAACTCCCAGACTCCCAGAATTACTTCCCCTAGAATTCGTTCCCTCCAGGGATCGAACCCGGGACCTCCTGCTTTGCAGGCAAGTCCCGTGGCCATTGGGCTAAACCCAATGGTTAAATTGATTATTATATGATTTATATTATATAGGCATATATGTGGAGTTGAATAAATCAAAATTAATGATCTGTATGCCATCGCATATAAACTTATATCTCAATGTTGACTTCTTGTTGAATTCACAATAACGATTGTTCTTTTCTAAGTGAGTGATTATTATTAAAGTACTATTCTTGCCGCATAGCAGACTATGTTGCACGGGTGCGGGGGAGCGGGTGCGGGGGCGATACGATACGAGTGCGGGGATACGTATTTTCAAAAAATTATAGGGTGCAATTCGACTAGGATACGTACATCTTTTTATTTTTATATTTATTATATAATGCTTATATTATACATAAAATTTAAATAAATCATAAACTAAATATATATGAAAAATAATGAAACAGTGCAACTAAATATACAACATACGTCTTCTGCTTCTATTTTCGTTTTTCTTTTAATAAACAATGTTTAAGATTTACAAAAAATCCCTTAAAAATTTAAGTTATAACAAAAATAATCCAATTAACTCCGGATTCACGAATCCTCTTTATCGGATTCACGAATCCTCTTTATCGGATTCGCGTATCCGTTATTATTTATATTAAATTAAATAAGGATACGTCATGTGGTGAATGGGTGCGAATCCATCGAGAATCGCACCCGAATGCGATACGGGTGCGAACCCGATACTGCAATGTGTTGTTTTTTGAAGAATCCGTGCATCAGAGATAGCAGGTAATCGAGTAAGTTTCATATCAATTTTTAGTTAATTGAAATCGTATGATCCCAATTATCTCATCCAGTGATGATTGATAGGCAAGATTTCATTATATGACTCCGCATTATGCACTGTTATACTAACATAAATAAGAATTACATGTTATATGCAATTTGGATTATTAATCTTTCCTTTGATTGTAGGAGAAGGCAAGTGTGTATATGTTTGTTCGTATATTTTTATTACCATGCTTCCATAATTGATTTGTATATATAAATATTCATTAGATCGATTGGTGCTTTGTCTGATAGATCAACTATTATCAATGAAAGTATTGCATCTAATATTTCGGTCACATATTTAGATTGTTTTTCAATCTGTGTTGTATTGTTTATGCTTTTCGATTGATAATCTCATATTGCAATTCTATATTTGATTTGCATATCTTATATCATGGTGATAAAATAACACCATTGTTTCCTGAAGAAACATGGATTGTGGATCTTTAATAATCATAAAGACTATGATTGTATTTTATTGTTATTGAACCATTTAATTATATCATTGGTTGGATTTACATTGTTGCTCCCGAAGTAGCATAACTAATATTCCTGAAGAATATTCCATGCTCTCAATGAGCAATTCATAAACACAAATTATTTTGTATCATGCTCTTAAAGAGCAATTAATAAAAATAAATCATTTTGTGTTGGTATGACGATTTAAATTGTTGCTCCTGAAGTAGCACAATTTATATTCTTAACGAATATTACAGCATGCTCTGGAAGAGCAATTCATATTTTGGATAATATATGATATATTTATACTTGTATATTTCTAGTGCTAAATTGCACAGATGATTATGCATCATTAATCATAATGATTATGGTTTGAATCTCACCAGATTGTGAGATATATATATACATTAATGTGACCAACTGAAATGATGGGTATAATTTTTTTAACTATTTATGTCCAGAAGACATAAATATTGATTTGTGCTTGTAATTGCTAGTGTAAGAGCCGAAAAATTAATATCTTATTGGAAGATATTATTGCTTTATGGAAATCCTTGAAAGGATTTATTATGATCAACAAATGATCACATTTTTCCCTCAAGTTTGATTGCTTGCATTTTCAGTAATTGTACTCTAGTTGCAGTACAAAGGTTAAAATAAAGCTTCTTCTAAAATGTCATAATGTAAGTTCAATTTATTTATTCAAGTAGTGCCTAAAGCACATGATATATCGTTTATAACAATAATATGATCGAGGAAAAATCAAGAAAAATTTATTAATACTGCCTTCTGCAATGTATTATACAAGCGATTGAGACAAATCATGTCATGAACTCAAAGTTCGATGACACAAAAAGGTTTAAGCTTTGGCATGATAGATTGAGACATCCTAGAGCAACTATGATGTACTGAATAATCAATAGCTCATGTGGGCACAATATAAAGAACCAAGAGATTCTTTTAACAAATGAATTCGAATGTGATGCTTGTGCGCAAGGCAAGTTAGTCACTAGACCTTCTTATACAAAGGTCAATATTAAATCTCCATCTCTCTTGGAAAGAATTTAAGGAGATATTTGTGGATACATACATCCACCGTGTGGACCATTTCAATACATCCACCATGTGGACCATTTCAATACTTCATTGTATTGATTGATGCTTCTTTTAGATGGTCGCATGTATATATGCTTGCTTTCCATTAGAAATGCAGCATTTGTTAGACTATTTGCTCAAATAATAAAATTAAGAGCTCAATTTCCATACAATTCAATCAAGAGAATTTGTCTTGATAATGCTAGTGAGTTTCAGTCTCAAGCATTTTATGGCTATTGGAATTGAGATTGAACATTATGTTGCTCATATCCATACTCAAAATGGCTTAGTAGAGTCCTTTATTAAACGACTTCAACTTATTGCTAGTCTATTGCTTATGAAGTCAAAACTCTCAACTTCTGTTTGGGTTCATGCCATATTGCATGCTGCAACATTAGTTCGTCTTAAGAACTTTTGGTTGTACAGTTCAAATCTCAATCGCACCAAAATGGGTCCCCAACGAAGGCTTGGATATATGTTGGATTTGATTTGCCTTCGATTATAAGGTACCTTGAACCTTTAACGGACGATTTATTTACTGCACGATTTGCAGATTGTCATTTTGAAGAAATGACATTTCCAATATTAAGTGAAACACACAATGTTAATTTGCATGAATCAAATTTAAATGTATGAATTGATGTGTTGTTTCTCATAATCCAAAATTTGAGGCATTAGGGGGAGATATAGATGAAAAGAATGTCGTCAAATTTATGTTAGATTATATACAAGCACAATATATGATGAACTGAAAGTTCATAAAATTATTGACTGCCAATGGAGTGATAAAGCATATAATGTTATATGTTGCACCATAAATAATTAAAGTCATGATGAACTTTGAAATACATAATATGTCTCTCGACGCCAGAAGCATGAGAAATATTTTGGTGCTAAAATAAATATCCGCGGTATACAAATTCAATAAAGAAATTATATCACTCCATAAACCTCCCGAAGAGGATCGTCCTGAAGACGAGAATCCCAGTACGATTGCACGTGCTCCAAATATTATAATACTGGGATTACGGAACGACAAGATCAATTATATTATGGAAAATAATATATCTGATTTATATGTGTGTTGATAATGCCATGTATCTTGTGAGTACATGAGAAATATGTGATAGAAATATCAAGTTGTCGACAACACTTGTTGCCTCAATTCTAAATGATAATTTGGATCCAAAAGTTAAGCTGATATTAATGTGCCAGAAGCACATTGACAATAGAAATTGAGGCAGAGCTTTACTGGCTAATAAGACTGAAAGTCTTCTTTATAGTGTACACCAGAAAATGTTGTCCCGGTTGGACACAAATGGTTTTAATAAGGTGTTATGAAATAAAGTGAGAAGCTCAAGAGTTTTAGTAGAGACTCTAAAGTAAATATGATTCCCATGTTATGGCATTGTGTTTCGATATTACATATTTCTGGCAGTAATTGCGAATGCAGATATTCTGTTAATGAATGTCGTGACGAGATTGTGTATATATCATTGGACGTGAATATCTATAGATATAAGTCCCTGTTGGACTTAGACTTCCTTATAAGAAGGCAAATAAACTCATAGCATATATTAAATTAAATTAATTCTTCCTGAAGTAAGAATATGTGAATCATGATAAATACTTTGGGGTATTTATCAAAAGTCTTTGAATGATTGTATATCAATTTGATTGATTATACACATAAAGAGCTTGAGATTAACTCATGGCTGGAGAAATAAAAGACTTAGATGAATCTAAGTAATGTGTCGGCTTGTAGACCGAACATCTCCATTATTTTCATACCAGTCAGTCTATTTGACGAAAATTCTATAAATGAATTTTCATAGGTACTGAGTATCCCAATGATTGTCTCATTATTTTGAGTTGATAAGATAACAAAGAAAGTATGAACCAGAAGTTCATTACTTTGAATACCTGAAGTACTACCATATCAGGCCTGATACATTCAAATTAATTTGCTATAGCAAGATTTAAAATTTCTCCCAGAAGGAGATGAATTTTTTGTTATCTTCAAGGTACGAGAAACCTTGATCTATATTATGAAAGAAATTGAGATTGACATTGGTGAATACTTATATGCAAAGTATTTTGCATGATTCCGAGTTTACAAGATCTCAAACTGGTAATGATTTGAGATATTCTCCCACCGTCCTTTATAAGGACAATGTATTGATTGTGTTGCACTAACACGTTCCAGAAGAACGGTGAAATATGATAATTTAGTGATAATTTTTTAGAGTTATTCACTAAACTCCTCCAAAATCTACGTAAGATCAATATCTTCAATGATATTTGAATATGTTGCAAGATTGTTATCTTGAGGGGGAGTGACAAGTTCTAAAAGATCTTGTCGATTTGATCATGTGAGCCAAATGAATAATCAAGAAGATTAGGCCATCAAGGTCAAATGGTTGTACTCTTTTTCCCTTACTAAGTTTTTTCCCATCGGGTTTTCTTAGGTTAGGTTTTTAATAAGGCAACTAGTGCAATACATGAATAATTGTTTGTTATGTACTCTTTTCCTCTACTATATTTTTTCCCACATGATTTTTCTAGAGAGGTTTTTAACGAGGCATGGACACCACAACAATAATGTCCAAGGGATAATATTATAAATGATGATATTGGGTGGATATTATTTTGTAACTTTGCATATATAAAGTGGCAGGACAAGACACTATTTCTCCCAAATTTTGCTACAAAGCATGATCTTCAAGAAGAGTGGCGATATCAATATTCGACGTAGCAATCTAACGGACTTATTCACAAAGGCATTACCAACTTCAACGCTCAGATAGTTGGTACAGAAGATTGAAATGTGCCGGCTCAAAGATCCACTATGCTTAATTTCAGGGGGAGCATATGTACTCTTTTTCCTTCGATTAGGTTTTGTCCCAATGAGTTTTCCTGGCAAGGTTTTAACGAGGCATGATATTTTGTTAGGGATGAGGAGGAGTGTTGTAACTATATCTAAAAGATATACATATTCCATATTTAAAAGATATACTCCATATAGTTGATAGTCATCCCTAACCCTAACCCTAGCTCCTTGTACCATTATAAATAGAGACATTCAGTCCTCATAATAATACATCCTGAAACATTCTTGCAGTTTACTTTTTTCTCTGCATATTATTTTCTCTCTAGTTTACAACATAATTAAAATTAAACAATACTTATCACGACTTATGATGGGGTAGAGACAGAATAGTATATGCAAGTGTAACAGTGAATTTAGTCCGAGCCCAAGTAATTTTACGGGTCGTTGAGATTATATTTCTCGGATACCAAATACTGTATAAACCGAGATAAACATACTTATCTAGCATTTTCTCGGCTACCAAACGGACCCAATGAGCCATATTCTAGCCCATTTACACTATGCATTGGCTGACCTTGCTCACACAAGAAGTTGATACGTGGAACTTCAGTGCAGCTTCCCCAATTCTGTCTCTCTCTCTCTCTCTCTTTTTTTTTTTTGTTTTTGTTTTTCCTGAAGTTTGTGTAATGTGAGGGAAGGGCGGCGGATTAGCAGTATACATAGGCTCTTTCCTCCTAGTTAAGTGTTTGAATTTAGGTGGGAAAGTTAAAACTTTGTAAAATTAAGTTTTAACTTTTCACTTTCTTTAATTTTGGTGGTAGCCCCAATCTCTAATTTAATTATTTTCCTAATTTTTTTATTATTATTTTAACATTGTGATTTCTTATGTTGTAATGGATTCTTTTTAAGGTTAATGAAAATACTTGCTTTTTTCATTATTATTTTTTGTTTTCCAATTTTTAATCATTGTCGAATTTTCATTTCACTGTATAATTATGATCGAATTTTCAGGTCTATAATGAATCTGTAAAAACAAAAATCAGTAAATATTCGCAAAATTACATTAAAAAATCAAAGTTGAAAATTTTATTATATTAATGAACATAAAATTTAATATTAAATAAACAATTCTCAATTTTAATTAACAAATACACTTTATAATCTAAACAGATTCTCCTTAAATCCTGTGCTAAAAAGAAATAAGGCTCTTTCGGCGGGACAAAGAGACTAATAAATTATTATTATTATTATTATTATTATTATTATTATTATTATTATTATTATTATTATTATTATTATTATTATTATTATTATTATTATTATTATTATCGGGAAACAAACAAAATTTATTAGTTACAGCAAAATGAGGTACAAGGAGTACCAATACATATCATCAGCCATCTCCCCACAGATTACAGAGTCGAGCATTCGACCAATTCTCAAAGCTCCAATTCGCCCCCACTTCTCCCCGAACCAAACACCAACTCCAAAACCGACATTTAATCTCTTCCTCTATCCTACGAAGATTCCAAACTTCATGTTCGAAGTGCACTGCATTTCGCCACTTCCACCAAACCCTCATAATACAAATCCATAAACCACTCAACAACATTTTCGACTTACCTCCTCCGAGTATCTCGATGAAGCACTCGAAATAGGCGCGAATCGAGTTCGGGGGCACCCAACAATTACCGCACCATTGTATCATGGTGTGCCAAAGCTTCTGCACCTCCGAGCAGGAAAGAACAGGTGGCGGGCAGATTCCTCAAACTCCCGGCAGCAGCAACAAATTTTCTCCTCCGTCGCGACTTGAACACATTTAACCAGGTTGTCGATCGTAGGCAATCTATTATGCAAAAGCCTCCAGCCCAGTGACTTGCACTTTAAAGGGAGCAACGGCTTTCCACACCTGATCCGACCATCACAACGTCCGTCCGTTCTGGACACCGACCATCCTCCTCCTTACGATTTCCTCATAAGCCTTTTTCACTGTAAAACCATTTGTTGTCCCCCCTCTCCATTCCACCGATCAACCCTCCCTTCCATTGATGAAAATCTTTGGATAACCTCCAAGAACTCCCCCACTCCAGCCCTCTCCGAGTCTCTCAAGTTCCGTCTCTATTCCACCTTCCATCTCCACTCCCCCTGCTCCTATGCTCCCATCTCGCAAACCTTGGCCCTCTGCTTTGAGCAGAGATGGAAGAGGTGGGGAAACCGGTCTTTCAGCGCTCTTCCTCCCGCCCACTCATCGTCCCAGAAGTTTGTGCCCTTGCTATCCCCCATCCTCCACACCACCTGCCTTCCTCGCCTTCCGCGATGGTCAGAATCTTCTTCCACCAGCCCGAGGCACCTCCCCTCCGTCGATCAACTCCCTCCCATCACTTAGTCCATTGAGGCACACCATGTCTAGACTTAATAACCCTTATCCATAAGCTCTCCTCCTCTGTTAAGAAACGCCACACCCACTTGCTAAGAAGGGCACGATTAAAGGAGAGCAACACTTTGAAGCCCAAACCCCCTTCTTTTTATGGGCGGCAAAGATCGTCCAATTTAATCCAAGCCACTTTCCTCGTCCATTCCTCTCCCCCCCCATAAGAAGTTGCGTTGGATTCCAATAATTTGATGCACCACTTTCTTAGAAACTGGAACAATTGAAAGACCGTAAATTGGTAAGGCCGAGAGAATGGACTTAATCGCCGTGATCCTTCCACCCATCGAAAGAGACCTACAATCCCACTTCCTAACTCTCTCCTTCACCCTATCTACCACGTCCCCCCAGCCCTCCATCCCCAACAACCTACCTCCCACTTTGAACCCCAAATAAGGAATATGGAGCTCTCCAACCTTACAACCCATACCCTCGACCAAATCAGCCATTTCCTCCCTCTCCAAATTAATCCCAAAAGCCCAGCACTTATCAAAGTTCACTGATAGCCCCGAGGCCAACTTGAAATCTTTTAGGAGCCATTTTATAGCCATCGCGTTCTCTTTACTCCCATCTACAATAAACATAGTGTCATCGGCATATTGAACATGTGAGATTTGAATCCTATCTCTCCCGATCTCAGCCGGTTTCAAGAGCCCTCTCTCGACTGCTCTCCTAGCCATCGCATTGAGCCCTTCCGCCGCAACGAGAAAAAGAAACGACGACAAAGGATCCCCTTGCCGGATCCCTCTTTCTAACTTAAATTCCCCAGAAGGGCTGCCATTGACTAACACATTCACCTTTGCCGTCGAGATGCATTCTTGAATCCACCCCACCCACTTCTCCGGAAAGTTAAGTTTTCTTAGCATCTCCAAGATATAATCCCAACAAACTGAATCATATGCTTTGGCAAAATTAACCTTAAAAAATAACCTCTTTTTTTTTACTTCCTAGCATCCTCAATCACCTCATTCAAAACCACTACCCTATCCAAAATAAAGCGGCCCTTCACGAAGGCAGATTGAGCCTCACCGATCACCTTTTCGATAATCAATTTCATCCTTCTAGCCAAAACTTTTGCCAAAGTCTTATACACACTTCCAATGAGAGATATAGGTCTGAAGTGAGAAGATGTTGCTCCCTCTTTTTTTGGAATCAAGGTGATGAAGGACGAGTTACTTCCCAGTACCAGCTTGCTATTATCGTGAAATTCGGAAAAAAATCTAACCAGATCATCTTTACAAATATCCCAGCACTACTTAAAAAAATCCATGGTAAAACCGTCTGGGCCCGGGCTCTTGGAACCCTCACACTCCCATACCGCCTGTTTGATCTCCTCGTTCAAAAAATAGCGTGTAAGTAGATAGCCATCCGCTTCATCCAACCGAGATTCGAACATATCCAAAGGCAGCTCCACCAAATGAGCCTCCTTTTTCTAGAACTGACCTTCGAAGAATTCTTTGATAGCCTATTTCACTCTATTCGGCTCCTCGCACCAGACTCCATTGATCTCCAACCCCATCAGCCCGTTCATAATACGTCGTTGCCTAATCGCCTTATGAAAAGTCTTGCTGTTTATGTCACCTTCTTTAAGCCACCGAATTCTTGCATTTTACGCAAGAAGGCTCCTCTTGTTATTCATTTGTAGAATCAGCTGGGCAGTAGCTTCCTGTCTCCTAGCCACAGTCCTCCCCCGTCAGACCAATGTTATCATCTTCATCATCGAGGTGTTGGATTTCTTCGCATAACTGGTCAATCTTGTTCTCCATTAAACCAAAATGCTCTTTGTTCCACACCTTGAGGGCCTCCTTAAGGCATTTTAGTTTTTCTTTAAGCACAAACCTTCCCCAGCCAACGATTCCACTCTCTCTCCATGACGCCTCCACCACCTCTCTAAATTGAGGATGAGTCTTCCACACGTTAATAAAGCGAAACGGTTTCAGACCCCAATCCTTGTATCTAGTTTGAAGGATGATCGCACAATGATCTGAGATAGATCTCGGAAGCCCACGAAGCCCCATGTTACACCAACTTTCAACCCATTTCTCGTTAATCAAGGCACGATCAATCCTACTTTTGCAAGTCCCATTACACCTATACCAAGTATACTTCCTTCCTTGCAACCCCACATCAATCAACCCATTCCCCTCCACAAACTCTTTAAACTCTCGTATCTCACTAGAGGACACTCTCCAACTCGAGCCCGCCCTTTCCCTGCATTTAGGATAGAATTAAAATCACCTATGATTCAAATATGTACCCCAGCCATTTGAGCTAACCCCAGCTTCTCCCATAATCGAGCTTTCCCCTCTCTGTTACAAGTAGCATACACATTAATAACACAAAGATCCTCCCCCGTCGCCTTCCACCAACCATTCACAATCACCGTCCCTCCTAAACTCCACGCACTAACACACGTGAATTTATTTTCGTTCCAACAAGTCAGAATCTCTCCCGACCTACCCACTGCCCCTTCCACATACCACCTTATGTCACTCGCCTTCCAAATCCTCCTACCATCCCGCACGGGAAATTGCTCCATCTTTGTCTCTTGGAGGCAACAGAAATCCAAATTAAATTTCGTGCAAAGATCAACAACTTCATCCTTCTGTGCATCGGACCCCAGCCCTCTTATATTCAGAGATTCGATCCTCATTTAAACATTCCGGTCCCCTGCTCCCAGCCCATTGCCACCGTCTCTCCTCCCTTCTAGAGCTCTCACTACCATCGCCTCCCTTCCATGAGCCAGAAGCCCCAATTGTTTCCCAAAACCCCAACACTCTTCTCCCATCCCCACCACCGTTCCCTTTCCTCTACCGCTATATCTCTTCCCATCACTTGTTTCCACCCGCCCCGTTGCGAGATCTCTCGACCCCAACCCTTCCCCCTCTTCCTGATTCTCAGCTTCGTATGAATTCAAATTTTCTACAGGAATAACATCCCTTGTCTCCAAAACCCTCTCCATCGCACTATCATCTTCTTCATTCGTTGCCCTCTGGTCTAACCCCATTCTGATAGAACAAGACTCGTCGTCATTAGATCCACTCACCTGGGCCTCTTTTAAAAAAATACTCACACATTTAGAAGATAACCCAGGTCCAAAAGCTTCCAGCCCACCTCGCCTACCGTCCTTACAATAATTACCACCTTCCACGAACCTATATATACGTTCACTACTTTCTCTATTGTGGGCCAACCCATAATTTTCAATCACCACCCGCGGCCCACCTAGATAGTTACCCTGCTGGCCTTCTAGATTTATCTCGGGGCCCCATGAGGCACGAATATCACCGCCCTCGTGATAATTGCTAGCCGCCTTTACGAGATTCAAGGTGGTATAGCCCGCCACCTTACTCGCATGTGCTTGGGAAGTCAAAACGTCCACCTTACCTCTCTCCGTCCATTCCTCTCCCTTTGCCGGCGCCGGTGACCTTCCCAAGCAGACCTCGAAAGAATCAATATCGGCACTGCCCAATTCCTCCATTAACCCTTCAACTGAATCGGAGACCGTTTCCCATCTTCGTTGAAGACACGGCTCCTCCTTCATGCAAGCAAACTTCTTCGATCCTAATATTAGATGATTTCCTATCTATTTTTCACGCCCAAGTCCGATTGATTGAGTTGAGCCCCGTAATAATCCTCACGAATGCTACGTCCAACTTCCGACGAGATTCAGCGTGGATTTCCACCACTCTTCCCATCTCCGCACATCCCCACGTGAAGAACCTTCTCGACTAAGCTTGTAATGGAGCACCGGACCACCTAGTCCAAATGATCCGCCTATGGTTGACATCCCAACTCTTCCACGGCCTCCACCAATCGAACCAAAATTTTGCCCACTCCGTGAAGCCGCCGATCACCTCTTCCATTTTCCTATCCACTTCGCTACGGATCAGCACCAGCCTGTCACCTAAATCATCAATTTTCAATTTACCGACACACTCATTCTGAATGTCCTCCCCGTGATAATTCCACAAGAACTCATCCTTTAGCCTTACCGTGAGTGCACCTTGCAACCAGTCGCTCTCTTCTTCCGAACTCTGGAACTCCGACAGCTTCCTCTCCTCGCTGCCCTTCTCCTCCCCTACTTTGAGCATCTTCCTTGCCTCTATCTCTCCCTTCACCGCATTCGCATAAGATGCACATCCCCTTCCCGGACCTACTCCCCCAAATGCCGGTCCGTTCCTAAGTCCCACCCCTCTTATCACCTTCCTCTCCTTACTACTCCCCCCGGTCGCCAACTGTCTCTCAAACCTCGGTACAAAGGCCCTAATAATAAAGGAATTGATCCAAACCTTATTTAGTTTCTCCAGATTTATCGATATATTAATATACTAGAATTGTACATCAGCGATGCAGGGGCTTGATCTATAAATAACATGATAAATATTCAATGCTTACTTTTTTTTATTTCAATTATTAATTTCTAGTTTATTTCATAAAATGATGAAAGAAAAAATATTTCTATATACAGAGTACATGTGTACTGTTGTATGTTGTGTTATATTTGATTATATATATATATATATATACACACGCATTTTATATGCATGTGTAAATTTATAGCTCATTTTTAGAGATTGTTTGATTAAATATTTAAATATGGATCAACTTCATAAATATAATTTTATAAGACCCCTGACATGACTAATTGAATTACCTAAGTTCACTATCACTTGTTGTATTAATTCTGTGTGCGTAAAAATAAAAAATGAACATGCATATACTAATATATTTTCAATTTTCATAGTTAAAGAACAAAAGAACAGAACATTAAATATTACTACCTCTGTCATTTTCAAGATGTTACACTGTTTTCAACAATTTTTTCAAGCATTTTCAAACGTCGTGATGATGAGTTTTAAAATAACTTTTTAAAGATTTTTTTAAGGATACTATAAGTGTTGAGACAGTAAAATTGAGATATATACTTAGTTTTAATATTTAAATCGATTATTCAAAATTAGATTTAAAAGAAACAAATAAGAAAAAATTAGCTAGTCAAAATTAATATTTATACTTGAAATTTATTTAATGTGTTGAACTTTAATGAATAAAAATGAGTTTTCATAGGAATAAATTAAATGCATTAATTAGGGAATTGCATAGAAAATAACATAATATATTTTAAAATATGTATAACTTAGTTAATTAAAAAAATTAAATAAGATTCAAATATCAAAAAATTTGGAGGGAATTTTTTTTTTTTTTGAAAGGGAAGGAAAATCCTACTTTAGTATATTAATATAGATTTATAAATTAATTAGATCTCATGATTCAAAGAATATTAAAATTTAGAGGTTTTAATGTATAAGACTCTTGATCTCACGATTCAAAGGTTAATTTAAAAACATTTTTAAGAATTCAATCTTAAGACTTCTAAACCATAAACACTGTCAAAAAAAAAAAAAAAAAAGTTAATTTTTTATATCTAAATTTTGGATTTTTAATATTGATCCATGATTAATATGTATACGGGCCATACGGCTGATATAATGATTATATATTTAAAAATATTAAATACTAGTATTACATAAAAAATAAATTATGTTATATCAATCGTGGACATATTAAATGTGCCAACGATTATATGTATTATGACACTTTCAATGGAAAACCCAAAAGTCTCACGATTTCAAATCAGTCCATGATTTGAACTCTCCACCCCATATTTTGTATACATCATTTATTATATGCAATTTTAAATAACTCAGACATTAATACAATAAAAAAACCCAAAATAAAAAGCAAAAATACATAACTAAATAACGAAAAAACATGTGAAACTTTGGGTGTGAAAGAAATAGAGAATGAAGGTGCTAAGATTTGCGTAAGTAGCCATTGAGTTCAATGAATAAAAATCTAATTTTTTAATATATTTTTTTGTTGTTGCAAACAATCGAATTTATAAAAAAATATATAGCTATGGGTAACGTCATAATGACGTCACCAGGCAAGGCAAACTCGAAGGAAGTTCGTTCGCCTGCGAGCCGCAGTCCGCTGGAAGTGCCCTTAGCATCGGCATTATTCAAAGAGCAGCAGAATGATAAGAATCATAAAATAAAAAATTGTAGTAGTAGTAGAATTTTTTCTTTTTTTGTTTGGGAGATCAAATCTGTTCTAGTTTCCAAACGTATGAACAAAGCTAGAGTATATAAATACGTAAAGTCAAAAATAACGGAAAAATAGTTGTCATTAATTTCCTGCCCGATTCAATCCAATCTTCGTCAAAATTGCCGAAATCTCTCTCATTCCTTTCCTCCCCATCCACTCTTCTTCTTCTTCTTCTTCCATTTTCCCCAATTCTCTCTACAACTCCCAGAACTTAAATGCAAAAATCCATTAACAGAACTCTCATCTGTTTATCAGTATGCGTCCCACTAGTCTTGGGCTCACTCCTCCTCGCCGGAACCCTCGATTACAAATCCCAATTCCTCAACTTCATCCCCCAGCTCACCAATAATGCGCCGCCGTGCCGCGCTCGATCCCCGCCCCTCCGTGTCTACATGTACGATCTGCCGCCGCGTTTCAACGTCGGAATGATGGACCCCAACTTCCCCGACGCCACTCCGGTCACGGCGCTGAACATCCCCTCCTGGAGGTGGAACGACGGCCTCCGCAAGCAGCACAGCGTCGAGTACTGGATGATGGCGTCGCTTCTCTGCGGCGGCGGGAATGACGATGGCTCCGCCTCCACCCGTGAGGCCGTTCGGGTTACGGACCCGGATTCGGCTGATGTATTCTTTGTGCCGTTTTTCTCGTCTCTCAGTTTCAATGTTCATGTTCGGAATATGGCGGAGACCGACACTGTTGATGAGAAATTGCAGGTGCGTTTTCAGCTTGATTGAATTCTTTCTTTTAGTATCATGCCTACATTTTCGAGCTGATATTTTGCTTGGTAATGCTTAAATTTTGTTTTCAAGCATACATCAATAGTTCATAGAGTTTAGTCATTACTTTAGCCCCTTCTTATTATTTATGTTAGCTTGTAGGCTTTGATTGAGAGATCGACACCGTATTATTTCTCAAATTTCGAATAATGTATATGTAGAGGAGGTGATTTTCAATGTTATACTTCTGAGTTATTGATCAGTCACTCCAACTCCAGCCCATGATGGAAAATTTTGTTGGATTTCTTGAACAAAATTACTTTTTTGGCTTGACATGTAATTCCCATTAGTATATGATTCTCAGATGATTTGATGGTGTAATCTGGCCTTTCATGTTTCTGTCTTTATTCAGTAAGCTTACATCTCATTAGAGCTTCTTTTGGGTCAATGTATCTGTTTTAATGGGGCGGGCTGTCGTCTGAAATGTATCTGAAAACTTAAAATGACATGTATCTGAATGGTATTTTGCAATATTTGCAATGTTTCTTAGAAGTATTGATAAGGCATGATACTTTACATCTCATGTTCTAAATTAATGTTAATTGTGAGAAATAGCTGCTCTCTGAACAGTTGGCAAAATGAATGAAATTTTTCCAGACAATTGAATGGTAGAGCAATAAGAAGATACTTTTCAATTGTCAAATGCATCTATTATGCTCTTGGTTGGGGTGTCCCCCTAGAATTGCATTTAACGCTGTTGACTTATACCTTAGCTTATATTCTATAGCATCTTGTATAATGCAATTATTCTTTCTGTACCACCCTCACTTCTGCGATGAAATAATTAAACTGTGAATTGGTGAAGAGTCTGCGACTGTAAGTGAGTAGGCCAAAGCCGCCAAACTATGTGGAAAATTCACTCTATAAGTAGATCTCAACTTTTCGCTTTTACTTCTCGCCTAAGTCCTAACTATATCTCAATGATAACCAAGAGATGCGTGTATATTATTTTTCTGTATGGCTACAAAAACAATTTAATATTTTCATTCTGTAAAGCTGGTGACATGACATTTCTTCTAACTGTAGCTGGAGATGGTAAATATATTAAGAGCATCGGATTACTGGAAGAGGTCTGATGGGAGAGACCATGTGATTCCCATGCATCATCCAAATGCTTTCAGACATTATCGTGATCAGATCAATGCTTCCATATTCATAGTTGCTGATTTTGGCCGCATAATGAACATTTCCACTCTGGCAAAGGATGTCGTTGCGCCCTATCCACACATGGTAGAATCATTTATTAGTGAAGACTCTCCAGATCCATACAAGTCCCGCAAAACTCTTCTTTTCTTCCGTGGGAGGACCGTTAGAAAAGATGTATGCAATTCATACAGGCTTTTATTATTTTTTCTCTGATTGGGTTAGTAAAACACACGTTTCAAACATGGTAATGTGGCAGGAAGGAATAATTCGTGCTCAACTACACAAGATATTAAATGGAACAAAAGATATCATTTATGAGGAGGCTCATGCATCAGAAGAAGGCTTCAAAGCTGTAAGTTGTTTAGCTGTTACTTTTGCCCAGAGAAAGTTGTGGTGTTCAGTCTGTGATGAAATACACCATTTTCAATCTACAGACTTTCAGTTTTATTATCAGAAGTTCATATATGATCTCAGCCTTTTGATTTTCTTCACTTGCTTTTCTGGTGTTTTACTTGCCATGTTATCTTGAAGGTTCCTTTCTCGATAGGGTTGTCTAGCTCAGAAAACTTTTCATCTAACACTTTAACTTTCTTTTGAATATACCAGTCTACTGAACATATGCGTTCATCAAAGTTCTGTCTCCATCCTGCTGGTGACACACCATCTTCATGTCGACTATTTGATGCCATAGTCAGCCACTGCGTTCCTGTTATTATCAGTGACAAAATCGAGCTACCTTTCGAAAGTGAAATAGACTACAAGGAGTTCTCCATTTTCTTCTCGGTGAATGAAACGCTCAGACCTGGCTACATAGTCAATGAGCTGAGAAGGGTTTCAAAAGAGAAATGGATAAATATGTGGTTAAAACTCAAAGAAATTTCGCACCACTTTGAATTTCAGTATCCTCCAAAGAAGGAAGATGCAGTGAATATGATTTGGAAAGAGGTGAAGCACAAAATTCCTGCAGGTTAAGCTTGCTGTACATCGAAGTAGGAGGCTGAAAATAGCAGATTGGTGGAGATGAAGCCTATCCTTGTACATTCATATTCATTCATTTGCCTCTGTAATTGCAATAATGTGTAACAGATTGTATCGACCAAACATATTCCTCGTCATATTCTTACCTACCATGCTTAGGAAATGAGTTGTACAGTCGATAAATCCCTCCTAAATAGTTGAGCGTTCAAATATCCAAGGTATATGCATTCCATGTTCGTGTTCGTATCAAAAACTTGGCTGTGAATTTCGATGATTTAATATGTTGAAGAAGAGATGAAGTGTTTTGATTGCAGATTGCATGGATATTCACATGACAGATCAAATTAGAACATGGAGATTAGAAAGATTTCTAAGCTCTGCTCAGGGATTACACTCTACTTTTTCTTTTCTTCACTTTCTTCTTAACACAACTGGAAGAGTTGATCTCAACACAACTGGAAGGAACGCCCCTATGCTGGCTGGAAACCTCGTCTTCATACTCGTTGGGGGAACTGTTCACGGTGTCTGCAGCATCGTCTGACCTATTTTACACCAGAAGAATTCAAGGAGGAGAAGCTTGTCAATTCAAAGAGATGGATAGTTAAATGTGGGATTGGTTTTACTATAATCACTGTAGTTATTTGGCATATTATAACTCTTCATACAGGTAAATAAAAGAAGGATTGTTTGAAAAAAAAAATTGTTATAAAATGTACGGGGATACTTCACATTTTGGGCAGTGATAGCCATTGCTTGGGGAACAGTAGCTTCAGCCGTGATCATTGCTATGCCATTGATGGAAAGTTGGGAAACTATTGATGGAAGCCATTACTATGCATGTTTATGAATTATCGAGTTATGGAGAAGATGGAGGAGATGAACACGAAGCTGCAGATTGAAAGTGTGCTTTAAATCTTTTCATAATATATTATTGGTTGAGAAGATTTTTTATTTTTATATTTCAGAATAAATGAACGAAATCAAAGATTTTTTTTCTTGAGACAGTGTTAATAAATCTGTTAGTTGGGGGTGTTCTTGTTCAATTTATGGAACGTAAGGGTGCTGGAGCCCTAAACATTTCGTTAAGGTTATTTTTACTCCGACGTAACAACCTTAGGGGTGTATTTGCTACTTTTCCCCTTTGGTTTATTCAATTGTTAAAAATACTTTAATAAATAAAAAAACAAAAAAAAGTTTTGGAGATGAGGGGAGTCCAACCCCTTTCACTTGCAATCAATCAATTTAATTAATCAAAGTTTCACCACATGAGCTACATCTCCTAATTGATATTATATATTTTATAATTTAATTTATCCAATTATTAAAAAAAGTATCAATAAATAAAAGAATCAAAAAAGTTTTGGAGATGAGGGGAATTGAACCCCTTTTCATTGACCTACAATCAAATTATTGATTTATCAAGGCTTCACCATATAAACTACACCTCCTAATTGATACTACTATGCTTTTTATAACTTACCTTATCCAACTATTGAAAAAAAAACATATCAATAAATAAAAAAATTAAAAAGTTTTGGAGATGAAGGGAGTCCAAATATTAATTACACAACCCATTTATATTACCTAATCATATTTTTTGAATTGCTGGTTCCGCATGCTTGATCTACTCCCATAGGTTCTTTTACCTAATGTTTCAAAAATAAAATTAAATTACGAAATAAATAAAACATAAAATTGATGACAGCATCGAGGGATATATAAAAAGATCATTAGTAATATAGTTTTAAATTTTACAAAGTGTGTTTTCTTTAATGGAAAATTATTATGGGAAAATAAGGGAAAAGAGAACAATTACTCTTTAAATTTCTCCATATTTCTCATATTTTTCCCATCTCCTACTCTTTCTTTCCCTCCCTTTTCACTCCAATGGAAGGAAAATATTTTCACTCCATATTGGTGGGATAATATTTTCCATTTAAAAGAGAGTAAAATTCTTCATCACAAATAAGGAGATGAGAAAAGGTGGAAAATAAAGAAAAATTTAAAGGTGATTGTTCTCTTTTCACTCATTTTCCTATGATAATTTTTCATCAAAGAGAACACACCCATAGAGTAAAAATGCATTCAAATTTTTCCATTCAAATCTTCTATTACAATTTCGTGTTGCATCTCTTATTGCAACGACAGTCGCCACATGTCATAAATATTTCCGAATTGCGACAGAAAATCTGAATCGTTCAAATTGATGCAATTGGTGTATGTTTAATAATTATATCGAAAAGAAGATATTCGTAGCTCCTTACACAACTATGCAAACCAAAATAATTCTACAAAATTGAATTAGCAATCCATGTAAACCCTTTTCTTTTCCTTGTCGAATTAAATTTAACAGTAGTCAAAATAATAAATGAATTCTATGAAAGAAAAAAAAAAAAAAAAAAAAACTCTCTCTATCCCTTTATTATTGACTCGTCTTCTTTATTGAGTTGTCCAAGTATAAGTGACTTATAATTAAAAGGACTAAAAATAACTCTTCAAATAGTGTAAAGCTACCGATTTTCTGCAATTAAATTTTCTCTTGAATCTTTGAGTATAGACTATATAGCATGATATATAGGAGTACTACATAAATTTGTCACATTTAGGAGTGATTACATGATGCATGCATTCACTCACAAAACTCTATTAATTATGCAATTGTCAAAAATCAAATTAATTAGTTATATTTCCAATATACAACATTAGAATCCAACCTACTCCAGTATTGGACTTTGCCAACTCCTCCCACCCAACCCCGTCCCCACAAAGTTACTAAAATTAGATGAAATTTATTTAATTTTATAGAAAAAAGGAAGTGCGTTTCGTCTTTGCTACCCTATTCTTTTTGATGATAAAATTCTTGAACGTGGTTAAGGTTAGGTGAACAAAGAAAGTTATAATGGATTACTAAAATGACACAACTTTGATTTGTTTGGGTATCAATAATTGCCCACAACTTTTTGGATTTGAATTTCACAACAGATATTTATTAAACTATCATGTTGATTTATAAAAAATGTTGAACTATATTTATGGATACTAGTTTGTATCCCGTCGAAATTCGACGGGGTATCATTTTATTGTATATTTATTAAAATAGTAGTATTATGATAATTTGTTAAAACGATTCTCATTTTATTTCTAATTTATTGTAAAGTGTCTTAAATTGAAAATATACACTTTTGTTATAAATTTTTATAATTATAGCTATCGATACATACTAAAAGAATTCTAAAAATTTATTGGCTAATGAACCACCTCAAAACCAATTTGTGTCTAATATATTCTCTGGTGGTTTAAATTCAAAATATACATTTTGTTACAAACATTTGACAATTATAGCTATCGTTACATACTAAAAGAATTTTAAAAATATATTGGCCAACAGGCCACCCCAAAATCGAATATGAATCGCCCGTGGCTATGCACACTTGATGCCGATTTAGGCAAAAAGGTATTGGTCGATGGGCTGCCTCAAAATTGGATATAGTCGCCCGTGGCTAGGCGCACCTGCTGCATCCGCTGATTTAAGGGTCTAACAAACCTCCCCCACCAAAACTTGAAGACGTCCTCGTCATGTGGGATAACCCTCTTGTCTTCGATCCATTTTCAGCAACAACTTGCTCACCACAAGCAAGTTCTCCCGGCACACCACGTCCGTTGCTTGACGCAGCTCCCGCCAAGACTTTTTCATACGTGAGCACACCACGGCTCACACTTGGCTGTTTCATCGTCATGTCCTTCCTAAGCTCCACATGGTCCACTCTCAGCATGTCTTGACCCTCATCTAACATTTGCATACCCGAAATATACTATATCGTGTTGACCCGAGCCTCCTCATCCACTGATTCAGCGACCACATCCATTCAACTTCTCCCCACGTTAGCATTCCGCTTCGGACAGTCCCGTATCTGGTGGTCTTCATCACATATGAAGCACCCGCAAAGCTTGTCCCAGCTCGCGAAGCATGACTCGCCGCACCACCAGCGCTGGGTCGTTAAAAGCCTTCTTGTTCCAACATTTCCCCTTATCCTTAGTACATCCTGCATCCTCGGCAGCGGCTAGCGCGGACGGCAGATCTTTGACACCCATAAGCACCTCATCTCAGTTTGGGTCAAATGCTGCAATACATAAGAGCATTGTAAAACCTTTTTAGCCAATGGACCACCTCAAAATCGAAATAGTATTGGAGCCAAAAAAAAAAATAATCAAAAACTTATTGGTCAACGGACCACCTCAATACCGAAATAATGTTAGGGCAAAAATATTTTTTACTAAAAATCAGTCTAGCCTGATCAACCCGAACTGAAAAATAGTATTCTGATAATTTGTTAGAGAATATGTTTTACAAAGTTGCGTTAAATTTTATTAGAAAAATAGTTTAATGCGGTGTACTCCATTATCGAGTAGTTGTACTCTATTTATACGTATTAATAAAAAAAAATCAAATCATTGAAGATAATCTCCATTATGAAATTTTTCATGGCCAATGGGCCACCTCAAAATCAATATAGTATTAGGGCCAAAATATTTTAACAAAAAAAAAAATTAGCCAATCCGAATTGAAAATTGCTCACGAAGCTCATTTTTGTGTCTAATTATTGTCAATTATTTTAAATTAAAAAAAATATTTTTTGTTACGAAAATTCGACAATTAAAACTATTTATACATACGAAAAGAATTTAGAAAATTTATTGGCCAATGGGCCACCTCAAAATTAATTTTGTGTTTAATAATTAAAAATATATTTTTCGTTACAAAAATTTATCAATTGTTGTTCTCAATACAAACTAAAAGAATATCAAAATCTTTTGGGCGGACCACCTCAAAATTAAAATGATGTTAGATAGCCCGAACCAAAATATTTTACTTTCTTTTTCTTTCCTTTCTGTTTTTCTATTTTTTTTTCCTATTTTGGGAAAAGTAGCAAAAACACCCTTAACATTGAAACATTTTTCTGGTCATGGTTCGATCGGTTGAACCATTTAATAAATAAATTAATAAAAATATTTATTGTATATTTATAAATATCAAAAATTTCATGATTTATATAGTATAAGTTCATAAAAATTTAAGAAACACATGTTAAAATCAATAAAAAAAAAACATATTCATATTATATATATTTATACTCAAAACATATATTTATGATTTTATAAAATGAACATAATGTAGTTGATAATGATTCAAAGCTGATTGAACAATGGATGTATATATTGTAAGCCTTAAATAAGTATTATTTAGTGATGTGGTGTAGTGGTACAAAACATAGCCTATCATGTGGGAGATCATAAGTTCGAATCCTCCAATTCTCATAATTAAATTTTTAAATTTTATGTATAATATAAATAGATTATAATAATAATTATAATTAATATATTAATATATATATATATATAATTAATATGTATAAATATATATGGATGGTAATAAGAGATTGATGAAATCTTAATTATGTGAATTTATTATATTAAATAATGATTTAATATATATAAAAATTCAGAATTTAGATAAATAGGGAACGGAGGCCGTAGGAGGCGTAAGCGCTTGGATCGCTCTCGTGCTCCGAATCCGCATCGGAACGTATAATATATATTGATTAAACTATACAAATTAAGATTAATTAAGAACAAATTGGTGATATAATTGAAGTTTTCCACACATATTGACAGATTGTGTATGAAGTGGAAACAATACAAACTTTAAGAACAACTAATGACATAGCCTATGGGTCGATATTAAAATAGACGAATATTTTTATTATTTTTTATTTTATTATTATTATTATTATTATTTTTATCAAGAGTTAGGTAGAAAATCTACCGATCATTTTTTTTAGTTAGAAAAACAAAAATTCTGATTGGCTTTCCTTGAGATATTTGCCAGCAAATCCTCTTCTTGTTGGAATATAAAAAACACAGTAAAGAGCACTATACTTTAATAATTATTGAAATATTTTTAATTTAAATAAATATAATTACCAGTAGGGCCCTTTTTTTTTTTGTTTTTTTTGTTTTTTTGGACGTGGTATGGGTGGTGAGCTAGGAAGAGGACGACGACCAACCACCAACCCACTTCCACTATCATGCATAATAATTAACGAAATAAAAGGGAATAAAAATTAAACTTTAAATTGATTCAAGAATGTTATAAATAAGCTTAAGCTGAAGCTAATGAAGATTAAAGGGAATCTCAACTTATCTCTCACTCTAAGAAATTAAAAGCATTTCTTCGAAGATGAAAGATAAATTCTCTGGCACTATTCTCCAAAGCGAGGCTCTCATTAAGGTTCATCCCTTTTAATTACTTCTTTTATTATTCAAGAAAAAATAGTCTACAAATTATATTTTCTTTAGCAGTTTTCTGCATGCATTTGTTTCCTATGCTTTTATATATACTGGATTCTTTTTAGCAATAATGGGGTTTTGGGGGGTGGCAACCGCCGCATACGGTTGCCGGAGAAAATTTGATGGTGGCTGAATTGTTAGTTTTTTCTTCTTCGAGTTCGAGATAAAAATGGAGGGAGCATATTTATAATTTATTTATACATATATACAAAGAATACACGAGTTTTATTTTTTATTTTTTTATTTTTTATTTAATTCAGAAAATACAGAATTAAGTTGTTCCAAACTTGCACTTAATCAGAATATTAATTTGTAAGAATTACTGTTTGGAATTGTTTCCAAAAATTTATGTCACTAGTGTACTATTGTCTATCGCTAATAGTAAAGAGTTTTACTTTTCTTTTATTGGATGATAATGAGGTATTTAAGGGTTAATTGTCTTAAGATCACAACTTTTAAATCGTTTTCTCATTACACATTAGTTTATAACGTAACGACCATTTCGAATTACAAATTCTGATTATTATTTCGAGTAACAATGACACATTATTATTTTCAATTCTGATTAGTTTAGGTCATTTGCCATCAATAAATACATTTTCTCACAAATAATATATAAATAACACACTGAAGTAGTGGAAACTTGTCTTGTGACACCGAAGCATACGTACATGCATATTCTGGATATGATATGATGATTGATGCGCACTCCTGAAATTTTTGGATAATTTTTAATTTGAAAATGCTACTCCCTCTATCTCAAGATTCATGACCCCTTTCTTTTTTGCACTGTCGGCAAGCATTTTAACGCTTCTCGGTGATGAGTTTTAAAATAAATTTTTGATATATTTTTCTTTTTACGGGATACTACAAGTGTCGTAGTATCCCGTAAAAAGAAAAATACATCAAAAATTTATTTTAAAACTTATCACCGAGAAGCGTGAAAATGCTTGCCGACAGTGCCAAAAAGAAAAGGGTCATGAATCTTGAGACAGAGGGAGTACTTCTTAATTCGGTAGTGTCCACTTATCTATTTGCCGTCGTGTTCTAAACGACGATAATTGAATCCTACCTAACCTTTGATTATAATTTTTTATTTTTCAAATTTAATTCCAAATCAAGGGGAAAAAAATCAAAATAAATTGAAAGGCAGTATATTTTGTTGCCAATTTTAAATTTTATATGCAAAATCATAACTCGATTGAAATTCGTATACTATATTTGGCAATTAACGTTTTTATATATTCTTATTTTTTCCAGAGATAAATCTCATCATATCTACTTCTTTCTGTCCTTATATTAATTTCTTGAAACTGTTCTTTATTCTGTATATATATTTTTTCTTTGTTAGTTAAAATAAATAGGCTAAAATTTTTATACTATTTCACCGTCTGATATAACTTTAAGCATTAAGTGTATTCACGGTGAGCAGTGAATCATTTTTTATAAATTTTATAATGATATAACTTTAAGCATTAAGTGTGTCACGGTGAGCGGTGAAACGTTTATGATAAATTTTATACCATAGTCTTCATATTCCTCAATTCTTTTGTATTTATTAATTTGAATTGGCCTATTTTTTTGAAATAAGAAGTAAGTGGACCATAACTTAAAATTTTACCTTCTCTCTTCTTCTTCTTCTTCTTTTTTTTTTTTTGGGAAGGAGTTCTTAATTTTCTTATAATTTTGTTTCGTTATTGCTAATTATATGATTTAAATTAAATTGCAGTACCTTCTGGAAACGAGTGCCTATCCAAGAGAACATGAACAACTCAAGGAACTTCGCTACGCTAGTGTTGAGAAATACCAATACTTGTATGTACAATTAAGCCAATGTCTTTTAATCATTTTTAAATAACATTAAATTTTGTACTCCCTCCGTCCTCCATTTACTGACCCTGTTAACTTTTTATATAATTTTAAAGCTTTGTGATGATGAATTTAAAATCGAATTTTTGGAATTTAGTTTTTTTTACAATGTACTACGAGTGTTGTAGTATCGTGTAAAAAATACTAATCTCTAAAAATTCAATTTAAAATCCATCATCACGAAGTTCCAAAATCATCTAAAAAGTCAACAGAGTCAGTAAATAGAGGACAGATGGAGTATATATTTAGATTATAATTGGTTTTTTAGGAGTGCGATGAATGTGCCTGCGGATGAAGGGCAGCTTCTTTCAATGCTATTGAAAGTGATGAATGCAAAGAAAACAATAGAAGTTGGAGTTTTTACCGGCTATTCCCTTCTAGCAACCGCTCTTGCTCTACCCGAGAAAGGCAAAGTAAGTCGCACGATCCCCTACTCCCGTGGGCGGACCCAATGCTGATGTGTCAATGCCATGCAAACTGATCGAGAGAGGAACCCTAAAACTTAATTTTTACTAAAAAAAATTGAAACTCTTCTAGAAAAAATATTCACGTGACATTGTCACATCAGCAGACGATCGAATACGTTTTTCGTATCATTTATTATTTACTTGTATAATTATGATTTTGGTAATGTTTATAGGTAATAGCGGTAGACCGAGATAGAGAAGCATACGAGGTTGGTGTGCCATTTTTCGAGAAGGCAGGTGTGGCTCATAAGATTCAATTCGTTGATTCCGACGCATTCACTGCTATTAACCAATTGCTCGATAATGTAAGTCCATTTTTCTCAATTAATTTTCTCTCTAACGAAAAAATAGATAAATAATAACGCCGAAGTCGCGGTTTTCGAAAAATAGAAAAATTAGTAATAGTTGCAGGCACGACATGCACTTAGAAGTGTTCTTTATTACGATTGACAAACTCAATGGACCAAATGTTCAAATAAATACTTTATTGTTATCTCATTTGTTCGAAAGGCATTGGTCCATTTAGATTAAAAATCAAACTAAATAATGTGTGCGTCCCTTAAATAATGATAGTTTATTTTGTAGTGTTAAATCAAATAATGATAGTTTAGTAGTTGAATGATGAGTCATGTGTGGTAAAGTTGTAAATATATAGTGTAGTATAAAAGATAATTATTACAGTGGGTTCACTATAATAATAATAAAAATTATAGTGGTTTCACTTTCAAAAATAGAATATGCACACATTTGGAGAACATACCAAAATGGAATTATATGCACACATTTAGGAGATGAGGGAGTACAACAAGAAAAAGTTCAGACGAAATAATTGTAAAAAAAAAAAAAAGTACAAATATATTGTTAAATCCAGCATTAAATCCTTAATTCGAATAAACCTTTTTTTTAACGGGTAATTCGAATAAACCTAAAAATATAGGTTTAATTAAGTACTTTCTCCATTCCATAAATTTAATCAAAATTACAATATTTGACGTCCCACAAATTTAATCTTATACCTATTATGCAAAATAAACATTCTCAAAATTCATTTAAGGTACACAACGATATGTTATTATGGCCAACAAAAATTACTATATTTTCTCTTTCTTACTTTAAATTTGACAATAAATAAATACCCCTAAAAAGTACTATTTTAACCTTTTAATTTTACAGTAAATAATTTTATTTTGTTAGTAATTAATATTAATATGATGGGAAATGCAGGGAGAAGAAGGGACATTCGACTTCGCATTTGTGGACGCGGACAAGGAAAACTACATAAACTACCACGAACTGCTGCTGAAACTAGTGAGGGTGGGAGGAATAATCGCCTACGACAACACCCTGTGGTCCGGCACCGTGGCATTGGCTGACGAGGATCTGAGCCAGGAATGGAAGGACCGGATTGGAGAGAACCGGGTCAACCTTAGGAATTTGAACACCTTTTTGGCCACTGATTCTCGCATCGATCTCGCTCAACTTTCCGTTGGAGATGGAGTCTCTCTTTGCAGGCGTATTTAATCAATCCATTAATATATATGTGTGTATGAATGTTGTTGGAGATGGAGTCTATGCTTTGGTAAAGCTTCAATAAATGTACGTGCTCCTAAATTAAAAAAATGAATACTGTTGATTTATTCAGAGTGTAAGTATTTTCGAGTAGCGGTTACGAATTTCTCTGGTCATCCGAAAGAAAAACAGAGCATTGTATGGTCACGAGTTGTTGTTCTCGTTTGTGAAATATTGTTTTGAGTTTTAATATTGAGCTTATATATATGTCTTCTTTTTTTATTTTATATATATATATATATACTATATACTATACTATTATAAAAAGTGTCTTGTTTATAAAATTTGATTTGTCAATTATATCCCTATTATATATTGAATTTTAAGGGCAATAGTGTACATATATTTGGTAGTAGTAATTATCCTATGTACGTAGCTCTGTAGGAGTATTCAATTTAAAATAATAATAATTTATTATATTTCTTAAAACATAGGTATTATTTATATATTTTTCCGTCTTTTGTATTACAACTTCAACTTGGATATATACATAGAATCACGGTGCAAGAAAACAAGTTAATTTATACCTATAAACCATTACGTAATACATTAACTTTTGACAAAAACTTGTGTCAGCCGGAGGCACCGTGCGGCCGGGCCCAAAGTGCCAATTTTTATACAGAAAAGTGCCAATTTATATGAATAAAAGTGTCAATCTTTAACATAATTATTTTACGAATAAAATGACAATTTTTAAAAGTGTCAATCTTTATACAGAAAAGTGTCAATCTATATGAATAAAAGTGCCATTGTTTTAGCCCGGCCGCACGGTGCCTCCGGCTGACCCAAGTGTGTCCCTTAACTTTTTTCCCATTAGTAATTCTTTACCTATCACTATGATTAAAAGTTTGTTCTTACAATATTGAAATTCTCTTTTATATCTAAGTTACACTTACTATGTTACTCTCAAGATTATTATTAGTGTAATAAAATATACGTTATATTTATGAAAAATTGAATATGTCAGGATTTGTATTTATTTATTTTTCTTTAATCATCTTAATAATATTTTATATATCAAAAAAATTGTTTATGAATCTGAATTAGTACTCACCATATTTTGGTAGATGAATGTCCGACAAGTAATTCTAGGCAAAGTCTGAACTATCTTAATTAGAAAATATACTCCTTTCCGTCTCACTTGGAGCGAGCCATTTTTTAGCATAGTAATTTAGGAGAATCATATTGAGCCAAACCCTCAAATAGCCATTAATATAAGATAAAGTCTTTTTTAGCCAACAATAAGATATTAATCTAATTTTAGCCATTTTTTTCATGTGTAAGAACTTTTATACCCATAATGAAATTTAATAAGAAATTAAAAAATTAAAAAAAACCCTATACTCTACCCATCAGCCGTCCCCCATCCCACCCTCTTCCCCTCCCTTCTTTATTCTTAATTTACAGAAACGACAACCTTCACTTCTCGCCCGACGCTGCATCACCTCCAGCCCCATTCCCGCCGCCGTCACTCCTCCAACCAAGAAGCCATGGTAGTCGCTCCCTCAACTGAGAGAACTGTCGCCACCATTCTCTCCCCAATCTCATCCCCACACTCTCCCTCTCTCCCCCCATTTTCAAAAACACGCTGCCCACTATCAAACTTGCTGCCGCTGCCCATAAAACTTACTCCGCCGGCAAATCCTCCTCGACCCACTATCACCTCTGCCGGTGACCAAGCATTATATTCATCTCTCTCTTTACCTCTCTTCTCTCTCTCTCCTAGCCTCTCTTCTCCACCACCGTCGACATAGCCGTTGCCGCTGCCGAGCAACATCATGTTTGCAACCTTTACAACAAATTGGAAAAAGAAGACCGAGTGCCGACATGCCCACAAACACGAGCGACGGTAGTACGTTACGAACACAGTCGATCAATCACACGAACATGAGGAAAAATGATTGTGGTCGTGTATACAAACATAAATACGAGCTCAAAAGAGCGTATTCGTGCACACGAACACGAACATGAAGAAAATCAGCGTGATCGTGCACACGAATACGAGCGGCGACTGACAGTGTTGGTCGTGACGATGACCACCAGATTCAGGGGCGGCGGCGCTTGACGAACTAGAGGTTGATGCGGTTCGGAAATATGCGTATCCGGTGGTGCGGCAGGTGAGAGATATATTCGAGAGAGAGAAAGAGACAGGAAGAAAAGAGAGATAGATAGAGAGAAGAGAGTGTAGGAGTATCAATGGTGCGACTGTAGAGTTCGGCATGAAGAAGAAGAGCTCGGAGTAGAAAAAGAGTTCGGCTTCGTCAGGCAGTTCAGAGTTCAGCAGTTCGGCTTCGGCAGTTCGGAGTTCGGCTTCGTCAGTTCGGAGTTCGGCAGTTCGGAGTTCGGCTTCGTCAGTAGAATGTAGTCACGTGTATTAGGTTATTTTTTCTTTTCCTTTTGTTTGTTGGCAGCTGTTCCCTTTAAATAGGAACAGTGCGTAACCTTGCAAGTATGGATTTCTAAATATTATCTTCTTCAATTAAAAGATTTTTCCTCTGCAAATTATGTTCTCTCAGTTCTATAGTTACAAATTTAATATGGTATCATCGGCCTAGGTTGTTCCGCACGCGTTTCTATTTGTTTTTTTTTTTTTCTGTATCTTCTTGGTTGATTCTCGACGATGCTTACACGGCGAGATCTACAAGGTTTTCCACCGGACGATCCCATTCCTCCGTCCAGTCCTCTGTATCTGCACCCCAATAATAATCCGGGTACGATTTTAGTTACTGAACTGCTGAATGGATCGAATTTTGTGAATTGGAGTCAAGCTATGAAAACAACACTTTTAGCTAAGAACAAAATCGGTTTTATTGATGGTTCTGTGAAGAGACCATTAGAAGTTTTAGATCCAGCTCAATCAGCTTGGGATAGGTGTAATGGAATGGTTGTTTATTGGATTCGAAATGCGACAGTGCCTCAGATAAGATCTAGTTTGATGTATCTAGAGTTAGCTTCTCAGATTTGGAGTGATTTGAAAGAGAGATTTTCTCAAGGTAATATTGCTAGAGTGTATGAGTTAAAACAACAACTATACAATTTGAGACAAGGTTCTGACGATGTGAACACATACTACACTAATCTGAGAATTGTTTGGGATGAATTTTTAGATTCCCAGCCCAAAAGTTGGTGTGATTGTAATGGGTGCAGGTGTGATGCTTCACAAAAATAGAGGAATCACCAGCAACAAGATTTTGCTGTGCATTTCCTTATGGGGTTGAATGATGCATATGATGCCATAAGGTCTCATTTCTTAAGTCGTGATCCATTCCCTAGTTTATCCAAGATATTATCTCTAGTTATACAGGAGGAAAGGCAGAAAGGAATTGGGATTCCTTTAGCTGTTGTGGCTCCGCCGGTGAGTGAGATGCCAGGATTTGCTAATGCTGCTCAGGGTTTTAACACTCCTGGTAGATGAAGAGATAGAGTTTTTTGTACTCATTGCCAGAAACCTAATCACACAATGGATAGATGTTTTCAATTACATGGATACCCCCTAGTTTTGGCAGAGGAAGGGGTCGTGGTGTTTTTAATGATGTAGGTAGGCACATGCAGAAGTCAGTTCATCATGTAAATGCTCAGGTTCATTCTAATGGTGGAAGCAATCCTCAGTTTTCTAATCCTGTTCCAGCTTCTTCTAGTCATAATCTTCTCTCAGTTGATCAATGTCAGCAGTTAATTTCCTTTCTTCAGTCACAGATTCAAAGCCCAGGGATCACTACTAAGAGTGCCCCAGCCAATTCTTCTACTGGATCATCAGATTTCAACTATTCTTTTAGTGGTATGTTCTCTTTAACACCATTCATAGCTTCTTTTAGCCACTCTAAAGATGTCTGGATAATAGATACTGGTGCTACTCACCATGTATGTTGTTCTCCTTCCAAATTCACACATGTTACTGCTCTAAGTAAAGCTTTCATCACTCTACCTAATTCACATCAAGTACCTATCTCTAGTGTAGGAACCATAGAACTTTCACCTCATCTCAAACTCCATTCAGTCCTCTATGTTCCCAGCTTTTCTTACAACTTGTTGTTTGTGAGTAGTCTTACTTCTTCAAGCAACTTATTTGTGTCTTTTACTCATGATAACTGTGTTATCCAGGATGCTTCAATGGACATGCCGATTGGGATGGGTAGAAGAGTCGGAAATCTTTATGTCCTTGATGCAGTTCCATCAACATCTTATCTTCCTAGTTCCAGTTCTCATAGTGTTGCTTCTGTAATCAGTTATGATACTTGGCATTGTAGACTTGGCCACTTGGGCATTGATAAACTCAAACTTCTGTCTTCTTTTATTCCTATAAAACATGTAACTCATAACATAGGTGAGATTTGTCCTCTTGCAAAACAAAAGAAGCTGAGTTTTACTTCTTCTGATTCTATTGCTCAGTCTATCTTTGATCTTGTTCATTGTGATGTATGGGGGCCATTTTCACCTGTTACAGTTCATGATGAAAGATATTTTCTCACCATTGTAGATGATTGTTCTATTCTAGGTTTGTATGGACATACTTGTTAAAACAGAAAAATGAAGTTGGTGCAATTCTTGCTCAATTTTTTCAACAAATACAAACTCAATTCCAGAAAACCATTAAAGTGATTAGGTGTGATAATGGTAGTGAGTTCATTCTTCCCTCTTTGTTTCACAAATCTGGAACTCTAGTTCAACACTCTTGTGTTGAAAGACCATAGCAAAATGGCAGGGTAGAGAGGAAACAATAACACCTTTTAAATGTGGCTAGAAGTCTTTATTTTCAGTCTCATTTGCCTTTAGGATATTGGGGAGACTGTATCCTCACAACCTCTTATCTCATCAACAGACTTCCATCCTCAGTTCCACAGCTAGAAAATCAAACTCCTTTCCAGATCTTATTTCAGAAAGTTCCTAAATATTTGCATCTCCGAAACTTTGGTTGTTAGTGCTTTGCTTCTACAGTTGATAGGAACAAGCACAAGTTCTCTCCTAGAGCCTCTAAGTGTGTGTTTCTAGGATATCCAGCTGGATATAAAGGTTATAAAGTCTTGGAATTATCCACAAATAAGGTGTTTGTCAGCAGGGATGTAGTGTTTCATGAGACTGTTTATCCTTTTGCAACACTACATCCATCGCAGCACTTAGCAGATTTCCCTATTCTTCTACCTGTTCTCCCTTCTTCCTTAGCTTCTGTTCCTCATCATTCTTCAACTTCTTCACCTTTATCTGCTGTACCCACATCTATTCCTGTCCCTACTCCTGCTCCTGTGCCTTTACCCAAGACCACAAGATCAGGGAGAGTCATTAAACCACCATCATATCTGAATGAGTACATTTGTGCTTCAATTTAGACCTCCTGTGCTTATCCTCTTAGTTCCTTTGTTTCTCATTCGAATCTCAGTCCCTCCTATTCTACATTCATTGCTTCCATCACAAATGTACCTGAACCAACTACATTTGAACAAGCTTCTACATATAAAGAATGGAGGGATGCTATGCAGACTGAATTGACTGCTTTACAGCAGAATGGGACTTGGTCCTTAGTTCCTTTGCCTCAAGGAAAGACAACCATTGGTAGTAAATGGATCTACAAAGTCAAATTCAGACATGATGGCACAGTAGAAAGATACAAGGCACGTTTGGTAGCTAAAGGCTACACACAGAAAGAAGGTATAGATTATCTGAACACCTTCTCTCCAGTTGCTAAATTGGTGTCAATAAAGATGATGCTTGCCATTTCAGCAGTAAAGGGATACACACTGACTCATTTAGATATAAATAATGCTTTTCTCTATGGAGATCTACCTGAAGCAATATACATGAAAGCACCTAAAGGTTTATTGTCCAGCAAGGAAGATAAGACATTAGTCTGCAAACTTCACAAGTCACTGTATGGTCTCAAGCAAGCTTCGAGACAATGGTACCTGAAATTTACTGATGTGCTTATGAAGTTTGGACTTCATCAATCTCATGCTGATGAATCCTACTTCTACATGCTGAAGGATGGACTCTATCTGGGAGTAATTATTTATGTGGATGATATTTTGATAGCTACTAACAATTGTTCAGTTGCAGACACTTTCAAGATACATCTAAGTCAGCATTTTCAATTCAAGGATTTGGTAAAACCGAAGTATTTCTTGGGTCTTGAAATTGCTCAAAGTCCTAAAGGAATTTCAGTCTGTCAGAGGAAATATGTATTGGACCTGCTCCATGATACTGGTCTCACTGGTACTAAACCTGCTTCCACACCCATGGATCCTAGTCTGCAACTTCAAGAAACAGGCAATGAACCTCTATCAGATCCAAAAGTTTACAGAAGATTGGTGGGAAGACTTCTTTATCTATGTATCACCCGACCAGATATTACATTTGTTGTCCATAAACTCAGTCAGTATGTGAGCAAACCTTGCTCTCATCATCTCACTGCTGCTCATAGAGTCTTGAAATATCTGAAAGGGTGTATTGGTTTGGGTCTCTTCTACTTACTTCCTCCACTCTAGATCCTAGTGTGTTTGCAGATTCTGATTGGGGTAATTACAAAGATAGTAGAAGGTCAGTCTCCGGATTTTGTTTATTCCTAGGAAGTTCACTTATTTCATGGCGTTCTAAAAAGTAAGGTGTTGTTTCTAGATCTTCTGCAGAGGCAGAATATCGCTCCATGGCTCAGGCAGCTTGTGAAGTTTCTTGGATTAATGTTTTTCTTCATGATTTTGGCATTCCTAGATCTAAACCTGTCCCACTTTTCTGTGAAAATGAGGCTGCGGTTTACATCACTTCTAATGCTGCTTTCCATGAACACACCAAACATATCGAGATCGACTGTCACACCATCCGTGAAAGGTACAAATCTGGGTTAGTGAAGCCTCTTCACATCAAGGGGGAGCTTCAGTTAGCTGATCTCTTTACTAAGGCACTTTTTGTTGGTCCCTTTACTCGTTTGTTGGGCAAGATGAGCTTGTCTAACATACATGCTCCTCTTGAGGGGGAGTGTAGGAGTATCAATGGTGCGACTGTGGATTTCGGCATGAAGAAGAAGAGCTCGGAGTAAAAAAAGAGTTCGGCTTCGTCAGGCAGTTCAGAGTTCGGAGTTCGGCAGTTCGGCTTCGATAGTTCGGCTTCGGCAGTTCGGAGTTCGGAGTTCGGCAGTTCGGAGTTCGGCTTCGTCAATAGAATGTAGTCACGTGTATTAGGTTATTTTTTTCTTTTCCTTTTGTTTGTTGGTAGTTGTTCCCTTTAAATAGGAACAGTGCGTAACTTTGCAAGTATGGATTTCTAAATATTATCTTCTTCAATTAAAAGCTTTTTCCTCTGCAAATTATGTTCTCTCAGTTCTATAGTTACAAATTTAATAGAGAGGAAGAAGATGGGGTGCGACCTTGATTGTTGCGATCCTAAGCGAAATCAAAGTGGCGGCCGCGGCGGAGCTTGGCGGTAGCTGAAGAATTGGCGGCGAAACTAGGCGGTGGCTGAGGATTTGGTTGCAAACGAAGTAGTTTTTAGAGAGAGATGGAGAATTAGAAATTGGGGAAGAAGACTCTCAAAAAAAAAAAAAAAAAGGAAATTGGGGAAGAAGGGGCACGCACCTGATTAGGTTTTTTATTTTTTTTATCAATTAAATTCATTAAGGGCATAAATGTCATAAAATGTATAAAGTGGCTAGAATTAGACTATTATTTTATAGTTGGCTAAAATTAACTTTTGTTTTATCATTTTGGCTATTTTTAGGCATTCACACAATCATATTTAGGAATAAATTGTAGTGTTTAATATTTAATAACCTCAAAACCAAAGCCCATATCAAAAACTAAATACAATCTAAGCGATACAACACCCCCCTTAAGGAAACATTAGATTATTTTGGATAAAATTAGTCAATCCACCCTTATCCCTCAAATAAACACCCCTTAAGGTATATATTATATATATCTTAAACTTTATCTTAAACTTCATGCAAGCAAAAGTAATAAGTTGTTCTTGCCTATCATGTATCATTACTAAGGAAATTTCTATGCATATCTTACATTAATTAATTAACTTTAAAATTCATAAGGATTATAGTTTTCTTAAATGTAGAATCAAATTTCATGTAAGCATACTTTAGAAACATTGTTTATATCAATAACACATACACACACACACACAAAAGAACTTAACTGAATAAGCAAAATACACTTAATATCTTCCAACATTTTCTTTTCAAGAAGTGGATGCGTCAGCTATATTTTTTTTTTCAATTTTCTTTTTAGTTTTCAATGATTTAATATGATATATTTGTGAAAAGCATTCAAAAAGAAGAAGAAAAAATGGGTTAGTTATTAGATTTAATTTACATTAAATTGCACCCTTTTAGTTAATAAAATAAATTTATGCTCTGTTTATAATGATAAAATACTTGTGGAGAAAGTTTTCTCCACAAATACCGAACAATATATTTAATCAATTATTGATGACCAAATATTTATAATTCATTAGAATCTTCATTGATGATTAGTTCCGAGTTTAGTTTTTTTTTTTTTTAATTTTTTAATTTTTTTTTTAATAATTGGTATTGTATTTTTCTCTTAGAAATCTTACATATCTCAGTATCAGAAATGCTCCCCTACCCACTGTGGGACATTAAGCTGACGTGTCATGTCAATAATATTTCCTTTTAGGGGTTTAGTTATTTTTGTTAGGATTTAGTTATTTTTGGTAAAATTTATTTTTATAAAGTACACTAATTAATTTCTTCCTTAAATATAATACTACCACCTCAGCCGTGAGCATATTAAGCATGCCTATAGTAGGAGAGCATTACTCTTCTCAGTATATATCTTATGTTTTGTCTCTTTTATTAATTTTGGTATGTCATGTTTTGGTACCTTAACAATAAGGTAAAAATTGATTATCAAAATTAAAGTAAATGGAAACATAGAAGTAATTAAGGTAGTATTTACTTTGTTAATGATTTTATTATTATTTAGTATTCGTTTAGTTCAAGTCGGGTAATGGAAAGGGAATGAAATCAAGTCAAGTAAGGAAATGATAATAATAATGGTTACTTTTATTGAGTATTTGATTCAATGATAGAAATGAGTCACTTGTAAGAAAGTTTCCAGGCCTTTTCCCTTGTTTTCCCTTCTTCTTGAGGGGTAACAATATAATGGATTGGATTACCCCAAGTAAGGGAGATGAAAAACTTATTCCTTAAACCAAACGAAAGGTAAGGGAATCAATTAATTGTTTCCCTTTCTCTACCCAAAAAAATATGAACCAAATATGAGCTTAATATATGAATCTCAGTTTATGGAATACGTCTCACTTAGATACAACTTTAAAAATTCATGTCATAATTGTTAAGATTCCGACACCTAATTAATTTGCACTAAAATGGTCAAGACGTAGAAAATATGATGTCAGTTGAATCACCTACCCTAAAGTTCATCGTGATAATGGCATGCCTTTGACTATTTTACTAAAAAAATATTGTTAATTGTTATTCATTAAATCGTTTGGTAGGGTAATTAACTAGTAAAATCCGATTTTTCAATTATTTGGAAGAAAGAGCGACCCTACTAATTACTTCTTCTTTTTTTTTTTTGTCGGGAAAAAGAAAATTTATTAAAACAGAACGTAGATACGCGAAGTACCTAACAGAGGGTGAAATACAAAATGAGGCATCACCGACAAGAAAAGAATGCTATAGGATCAGTAAGCCAATCTTTGAAGGGGAGCAAACTCGTAAAAACATTATTCATCATACTCCAACTCCATAGCCTAACCTTGATCTCTCCAACTATATCTTCCTTATCCCATACACTATTCTCGATGATGATTTTGTTCCCATACTCTAATTACTAAACCAGTTAAATGCCCATATTTTGGTCTATATATAATTTAATTACATTCTTCATTTTGTGTAGGCACACTTAATATGTTCACGACACTGATGTAGTAATGTCACATTAATAATTTTTTTAAGGTTTAGTTTATTTAGTAGGGTTTAGATTTTTTATTTAGTAAATTTGTTTTTATAAGATATACTATTAATTATAATTTTTCTTAAATATATTATCACTACGTCAACCGTGAGCATATTAAATATGCCCACATTAGCTAAGGAAAGTATTTTTCTCCCTTATGTATAGGCTTTGGTTTATATATATAGAAACCAATATGTACTATTAATTATTTTTTTTAATAATAATTTACAATTATTATGAAATACTGCTTTAAAAAGCATGATTTAAAAAAAAAGAAGTAAGCCTTGGTCTAGTGGCAAGGTGGAGGCCCCCAGAATCTCTCATTAGTGAGACGTCTCGGGTTTAATTCCCACCGCCGGCATGTGGAGTAGTTTTCCCACCTTTGTGTGGTGTAGGATTCCCACCTATGTGTGGAATAGTTTCTCATGTATATGAGTAGAATTGTGTTATAATTGTGAATAGATTTGACTTGTAATTCTAAAAAAAAAAAAGTATTATTTTCTTATAAAAAATCGTGCATGATTGTTAGGGCCGGTCCTGTGTCTCGTGAGGCCCTAGGCGAAAACGAAAAAATAGGCCCCTCTAAGAAATGAAAAGAAATTAATAATAGTAGTACAAAAAATGATATAAATTAGTTGAAATAAGGAAAAAAAAAATCTTATTTTGGAAAAGAATGATCGAAGATATGATAAAAATTAGTGTTAAATATAGCAAAATACACAAACTTGGGTTTCATTTCTATTTTTAGCACAATTTTTCAAAATAATACACCAACTATGATTTAATTTTGACACAAATCTGATCTTTCCCCAAATTTTGGCGCACACGTGGCATTGAAAGTTTCACTTGACAATCCATGTGTGCAAAAATATATCTGAAAACAATATTGTTCGAGTCCGTTTAATTCCATTGATCGGGAAGTCCATTTATATGTTTGAGTCAATATATAATGTCGTTTTAGATACATTATTAAACAACATTAATTATTCTACATGCATGGAATGTCAGGTGGAATTTACAATGTCGTGCACTATGTTAGAATCAATTGGGCAAAAATCAGGTTCGTGTCAAGATTGAGTAAAGATCAAAACTCGTGTATATTTCCGAAGTTGCTAAAATATTATGTTAAAAATAAAACCAAGTCAAAATTTGTGTATTTTGTTGCATTCAATCAAAAATTAGTTAAAATAAAAAATACACATAAATACTATTTTAAAAAAAAATTGTGGGCCCTCAAATTTTCAGGGCCCAAGGCGATGGCCTCTTGGGCCTCTAGCCAGGTCCGGCTCTGATGATTGTAAAAGGAAATATCACTATATAAAAAAAGCATGTTTATTATGTTGCTACAATTTCACATCAGAATTTGATTTCGTAATTGAACTCATCGTTATGCAAAGTGTTAAGTGTCAGCTTCCGCCTTTTTCTCCCACTCAGGAAAGCGCACTTTTATCACAGCAATGTACTTCGGTTTTCCTGTGAATACATTAAGGTGATGGTTGGTATACTAGAATGGAATTTAGTAGGAATGTAATGAACTCAGGAATGGAATGAGGGTGGGAAAGGAATGAACCGAATGATTCAATTCCTACGGTTGGTATCTGCAAGGAATGGAATGATCATTTTTTAATTAAATTATATTATAATGCAAAGTATCAGACCAGCTCAAGCCCGTCGAGTTTATAGGCCTAGCTCAGCCTAGGCCCATAGTTGTAGCGGGCCGAAATTGGGCTGGGCTTGTCGACCCGCCCAAAATTAAGTAAAACTCAGTGTGCCCAAGGCTAGCCCAACCCGATCATTTCACAATATGACATTAATTTATGTAGAAATGTGCCATAATTAATTTTGACTCGACAAAATTTCAGATCGGCCCGATCTAATTTGATTTTTTTTTCTTTCTGAAAGCCCATTGGGCTTGGAGCGGGCCGGGCTAACCCGTCTCTTTGCCACCTCTATCCGCTTGCAGTCTAGAAAAGCCACACAAAAATCATATATGTTAGATGTCTTTATTTGGCCCAATGGGCCAAGATCGGCCCGACCCAACCCGACTTGACCTAACCCGAACAAGGTTCCCGACAAAATTTAATAAAGTTATGTCAATATCATAACTCATAGGTAAGATTAATTTTTAAAAAAAATTGAATAAATTTCATTCCTGATAGTGAGGGATTAGCTAATACCTAGGGGAGTGGAAGGAATGGCTAATCCCATGTTGATGGGATTACTGATTCCTGCGGGAATGATCATTGCCGACTGAAAAGCAGTACCAGCCACAGGATTAGGAATGGAAGCAAGAATGGTCATTCCATTCCTGGACCATTCCTGCATACCAGTCATGCCCTAAGTCAAAACAAAGGTCTAAATTTACTCAGAATATTTAAAACTACCTCTTTAAAAATCATTATGTAAAAATTACCCTTCTAAATGAAAAAATGTAAAAACTACCCTTACAATTATTTTAATGTGTTATGGGTCCCACCTTTTATGTTTAAAAACTACCACTCACAATTCAATTATTGGTGAATGATGAATGTGAGGTGACGGCTCCCTTAAAAATTTATTTTATTTATAATTACTATTATGAACAGTATTAATAATAAATTTTTTGCTTTATGCATGCATGCGTGAATGGACATAATTTGACTGTTTTTTTTTGTACAAATAATTCATCTCTGATATCACAGACGAAACAGTATTGGTATCCTATGCCAACCACACCGAAAACTAAATATATACAGCGCAAAATTGCAAATAGAATTCAGACAAAAAAACCAATTCACGAAAAAAATTATTCTGAGAAGAAGTAAACAAAGCTGAGATGAGGAAGAGGAAGAAGAGGAAGAGGAAGTAAACCACATTGCTTCATCGCGTTTCCGAATTATCCAACAATATAGGTAATCGTTTAATATCGAATTAATTTGTTTAGCAAGTAGTTTATGTATTTATTTTGGAATTTAATTGAATTTTCATAACATGTCGTATTTATGAAAATGAATTTATATGTTTAGGAATCAGTATATAGATATATTTTGAAAATTAATTGATTATTATTTTGATTTATTAATTAATTTATTTTGAAAATTAATTATCTTAATTGATTTAATTCGAAATTATTAAAAATTTGTAGTGTATGTAATTTTAAAATTTATATTTAGGTTCAGAAAAAAAAATAAAAACTTTTGGTATAGTCGGCCGGTCAATCGGACGCTGGAAAACGGCCGTCCGGTTGCGTATTCCGGTGGCCGGAAAAATCACTTTTCCGGCCACGGGATAGACCGGCCGGCTATGCCAAAAAATTGCCCTACTTTTTCTTAGTATGGGTAATTAATCACATATTTTTTATAATTCTATTAAGTCGTTTATTAATTTTTGTTTGAAATTAATTGATTATTACTTTTCAAGAATTTAATTCCCTTATGTGATTTAATTCGAAATTATTAGAAATTTGCAGTGCTTGTAATGTTAAAATACATATTTTGGTTTAGAAAAAAAGTGGAAAATTCGGGCATTGCCGGCCGGTCAATCGGCCGCCGGAAAAGGGCCGTCCGTCCGTGTATTCCGGTGGCCGGAAAAGTGATTTTTCCGGCCATCATATGGACCGGCCGGCTATGCCCGAAAATTGCTCTTTTTTTCTTTCAAGTATGGATAGTTAATCACATGTATTTTATAATTTTATTATTTCGTGTATTAATTTTAGTTTGAAATTAATTGATTATTATTTTATTATTTTGTTTAAATTAATTCTTTTATGTGATTTAATTCGAAATTAGTACAAATATGTAGTTTTTGTAATTTGAAAATTCATATTTAGGTTGATTAAAAAAAGTAGAAAATATGGAAATATCCGGCCGGTCAATCGGCCGCCGGAAAAGGGCCATCCGTTGTGTATTCCGGTGGCCGGAAAAATCACTTTTCCGGCCATCCTATGGACTGGCCGGCTATGCCCGAAAATTGCTCTTTTTTTTTCTTCTAAGTATGGATAGTTAATCACATGTATTTTATAATTTTATTATTTCGTGTATTAATTTTGGTTTGAAATTAATTGATTATTATTTTGTTTAAATTAATTCTTTTATGTGATTTAATTCAAAATTAGTACAAATATGTAGTTTTTGTAATTTAAAAATTCATATTTAGGTTGATTAAAAAAATAGAAAATATGGAAATATCCGGCCGGTCATTCTGATGCCGGAAAAGTGCCGTCCGGCGGTGTATTCCGGTGGCCGGAAAAATCACTTTTCCGGCCATCCTATGGCCCGGCCGGCTATGCCCGAAAATTGCTATTTTTTTTTCTAAGTATGGATAATTAATCACATGTATTTTGTAATTTTATTATTTCGTGTATTAATTTTGGTTTGAAATTAATTGATTATTATTTTGTTTAAATTAATTCTTTTATGTGATGGATTAAATCAGTATATATTTGTGATGTTCCTAACGAAATTAGTATACATTTATGTTTTTAATTTATTAGTTTTATATTTATTTGTAATTTTTATTAATTAAGTTATAATTATTTGACTACAGATGGATACGGTCTACGTCAATGTTAAATACGGGGGTACCTGGTATGATTCTAGTTATGAAGGCGGCAATGAGATCAATATCTCATTATCAGTATCTCATGGGATAACAATTTACAATTTGAGATACAACATATCTCATTATTGCAATCTGGCGGGCTCCGATTTTGATATTTTATATATGAGTACGAGCAGCCGCGGACGTAATGCGATCTCACGGTTGACAAGTGACAATAAATTATTTGAATTATGCAATGGCTTTATTCCAACGATACTCGTGAAGCCGAAAGACGGAGCATCATCTTCACATGTCGGGGCATCATCTTCATACGTCGAGACATCCTCTCCATATGTCCCTACCTTCGATCAGTCGCAGGCGTACGGTGGGTCAAATGATTTTTTCAGCCATGACACCGACAATTGGCGGGCATACTTGGATGAAGTCGGGAGGGCTGTTGCTTCTAGCAACTGGGTAGGGGACGAGTATCTCGGCCAAAGCAACAACGTCCCGAAAATAGGTAACATTCCAGACCTCAATCAAGAGGTCGAGCACGACGAAGAGCAAATACATCACGAAGATTATGTCCCGAAACCTGAACAGGACTCGGAGACCTCGGAGAGCGAGGGCGAGACCAATCTATACCATGATGGTAGGCAGCTTAACAGGGCTTTATTCGCGGAGTGGACCGCTTGGATACAGGAGGAAGGGGGTATACAGAAACTCCTTGGGATGATGTTCCCAAATCCTGGTGAGGGTGAACAGGAGTACGATTCGGACACAGAGCACATGAGTAATTGGCTTGTCCCGATAGTCCCTGCCCGGCCCCGTGATTCACTAGTGTATCACGATGATCTCTTGAATGTTGATGAGCTCTCGAGGACCTCAGTTTTCTTCTCCAAAGATGAAATCTGGATCGCAGTGGGTTTATGGCATTTGAACATGAGGAAAGAATACCATGTCGCTAAATCAGATAAGACAAGAATGGTCATGGTATGCAAATTATCCGGAGATTGCCCCTTCAGACTTTATCTCACTAGCGAAGGCGGGCCTTGGACTATTAACACATTTAACGAGGAGCACACATGCGATGAGATAGGTCTAACAGATACCACTCATGTGAGGAAGATCCACGTGTTGGTGATTGGTTCAATTTTTGCAAAAAGATTGATCCGTGATGCTGAAATAATAAAGCCCCGTATTATTCAGAACGAGCTCAAATCCGAGTTCGGCATCGATGCCACCTACGATGTGTGCTTGAAGGGACGGAATGCCGCCATCGAGATGGTGTACGGCAAACACAAGGATTCCTACAACGATCTGCTCAGTTACCTTTACATGTTGAGGCTCACTAATCCGGAGACGATCACCCAGCACGAGATTAGCCAGGATGGCCGGTTCAAACAAGTCTTCGTTGCTCTAGGCGCTACGCGTTTTGCTTGGCGAAATGGATATATCCGGCCAGTCATTGTTGTTGATGGCACGCATCTCAAGGGGAAGGCCCACGGGTTAATGTTTGTAGCTGTGGCGAAGGATGCGAACGAGCAACTATTCCGACTGGCGTACGGAATAGGGCCGACTGAGGATAATGAATCGTGGACTTGGTTCATGGCATGCCTCCGAGATGCATATGGTCCATGTTCGGGTACGTTGTTCGTCTCCGATCAACACGCGTCTATCATACATGCTATCCGAGAGATCTTCCCCGCAGCTAAGCACGGGTTCTGTTACTTCCATCTTGCCAAAAATCTCGCCCACTACGGTAAAAATGTAGGCATCCAGCTCCAACATGCCGCGTATACGTACGACGACCATGATTTCCAGACCTACCTTGAGGGGATCCGGCGCACTAGCAGGCTGGCTTAAAATATGTTGATACATGTTGGAGTAACAAGGTGGTCCCGATCGCAGTGCGAGGCAAGAAGATTCAACAACATGACGTCCAACGCAGCATAATCTTTTAACAATAGCCTCCTATGGGCGAGACGTTTGCCGATTGTCGCTTGTCTAGATGCTGTAAGGCTCATCATTGAAGAATGGTTCAATGAGCGACGCGAAAAGTGCATGAATGATACTCACCCGATCACAGAAGAGGCTCGGAGAAAAATGGCAGTGCAATTAGAATACACAAACACCTACAATGCCACAAGGATTGTCAATACTCTTCACTATAAAGTGAAGACGTCTAATCGGGAAGTGATGGTTGACCTGCAGCAACACGTGTGTCAATGCAGGCGGTGGGAGTTTGATTGTCTCCCCTGTGCTCACGCGATGGTAGCAATCAATTAATTTAAACAAAATAATAATCAATTAATTTCCAAAAAAAATTCAATTACAAAAATTAAAAATTCGTAATAATTTCTAATTAAATCACTTAAATTAATTAATTTTAACATAATAATAATCATTTAATTTCAAACAAAAATTAATAAACGAATTATGTAACTTATAAATACATGTAATTTACTATCCATACTAAGAAAAAAAGGTAGAATATTCAGGCATAGCCGGCCGGTCCATCTAGTGGCCGGAAAAGTCACTTTTCCGGCGACCGGAATACACGGCCGGACGGAACATTTCCGGCACCCGATCGACCGGCCGGCTATGTCAAAAAATTTCTCTTTTTTTTGTGAACCTAAATATGATTTTTCACATGACAAACACTATATATTTGTACTAATTTTGAATTTAATCACATAAAATAATTAATTTAAATCAAATAATAATCAAATAATTTAAAAAAATTCAACAAACGAATTACTTAACTTGTAAAATACATGTAATTTACTATCCTTGCTTAAAAAAAAGGTGGAATTTTTGGGCATAGTCGGCCGGTCCATCTGGTGGCCGGAAAAGTCACTTTTCCGGCGACCGGAATACACAGCCGGATGGCACTTTTCCGGCACCCGATCGACCGGCCAGCTATGTCAAAAAATCCTATTTTTTTTGTGAACCTAAATATGATTTTTCACATGACAAACACTATATATTTGTACTAATTTTGAATTTAATCACATAAAACAATTAATTTAAATCAAATAATAATCAACTAATTTAAAAAAAAAAAATCATCAAACGAATTACTTAACTTGTAAAATACATGTAATTTACTATCCTTGCTTTAAAAAAAAGGTGGAATTTTTGGGCATAGCCGGCCGGTCCATCTGGTGGCCGGAAAAGTTATTTTTCCGGTGACCGGAATACACGGCCGGACGGCCCTTTTCCGGCGTTGGATCGACCGGCCGGCTATGTCCATAAGTTTCTCTTTTTTTTTTCTCTACCTATATATGAATTTTAACAAGATAAAAACTACAAATTTCTAATAATTTCTTCGAATTAAATCATACAAAATAATACAATTTAAACAAAGTAATAATTATTTAATTAAAAAAATTCACTAAGCGAATTAATTTCAAATTAAATCTTAACAAATAATACAATTTAAATTCATAGAAAAAAAATTAATACTACATTCGCCGGAAAACATACCGATATTCGTCGTGGTATTACTTTGACGGAGATTCCCGATTCGTTTTCCGGCAAGACAAAGTGATCTCTATGCTCGTTGTCGATTACGTATTGTGATGTCATTACTTCGGTGCAATTGCAAGGTTCACGAGGGAGGTTGTATGCTTGAGGGGCGCCGGTGTTGATATTCTTACTTAACTTGCTCGGTTGGGAGAAGAGAGAAGGTAGGGGTTGTGAGTGTGTGTATTGTGGTGTGTGTATGGGGTGTGGATTTATAAGAGGGATTATAGGGTTTAGGGTTTTTATGTCTGCGTGGGGTGCGTGAGTTTATTTTTTTTGTGTTGTTTGAAAGAATCAATTCTCCCTCCCTTCAATACCCGACACCCACACCGACACACACAATTACCAATATGATGGCCCCACTAATAAAAACAAAAAATGCCAGGAAGACCGGCACAATATTCATGAAAGAGCCGAGAGATGACTTGGATGTGGGCCCATAAAATAACTTAATTTATTGTGTGAGGGTAGTTTTATCATTATTTTATTTTGAAGGGTAATTTTTACAATACAATAAATAAGAGGGTAAAAACACCCAAGCACCCCTAAATTTATATATTTTGAGTGGCAATCAACTCATTGAATGTGACGTATTTGGAATACTTTGAACTAAACATATTTAGATATAGTGCATATATTCAATTAAAGTTTGTAACAAATTAAAGTTGGTTTCTTTCTTGTGCACCTACCCACTAATCTAATTGATTGATTCATGTTGCATAAAGAAATATTCCCAAGCAAATAAAAAAAAATATTAATTACGTGATCCCGGTTGATTTGAATATGAATTTCAGAAACAAGAGTTGTCGATGGATTTTAGCAAAGTTAATTATATAGTTATATTCTGAGCCCGTGATCATATAAAATGTTCATCCATACACTACAATAATACTCCTTTTTAGCACGTAAATTTCAGATAAGTTTTCAAATAAAGTTTCTAAAGAACCGTTTCTTACAAAGGTTTGAAATCTTAAATGATTTACTAAGTCCAAAGTTGTTTAATTTATTAAATTAACTAAGGGCATGATTGATATGTAAGAATGATCCATTGACTGATGCAAAATTATAATCATGAATGATCATTCTCGTAGGAATCAGTAATCTCATGAACTTGAGATTAACTATTCCTCCTATAGTATTCTTGGTATTAGCTATTTCTAAGTATCACGAGTGAAGTTTATTTCGATTTTGAAATATTATAATTACTCGAATATTATTTAGATGACTTGTTAAACTTTGTCAAAATTCAAAAATTTCATGTGGGCATAAAGTCAGGTTGGGCTGGATTGGTCTTGGGGTATTGGACCATATAAAGATTTTGACGTAAATAATTTTTTAGTGGCCTTTTACACTTCCAACAAATAATTGTAGCAAAATATTAGGCCAACTGGACCCGTCCTCAGCCCTGTGCTTTTGGTCAAATAGACCCAAACTATGTTTGCTAGTCCTACCAACATGTAGGCTTAGAGTTGCTAAGTGGGTTGGACTAGGTCCAACCCATGCCCCTTATGGCATGACACAAGCTAGATCTAATTATTTAGAGGAGTTGGGCTAGCGGGCTTCCCCCTTGAAATGAGTTACATTTAGGGTAATTCTAAACACAACCCCCGTTTTACTCTTCACAGCCCCCAACTTTAAAATAATAAATATTTTTTTTAGGAATTGACTGTTATATCCCTGCAGCCCCCAATCACACACGTCTGTTACAGCCATGGCCCATAGCGCCTCCATGCTTTTCTTCCTTATGAATCATTCAAGAGAAAAGCCAATTCTAAAAAGATTAAATTATGACCTTGATAATATCATGAGCAAATACAGAAAAAGGATTTTTAGTGCATAGAGTTAACGGTGAGAACTTACTAAGTCATAATGCCTTGAGATGTTTCGACGAGCCTGAGTTACTTTGTTCTGTCTCGAGGCGTGATGGAAGATGTATTTTGCAGAAGCTACTGTATGAATAAAGTTGAAGAATTGTTGGAGAAAAAAAAATATTCGCTCTTAATGAAGATTTTTTTTATCGATGACAGTAATTTTCTGTTCGCTATATTTTGTGAGTCTCATTTTAGTTGTTGGTCGATCGGTTTGACGGTGGCGACTATTTTGGATGATTTGTGGTGGCCATGGGTAAGGAGTTGACAGGCTTCATCAACGTCGTCGCTGTGAAGAAAAAACCAGGAGGGGGCTGTCGTTGGAGAAGATGGATTGGGGGCTCTAGGACAAAACAGTCAATTTCCTAATATATTTTTTTATAATTTAAAATTGGGGGCTGTGGGGAGTAAAATAGGGGTTGTGTTTAGAATTACCCTTACATTTAAGCCTATTTTCAAGCCCAAACCATGTTTCAACCCAAGCCTACTAAAAATAAAAAATAAAAATAAAAAATAAAAAATAAAATTGAAAACCTTAAATGGCCCCCCTATTGAGGCCTTTTTTTTTTCCCTACAAAAGCCTGGCCCAAGTCTGACCCGCTACAACAGTGGTCTGGGGCAAGCTGAACTTATATAACCAATGAATTTGGGTTGATTTGATCTTTTGCATTATAGTAATGTAATTGAACTAATCTGTTCATTTCTCTTGGAAACAAACAATACGAATTAAATTACTTGGTTTATTCAATTCTTATCCTTGTTCCATTGTTAAAGTTCATTCCATTTATCCTAAATTTCATTCTTACATACCGGTCCTCACTTAAATATTTGGTCTACTTTAATTTTAGAGGTTTTGTCACTTTTATAATACAACATGAATTTTGAAACTTAAATGATATTAAATCTTAGTAAATCATAATCACCGAAAATCAGCCCTAAAACCTAAAGGAACCGAACAGTCCAGATTTGTTACCAATTAGACAATGAAGCATAACTCAATTAGTAGACGTTTCTCCTCTAACATTGGCGGTTCGAGTTATTACGAAAAAAATGGAAAACCATCATTAATCCTCTTTTTTATTTTTTATTTTTTTTATACCAATTAATGCATAACGACTTCCATTTTATTTAATATAATCTCCCATATATTATGCACAGAACAAATTAATCACCATGCTGTTAGTTAAAAAAATCGTAATTATATATTCATAGAATAATTAACTTCGCACCGTCGAATCACCATAAATAGACTTTATTCCTTTTTTTTGTTTTTTGGAAAACAATAATTCGAGTGACAGGCGGAACAATTAACGTCAACGTAAACTCGTACGATAAATCATGTCTTTTTCAAGCTTGATGTTCACCAACCACCAAAGTGATTGAGAGTAGGTAAAGTCAATTTGGTCTCTAATTAGGATGTAAAAATGAATTAAGGTAATCATTTATATAGATTATTCGAGTGATAGGAGAGCCAGAAACGCTCAACCGTCTTCCGTGAATATGCTTAATGTGTCCAACGCTAATGTGTCAGTATCACGTTGGTGATTAGCCGATTTTTCCACTTAAGGTTTAATTTTTTGGGTAGAATTTAGTAAGCATTTGAATATTACTCATACTATGGTATGGGACATAATATAATTAATCCAGCGTATTAATGTCTACATGATCAAAATTTATTCATTTTTTCGAGAAAACTTGATCAGAATTTGTCAAAAAAATATTGATTCCTCTAATAAGCAGGAAGCAGCAACGATACACGAATATTTTTCTATAAAAACAAATGAATAATACCATAATTTACCAACCACGCTAATGCACTTATAACTAATCTCAATTATCTTACAAAGTCGTGATTGTGACACCCCAACTTTAGTTTGTGTACCAATAGAAAACGTGCTGACCTTTATTTCATGTGCTACTTTTTTTTTTTTTTTTTTTTTTTTTTTTTCATGTGCTACTAATATTGAATAAATTTCCCCTAGCAATTTCTGCAAATATTGTTAAAAAATAACGACTCCTAAACATTAATCGATTCCTATAAGTTTTTAATTTATATTTGCAATGGCTCTTGCACAATGCATAAATGTTTTATAGAGAACGACCATATTAGGTTCGAGACAAATTATCTTTTTTGTAAACAAAAACTTATCAGAAGTACAACCTAAAAGCGAATTGAAGTACAAAGTTCATAGAAAGAGAAAAAATTATCCTAACAACGCGAGACAATGGTTTGCATTGCAAATCCGGTAATTCCCTCAAACTTAATAACTCGAGAAATTGTCATTTCTTTATCCAAACACACATACCACCAAGGACAAGGTATTATTTCTAAAAAAAAAGGACAAGGTATTAAAAAAAATAATAACAAAAAAAGAAAAAAGAAACACATACCACCATGGATCGGACAAGGTAACTAAACCTAAAATGTACTAAAGTGTGTTACGTTATATATATAGAAACGCTACATAGCCCATTGCTGGCATTTTTAATGTGCATATAGTTGATTAGATAGTGCGACGTTGACAATTTTTTCGTGTAGGGTATAGTTCTTTTTAATAGAATTTAATTATTTTGGTAATTTAGTTTTGAGGGTATATATTTATGATAATTTTCTTCGTATATGATATTATCATGTCAGCCGTGGATATTAGAGTATTCCTTTTAGGGGAGTTTACTTTGGGTGATTAGGCCGAATTGACTAATTTTATATGGCCTAATTCTATATTTATTTTGTAGGATCAAAAATAGAGTACACCAAAGTAGGGATGGACAATTTACCTGCGGGTACTTGATACCCGCGGATACCCGACCCTAATAGGTGCGGGTATGAGACGATTTGATACCCACGGGTATGGGTATGGGTACGATTTACTATTCATTTAGTTCGCGGGTATAGGTATGGGTAGTTACTATTCTTACCCGCGAAACCTGTATACCCGCTAAAAATACCCACTAAAATACCCGCGAGTATTTTTTTAATTATTTTTATATTAATAAATATAGAGTTTTTTAATGAATGTTAATTTATATTAAGAAATAAAAAGTATTACTTTTATAATTATATTCTATTCTATTTTATTTTAAATATAGATATTAATCGTGATTTGTGAATTTGTAAGTTAGATATTAATGTGATTTGTGAATTTGGATATTGATTTAAATTTGTGATTTGTGAATTTTTGTCGCGGGTACCCGACGGGTGGCGGGTGGCGGGTTCGCGGATACCCGACGGGTAGCGGGTATGTATAGTGGATGGTACCCGTCGCTGGTAGCGGATATGGGTATGGGTATAGGATTTGTTCGCGGGTATGGGTATGAATATTAACTATCCGCGCCCGCCATACCCGACTGCCATCCCTAACCCCAAGGCTCGGTAGTGGCTCGCACTTTTTCTCTTAATTTGGTACTAATCATGACATATGAGTCACACCAAAACACATGAAATTAGAATAATCCTATCATATCCTCAACGTAAACGCCTCCTTAAGGTATATAAGCCAGAAGTGGAATAAGCAACATGACACAAGTAAAATCTTTTTTTTTAATTAATGAAAATCTAATATTTTGACGGGGCAACCCTTAAAATAGTCACTTTGATATAATAAACCAAAATACTAGCCACTCATAAAAAATACAAAAACTAGCCACTCTTACCAAATACACGTATACATGATACGCGACTCATGTATTCGTGAAAATTAACCTTGAATACATAAATACACGAATACACGACTCATGTATTCCTGAAAATTAACCTTGAATACACGAATACATGAATACACGAAAATATGACTCATGTATTCGTGAAAATTAACATTGAATACACGAATACACGAATACATGAATACACGACTACATGAGTGACTAATATTTGTGTTTTTTATATGAGTGACTAGTATTTGAGTTTACTATATCAAAGTGACTACTTTTAATGATTAACTCTATTTTGACGGTATCCATAACTTTTCATAAGTGAAAGATTATGATTTATTGATAAGACTAGTCAAGATACATCCTCATACTCTGAAATATTATTTGAAAATGTATTTAAAATTAAAAGTAAAAAAAAATCACCATTAAAATGTTTAGTAGAGCTGGCAAAGTAGCTTGTCTATTAATCATATGAGGTCTTGGGATCACAATTTTCTTTGTAACCAAAATTTAACTTTTTTTTTCTTTGTTCATACTTGGTTAATAAAAAAATAATTTTATTTTATTTTTAAAATTTATTTTTATTTAAAACTTTAAATATTATTGAACCCCTCTCAACCAAATTTTTGGCTCCAACACTACTTGTACTAATAGAAACTATATTTGATCTTAAGAAAAAAAAAATCACTAAAATATCTAATTTTAAAACTAGATCATTTTTTTTTATCAATCAATTATTTATTTAGAGCTACTACCACATCAATAATTTCTACAACTAATTAAATTTTTAAAATTGATTATAATTATAAGGTGCCGGTTGGCCAAGAAAATCTCCATGACTAACCAACCCACTTCCCACCAAAAATCTAATATAAAAATGAAAATAAATTATTGAATGAATATTCAATTGAGTTAGTTGCGTGTGACATTTTCTCCAATTGAGGCTCTCACGCGTTGTTGTTCATACCTTTATAAATTCTTCTCCACTTCAATCAAACATATTATTTCATCAAATCATCACTTACTATTCATCGAATTTCTCCTTTCATACAAAACCCTAATCTTCATTATTATTATTTTTCTTTCCAAATTAGCTCTTAAAAATGAAGGACAAGTTCTATGGCCCCATTCTTCAGAGCGAGGCCCTCCTCAAGGTTACATTTCTCTCTCACTTCATATTAACTAAGCAATTAATTATTATTGTTGTAATCTTTTCTTCCCATGAATTTTTCTTCATACATAAATATGTTGTGCATATATATGATTGTCCAATCTCATTAGTACATAAACGTATATTTTTATTTCTCATTTTATTTAATTAAATTGCAGTATATTCTGGAAACAAGTGCGTATCCGAGAGAGCACGAACAACTTAAAGAGCTCAGAAATGCTACTGTCGAAAAGTATCAATATTGGTACGATAATCTAAATCTTTTCCCTTTTATTTTAAGACGTTATTTTTGTTTATAAATATATAATTGAGATTTTTTTTAAATTTTTTTTTATATAAATTAATTTGAACAGGAGTCTTATGAATGTGCCTGCCGATGAAGGGCAATTTATTTCAATGCTATTGAAAATTATGAATGCAAAAAAGACAATAGAAGTCGGAGTTTTTACTGGTTACTCTCTTCTATCAACTGCTCTTGCTCTTCCCGATGATGCCCAAGTATGTTTTATTTTATTTTATTTTATTTTCATGGGAATAATTAGCACAAAAAAAAATATTTATAAAAATTAATATGTATGCAGATAATTGCGGTGGACCCAGATAGAGAAGCTTTTGAAACTGGGTTGCCGTTTATTCAGAAGGCAAATGTGGCTCATAAAATTCAGTTCATTCAGTCTGATGCTATGAAAGTCATGAAGGAGCTACTTTCAAAGGTAGTCATGATATTTATTTTTTCTTTTCGATGGTTTTTTTTTTTTTTAGGAAATATATATACTTGTGAATTTTGTTGCTAGGCAATTTTGTGTTTGAATATATGATAATTAGTGGTGCCACTATAGAAAATTTATAAAAGTAGCAATTCTTAATTCAACACTAAGAGGCCACTACTACTATATATACACCATTATTAGTTGGGCGGTCGATGGAATCTCTTTTCTTAATAATGCGAATTTTCTAATGGGCGAAAGTCTTGACCAGTTGACTAATTTACAAACCACTACAATATAAAAGTAAAACGACATTATTTATTTATTTTTTATTTTTGCATTGCAATGAAGTAGTTTTCTGATTTTTCTATTCCGGCGCTGTATTATATGATAATATTAAATATTGAATAGTACTAAGATACTCTATTTAAATGGTTATTGGAAAGATACCTACCATGGTGAAAATTCCACTTGAAAGAATATTTTAGCTAAAAAATAAAATATAACACTATCATGCTCATAATTCAACATAATGAACATTTCTGATTCTTGTTTTAACCGTCTAATTCATTAAAAATAGAAAAGCACATAATTTTAAAGTCATAACCTTATTTACTACTATATTTTATTTTTTAAAGCCAATTTATAACTAGTAGAGGTAATGACAAAAAAAAAAAAATACATCTATTTTAATCTTGAATTTTGAAATATAACACCTACTCTCACCGTCAACGAAAATTAAACATAGTCTTGTTTCTATTATTGATTTTGGGACTCCAAAACACTCATCATTACAAAGCTTTAAAACCAGATAAAAAATATACTATGTCTAATTTTCGTTGACAGATGAAGTATTATAAATCAAGAACAAAAGCTACTACAAAGGACACTTGACAGTAATTCTACTAGTATTTAACTAATAATGACTAACTAAATATTTGATGGAAATGAAAAGGGTGAAGAAGGGACATTTGACTTTGCATTTGTCGATGCGGACAAAGAGAACTACATACACTACCACGAAGAACTGTTGAAGCTGGTTAAGGTGGGAGGACTTATCGGGTACGACAACACTCTGTGGTCCGGCACCGTCGTGGCATCGGAGGATGACGAGATGGAGCAGTACTTGAGGGAAAACAAAGGACACATTCTTAAGCTCAACTCATTTCTGGCCGCTGATTCTCGCATCGAAATAGCCCATCTTTCCATCGGAGATGGCCTCACCTTGTGCAGGCGTCTCACCTGATTATTTCCCATTTTCATCTTCAAATAAAAATACCTTCTGTAATTTCAAACTGTTGGCCACTGCTGCTACTTGTAATTTTATTGCAACTTTCATATTGTTTTGTGTTCCGATACTCAAGTTTCATTTGGAAGTTACTTGTACCAATGTAATATGTTTTTTTTTTTCTTTTTTTCAAAGGGGGCAATGTGAGCAGTAGTTTTTATGAATGAGTAACTTTGACATTTTGTTTGATAAAGAACTATTTTATACGTATTAAAATACAGGAACTCTCCTTGTATAAATATACATTCAATGGGAATTGACTTTGTTTTATAAACGCAATTTGTAATTTTATTTCAATCTTTGGTAATGAACCTACCTACCTCACGGTTGTCGTCCAACATAAATAGAAAAGTGCAATCCAGACTATTGTAAACTAGTGCACAAACTCAGACTATTGTAATTTCAATTTTCAAATTTGTTCCACGCGTGAACTCTCATGTTTCAGCGAATTATATTTTCTAAAATACTCTTAATATTTTTTTTAAAAGAGCATGTAAAAAATACCCCCATTTTAAAATACTACATCCGTCCCACTCAAGACGACGCATATTACTTTTTGAGCCGTCCCACCTGATCGATCTTATTTTCGCAAGGTTGTTTAATGCACGAAAACTGAGAATTAATGAACACGAAAAGGAACACAAAGGATTTACGTGGTTCGATCTATTGTGATAGATCTACGTCCACGGAGCGAAAGTGTGTATGGATTTTATTGAGAGAATACGTATAGCTTGTCCAAAGATTGTCCTCCTTTATTGGATAAACACCGAGCTTCTATATCTCTTGGAACTTGAATTGTCATTGATGTAGGAATTGCCTTGGTGTAGAAGTCTCTTTGAGGTAGGTTGTAGTTGACTGGGCCGAACTGCATAGGGCTTTAGTTGGCCGAGCTTCGTGGCCGAGCTTAACTGTCGGAGCCCAATTATATTGGGCTCGATGCTTAGGCCTAGTAGTTAGGCCATATCCTATCACATCCCCCCCCCAAAAAAGATATAGAAGTGAGGGTATGATTAGGGGTAGAAAGTTGAAGTAGGAGTAGTGAAAGTGCATGGTCCTGTCAAATTTAATATTTTGACGAAGTCAAGGCCGACTAAATTTCGCATTGCCCCTTCGGAAATTAGATTTTGACGAAGTCGGAATGCTGCTAACCGCCTCGTTAGGACGAGGCCGAACTAAATTTCGCATTACCCCTTCGGAAATTAGATTTCGATGAAGTCGGAATACGCACCGCCTCGTTTGGACGAGGTCGAACTAAATTTCGCATTACCCCTTTGAAAATTAGATTTCGACGAAGTCGGAATGCGTACCGCCTCGTTTAGACGAGGTCAAACTAAATTTTGCATTACCCCTTCGGAAATTAGATTTCGACAAAGTCGGAATGCGTACCGCCTCATTTGGACGAGGTCGAACTAAATGTCGCATTACCCCTTCGGAAATTAGATTTCGATGAAGTCGGAATGCGTACCGCCTCGTTTAGACGAGGTCGAACTAAATTTCGCATTACCCCTTCGGAAATTAGATTTTGACAAAGTCGGAATGCGTACCGCCTCGTTTGGACGAGGTCGAACTAAATGTCGCATTACCCCTTCGGAAATTAGATTTCGACGAAGTCGGAATGCGTACCGCCTCGTTTGGACGAGGTCGATCACGTGATGTGTCAGTTACATTAAATGCGCCGTTTGGAGTCCCGATAAAGTAGGCGTGTGCATGTTAGAGGCGGAGTTGAAAAGGCGGAAAGTTACTAAAACTTCTTTCAGACGCCACAATCATTCATTTTGAAAATTCGAAACCCTAAAAATTTTCGGCACTCCATCTTCTACATTCTCGCTTGCAAAGTCGCCGTTGGTGTTACACTAGAATCCAGTGAACTATCTATTGTCACCGTAGTCGTCCATCGCCATAAAAGTAAGTTTCCATGGCTTCTTCTTCTTTTATTTGCGAATCAAGCGGTAGTAGTAGTCAAGATTCTGGTGAAAGGTCTACGTCACCGCCGGTATCACATTCGCCGGAGAATATAGATGTAGATGTATATACTGTAGAGTCGGACATTTCGGCAAAATGTAGGGTAGTTTTTGCTTCTCCCCTTGATTCAGTCGGAACCGTCTCCAAATTCTCTTCAACTCTAGATTCATCCGCAATGTTGAAAATTGTGAAAAATTATTTATTTCCCGACTGGATAGAGATGTTAGTTCCTCGGCCGGAGGATAGGGCATCAAACCCTCCGGTCGGCTTCGTAACTATCTACGAAGATTGCTTAAACCATGGTCTTCGGCTTCCCCTCCCCCCTGTTTTCGCCGATCTTCTTCGGAAGTTCGGCATTCCTTTAGCTCAAATAACACCGAACTCGTTTAGGCAGCTTATTGGTTTAGGCATAATTAGTAGTTGTCACGGGTTCAGCCTGTCAATAGAGCTGATCCTAAAATATTTCCAATTTAATTCATTCAACGGGTGGTACTACTTGACACCCCGTCTTGACTTTAAAGTGAAGACGAAGTCAAAAATCCCGAACTGGCAGTCTAAGTTCTTTTTTTGCCGGTTCGGTGAGGTCCCACATTTCGTGTGGAATGCGGGTAAGTTGAGGAACCAAGGCACCGAAGAGAATTCGGTGCGTTTGAGGGAGTGTTAACGGGTCTTGTCGATGAAGATTTCACCGAGGCCGATCTTGCGAGGGCGGGTCTGAGCCTTTATGATCCAGACTCCATGGTTGAGCCGGTGAAGGGTGAGGCTCCACTTGGTCTGTTTTTATCTTGTTATTTGATGTCATGTAATTGTGATAAAGCTCCTACTGTTTGTCTGCAGTGAAGCTACTTGGTAAGAAGAGGACAAGATCCAGCTCGACTGAGAAGCCAGCATCCGAGGCGTTCTCGGAGCGAACCGAGAGCGGACTGATCTCATCACCAATGGGATCCCTTCCAGAGCGACCCCTCGTTCATAAAAAGAAACAACAGAAGTTGGCTGTTGCTGTTACAAACGAAGAGGAGGATTGCGCTGTCACTGCAGTTCGGTCGTCTCGTGGTGTGGGAGGCCAGGGTTTTGGAGAACTGGTGAATCGGCGACGGCCGTTCCCCGAGGTAGCATCATATGCCTTCATCTAAACTTCGGCACATTCCCCTTTTCTTTTTCTTTTTTCTTTTTTTTACATTAATATATGTTGATGTAGGGTACCGAGGATATGGTGACGAGGCTGAGTGATCTGGCCTCGGAATTGAGCGGTTTCCTGACCTCCGGGGTCGATCGCTACAACGAGATGGCCCAGGTTCGCCGCAACCTGGAAAACGAGAAGGGCGGCCTCGCCAACCAATTGGCATTGACCAAAGCCAAACTGGTTGCGGAGCGAGCTGCTACTGAGGCGGCGAAGACGGAGGCGATCTCGTTGAGGGCCGAGGTAGGAGGCGGTGAGGCGACGGGAGGCTGAAATGGTTGCCGGGCAAGGGCCTCTGCTTCGGGCATATACAGAGCGACTCTTCCGGTCTGAAAAGTTCTCAGAACTTGCTGGGCAGGTGGCTTCGGTCCTGAACGCTCGCGCTGTCAGTGACACCATCGACGACATTACTGCTGATATGCCGGACTTGGATAAATCCAAGTACGGTTATTAGGAGATGTCAGATGAGGCCGTATACCGCAAGTATGCCGAGGCTTTACTGAAGAGTATCCAAGTTATCCCTCTGTTGGATAGCTTGGCCTCGGCATCCACTGTTTTGACCGCCGAGGCAGTTCAAAATTGCCCGGTCGACCGGGACGACGAGCTGGAGGAGGTGATCGCTAACCTCCACCGCACTGCGGAGACCGAGGTGGAGGATGCTGGCCACGAAGAAGTGGGAGCTGAGGAGAATGAGGAGGCCGAAGTCAGGGGTGAGGGTGAAACTGCTCCGGCTACTGATGAGGCTCGTTGTGAGGATGGAGAGAACGCCAGAGTGGTCAGTTGATCACCCTTTTTCAATATTTCTCCCCTTTTTTATTTTATTTTATTTTTTATATTTTTTTTATAGCATGTACTTCGTCATCAGTAGGATGGCGCATTTTGCTGAAGTAATGAAAACTTTATTTCTTATTAGAAATTCGTTTCCCTTTTGTAGTCTTCTTCTTCTCCAAAACTTTTCGATGCTTCTCCGTATATAGCACAAATCAATAACTTACTACGAGCTCTTGAAGCCAAGAATGGCGAAGTTCTTCATTGGAAAGACCAAGTCGGCCATGTTCAGAATGAGGCTGACGTGAAACTTAGAGCCGCTCAAATAAAAAATGACGAGCTTCAAGCTCGGCTTTTGGAGTTTGGAGATAAGTATGAGGTTGTAAAGGAAGAAGCCGATAAGATCGCCAAGGAGCATGCTGAGTATGAGGCAATTGTCCGCCGAAACGGCGGGAAAACCATTGCTGAAGTGGATGCAAAGGTAACAGAAATCGCAGCCCGGTGCAAGGATTACCAAGAAAGATACAGGGCGGACTCCTGGCAACTCCAAGATCAGATGGTCGAGCTGAAGCAAATAGCTGGTATGTACGATGTGATTTTAGCTCGGTGTCCGAAATTGGCTGCTCGATTGGGAAAGGACGCTCATCCGTTGAGTTCGTCCACAACCGCCGATCCCTCGAGGTCGTCGACTTCCGCTGATCGATCGGACATGAGATTCACGCGCCATTCTAAGGAGTTTTATGAACAAGAACGACAAAGGTTGGCTCGACGAGGTCGGGGTCAGAGTCTTCAACCGGATAGAGGTAGGAGTCGAGGACGAGGTGGTGGTGAACGAGGTCGAGGCAGCTTCAATATAGATGAAGTTTTAAATTTCAACTCCGACGGTGATTTTCCTACAAGATGGCTTAGTTTTAGTAAACCTAAGCCGTCGAGTTCGTCTTAATCACCATGTATTGTACTTTTCCATTTTTGAAATAAAACGGAATTATTTTGTACTCATATTAGCCTTTACTTTATTTTTAACATAGAATAGATCTTTGTTTTAAACAAAGGTAGGCCATAATGAGCAGTACCTCGTCATATGACGAGGTTTTGGGTTTGAATAGCACGACTTCATCAAAGACGAAGTTTAGGCTTTAATTTGCACGACCTCGTCATCTAACGAAGTTTAGACTTGACTTAGCACGACCTCGTCATCCGACGAGGTTTAGGCTTCGAATAGCACGACTTCGTTAAAGACGAAGTTTAGGCTTTTAATTAGCACGACCTCGTCGTCCGACGAGGTTTAGGCTCTTCTCTATTTTAAACAAAGGCCGTATCTTTGTTTTTAACCGAGGTGGTGCCTCCTCATTTTAAACAAAAGTAATTCTTCCTTGCTTTTAACAAAGTTGGTGCTTCGTTTTAAGCAGAGGCAGTTCTTATTTCTATTTTTAACAAGGTTAGGTCAATACGCGCGTTTGGAATTTACCCCAAAATGGAGTTTATTAAGTTACCCTCGTCAGGGTTTTAAAATAAAAGATCAAAATACTAAGCATAAGTAGGAGGGAGAGACATGCAAGATATGATATGCAATGATTTAAACGAATAATAAAGGAAAAATAAAACTTTATTGATAAAAAAACGAAATTCAAAAATGAAAAAAAAACAACTGACAAGACGACCTGACTCTCTTGACACCTACGACTTTAAATGAACTGAACTTGGACATTACTCTCCTCCACTTATACAAAGTATTTCTTTAAATGAGCAATGTGCCATGTGCGGGGTAAGGGCTCACCGGATAAATGGGCGAGCTTGTACGACCCTTTGCCGAGGACTTCTTCAACTCTGTACGGTCCTTCCCATGTGGCTTCAAGCTTGCCGAGCCTTTCCGCTTTACTTATCTCGTTATTCCGAAGTACGAGGTCGCCTACTTGGAATTGTTGGTATTTCACTCTTTAGTTGTAGTACCGAGCTACTTGTTGCTTGTATTTGGCTTCTCTTATGTAGGCGAGCTCTCGTTTCTCTTCCAACAGATCCAGTTCGGTTCGGAGGTCTTCCTCGTTGACTTCGGCTGTGAAGTGGAGAGTGCGCGGGCTTGGCAGGCCGATCTCTACCGGGATCACTGCTTCGGTTCCATACACCAAACTATAAGGTGTTTCACCGTTCGAGGTCCGGGGGGTTGTTCGGTACGACCATAGGACTTGGGGTAAATTTGCTGCCCAATCTCCTTTGGCTTTGTCGAGACGGGTTTTGAGCCCCTTGACGATCGTTCTGTTCGTAACTTCGGTCTGGCCGTTCGCTTGAGGATGGGCTACCGAAGTGAACTTTTGGTGAATGTAAAGCCCTTCACACCATTCTCTGAATGTCCGATCGGTGAATTGCGTTCCATTGTCTGAGACAAGGATGCGAGGTACACCGAAGCGGCAAACCACATTCTTCCATACGAAGTTGAGGGCGTTCTTGCTTGTGATCTTTGCCAAAGGTTCGGCTTTGACCCACTTAGTGAAGTAGTCGATGGCTACGATGAGGAACTGGAGCTGTCCAGGAGCTTTATCAAACGGTCCAACGATGTCAATTCCCCATTGCACGAACGGCCACGGGCTTTGCATGCTTATGAGGTCGGTTTGAGGTAATCTCGCACCGTCCCATGGATTTGACATTTTTGGCACTTTTTGACCAGTTCAACTGCGTCTTGGAACATTGTAGGCCAATAGTATCCCCAGCGCATGACCTTTTTTGATAGTGCTCGAGCTCCGATATGGCTTTCACATGACCCTTCATGAACCTCACGTAACGCATAATTTGCTTGGTTCGGCCCGACACATCTTAAAAGAGGTTGAAGATATGACTTTCTGTACATAATTCCTTCTTGTAGAACGTACTTTAGTGACTTGCTTAAGATCTTTCTTGCCTCAAGCTTGTCACTGGGTAGCTCGCCCTTCTCCAAATAATTCCTGAAGAGGAGTCATCCAATTCGGTGCATTATCATCAACTACGAGGCCGACCTCGGCTTCCTCTATACTTCGGTGCTTGACTCCTTCCACAGGAGAGCTTGTTGACGAGGTTGCCAATTTGCTTAAAGCATCAGCTTGGATATTTTCTCTTCTTGGGATGCGGACCAACTCGAAGTAGGTGAAGCTTTCTTGCAGACTCTTAGCTTTTTGGAGATACTTCTTCATTCTGTCACCCTTTGCCTCGTATGTGCCGAGCATATGGCTGACTATGACTTGGGAGTCACAGTAGACTTGTACAGCTCGTATCTGGAGACTTTGAGCGAGGCGAAGTCCTGCAATCAGGGCTTCGTACTCCACTTCATTATTTGTGGTAGGGAAGTCGAAGCGAAGTGCATAGGTTATCTCTTGCTCATCTGGACTGAGAAGTATAATACCCGCACCGCTTCCTGATTTTCCAGAAGCCCCGTCCACGTATACCTTCCAACAGTGTTTGGGCGGTTGACTTGTGGGTTCGGCTTGAACAATATCCGAAGCGGTATGGGGTGGCTTCGGTGCTTCTGTAAACTTGGATTCCACAAGGAAGTCCGCTAAGGCTTGGCCTTTGATAGCATTGCGTGGACAGTAGCTGATGTCGTACTCGCCTAGCTCGACTGCCCATTTCGCAATTCTGCCCGAAGCTTCAGGCTTCAATAGCACTTGCCGAAGTGGCAGGTCAGGTGAGGACCTGAATCGGATGTGCCTGGAAATAAGGTCGTAGCCTCCTCGCAGCGTTTACTAATGCTAGTGCGATCTTCTCCAGTGGCTGATACCTCGTCTCCGGCCTTTGAGTGCTCGGCTGATGAAGTAGACCGGAAGTTGCCGACATTTTTCTTCACGTACTAAGACTGCACTTATAGTTTCATCTGAAGCCGCGAGGTATAGGGATAAAGTTTCACCTTCGTGCGGGACCGACAAGGTTGGAAGCTTGGAGAGGTACTTTTTCAGGTCGGTGAACGCTGATTTGTGTTCCTCTTCCCATTTAAAAACTGGGTTCTTCTTAAGAATCTTGAAGAACGGGAGTTGCTTCTCTGCCGCTTTCGAAAGGAACCGACTTAGGGCAGCTAAGCAGTCCGTCAATTTGTGCACGTCGTGAATCTTCTCCGGAACCTTCATCTCTTGGATTGCTCGGACCTTGGACGGGTTAGCTTTTAGTCCTTCCTGAGAAACCCAACATCCTAAAAATTTTCCAGATCGGACCATAAAGGTGCACTTTTCAGGATTGAGCTTCAGGTTGACTTTCCGAAGGATGCCGAGGACGATCTTGAGATCGTCGGCACAGGTTGGCGGCTCTTTGCTTTTGACAACGATGTCGTCAACATACACCTTCACATTTTTTCTGATGTGGAGCTCGAATATCTTGTCCACCATTCTCTGATAAGTGGCTCCAGCATTCTTTAGTCCGAAAGACATATTCTTATATGCGAAAATACCGAAGTCAGTGATGAAAGCTGTCTTTGGTGCGTCTTCGTTATTCATCAAGATTTGGTGATATCCCTTATACAGATCTAAGAAGCTGAATACCTTGTGGCCGACCAGAGCCTCGACTTTCTTGTCGATGTTGGGGAGGGGATAACAGTCTTTGGGGCAGTGTTTATTTAGATCAGTGTAGTCAATACACATTCGCCAACCTCCTCCTTATTTCTTCACCATCACCGGGTTAGCGATCCACGTCGGATACTTGACTTCGAAGAGTATTCTTGCCCCTAACAGTTGGTGCACTTCGTCATGTATGACCTGGTTACGGTCTGCTGCGAATACCCGCTGCTTTTGCCGGACTGGCTTTACTTCGGGGTCAATGTTCAGCCGGTGTGTGATAATATCTGGTGAAACTCCGGTCATGTCAAGCGGTGACCAAGCGAAGACATCTTTATATTCCCGAAGCAGTTGGACAATTTGCTTACGAAGTTCGGCTCCTCCAGCGAAGCCAACTTTGACGACCTTAGTGGGGTCATTTTCAGTGGACTACAACAGCTTCCACTGGCTCGTAGAATGCAGAATTGTCTTCCAATACTTCGGGTTTCTGTAATTGCTATGCTTGCGGATGTTGAGGTGTTCCAACACCTCGTAGGGCTATCTGCATGCACTCCTTTGCTCTTTTCTGGTCGCCGCGAATTATAATCACCCCATTTTTCGATGGAATTTTGATCGTTAGGTGATACGCCGAGCATATTGCCTTCATTGCGACCAACCAATCTCTTACTAGGATGATGTTATAGGGGGAGTTCGCCTTCACGACAAAAAAGCTGACGAGCTTAGTGGATGACAATAGGTGCTTACCCACTGTCACTGGGAGTTGAACTATCCCTTCGGTTTGCGTCTCTTGTTGGACAAAGCTTCTCAGGGGAATTGGTGCTGGTGTTAAACGAGCTTCTTCGACCTCTAGCTTCTCAAAGCAATCCTTAAAGAGCACGCTTACCGAGGCCCCACTGTCAATGAAGATTCGCTGGACGAGCTTATTAGCCACCACTGCCTCAATCACAATAGCGTCTTGGTGAGGTATCATTGGTGGCACCGGGTCCTTCTCTGAGAATGTAATGGCCTCATCTTTTTTGAACCTTTTTTGCAAAGGTTCATCTGTAGGGGGACTTCTGGCCTCGGCCTTGAGAGACGACTTCGTTGCTCCTTGTGGGAGCCCGGTAATAGCGGTGATAACTCCGTCGATCTGGGGTTGATCTTCGTCTCCCTCCTCATCATCAGGCCTGGGCTTTTTGTCGACATGGGAGACGCAATTGTTCCCTCCTCGGTTTCTGCGCTTTCCCCTACCCTGAGATCGGGCATCATGTTGGCCGCGACTTTGGTATTTTCTGAACGTACTGTCGCGTACCATGTGCTCGATATCTGCAGCTAGTTCTCTGTAGTCTTCCGTATCATGGCCGTAATCCTCATGGAATCGGCAGTATTTATCCTTAGACAGACGTCTCGACCCACCACGTGACATAGGCTGAGGTCTCTGAAACAGGTTGGTATGAAGCTCATAAATTTCCGTCCTCGGCTTTGTCAGTGGTATAAACTGGGTCTTCTTCGAAGTTTGCCGAGGTCCCAGTCGGGATTCAAGTGGGCCTCACTGTTGTCTATCTAAGGCACTTCGGCGACTTTGGCTTCAGTCATTGCGCTATTCTTTCCTCCGATCGGATGGTTCAGGCTTATCAGCCTCGCGCTTCTTCCTATCCGCTTCGTCTGCTCGTGCGAAACGATCCGTGATGCTCCACAGTTGCTTCGACGTACGTGGCTCCTCCCTGATGATCTCATTGTAGAGAGCACCAGATTGGATGGCATTCTGAAAGGCGGAGATAAGGACTTCGTCGGTCAAGCGATCGACTTTCAGGCTTTCCTCGTTAAACCTAGTCATAAAGTCACTTATTGATTCTCCTCGTCTTTGCCTTATGGAAAGAAGCTGGGCCGGGGTAGTTTTTGCCTCGGCTTTCTGGAAAAATCTACGTTCGAAAGCTTCGAGTAGATCTGCGTATGATCCGATACTGTATGGAGGCAGGCTATCGAACCAACTACGAGCGTTATCGACGAGCAGTTCGGGGAATACCTTACACATGTAGGTATCCTCGCTAAGACCTTGATTCATCATATTATATTGATATTGGGACAGGAAATTGCTAGGATCGCATAAGCCGTTGTAAGGCTTGATCGGAGGTACTCGATACTTCTCCGGGAGAGGAGTGTAGAGTATATAGTTGGTGAAGGGAGTAGAGATCTTACTGTAAACAGTAAATCTCCATCCTCGGTGATCGTCATCACGCCGAAGTGAAACAGTGTGACGACGAGGTGGGGTGATGCTACGGCGAGGTGAAGGTCTGTAGCTTCCTCGGCGTTATCATCAAACCTCCTTTGACGAGGTGCCGCGTCTCGTGCGCCCACGATTTGGATGCTTTGAGAATCATGTTGCTGATGGGAACGGGATGTAGCTCCTCGTTCTCCATGCCGTATTCCAGCTCTTTGTTGGTTGACGAATTGCAGGAATTCTGGGCCTTTATATGCAAGGAAACTCTTTATTGCATCTTCGAGTTCATGCGGCTGAAGCTTTGGAATCTCCTCTTCGTCATGACCACTGTTGTGACCTTGGCTGGGGTGGAGTGGTTTGCCAAATTGGTCCACCAAGATGTCTCCCACATGTCCTTCTGGAGTTTGTGCATGTTCTTTCCCAGGGCGTTTTTGATTAGAGCCAGGCGGCTGGCTGGAGGTTGCGGCTGACTCTTGTGGGGTTTGCTGGGCGTTTTTATGCTGGGCTTCCCTCTCCTTAGCAGCGGCAGCAACAGATCGTGTAGATTTCCCGGCCATCATGATTGCAGTGAACTTGCAAAAATTTGATCGAGATTCACAGATTTGAGGTTACCACAGACGGCGCCAGTGATCGATCTTATTTTCGCAAGGTTGTTTAATGCACGAAAATTGAGAATTAATGAACACGAAAAGGAACACAAAGGATTTACGTGGTTCGATCTATTGTGATAGATCTACATCCACGGAGCGAAAGTGTGTATGGATTTTATTGAGAGAATACGTATAGCTTGTCCAAAGATTGTCCTCCTTTATTGGATAAACACCGAGCTTCTATATCTCTTGGAACTTGAATTGTAATTGATGTAGGAATTGCCTTGGTGTAGAAGTCTCTTTGAGGTAGGTTGTAGTTGACTGGGCCGAACTGCATAGGGCTTTAGTTGGGCCGAGCTTCGTTGGCCGAGCTTAACTGTCGGAGCCTAATTATATTGGGCTCAATGCTTGGGCCTAGTAGCTAGGCCATACCCTATCACCACCCAAGACGACATGTTTCCTATTTGGGAAATAATTATGGTTTAAATGGTACAATTAGTAAACCCTTTATTACACTTAAAATTCTCTAATTAAATTCCATCATCATTTCACCTCTCAGCACGTATCCCGATATAATTTAAAATTTAAAAGTTTATTAAATTATCATAACTTGCTCATTTGTTCATCGATTTTTATGATTTTTATACTAAATTTAAGGTATTGATACGATCTTTCATTTGAGATTAGACATCAATATGTTTTTATGCATCTATGATGCTCTAGTTTTAAAATATGCCTAAATACATAAACAACATTACATCCCTAAACACAATACACTTTATACACTAAATACCCCCGTCTTAAATCCCGTACCGAAAAAAACGCGTCGTCTTAGGTAGGACGGAAGTAGTAGATGTTAAAAATGCCCATTTTAATATTTTATCATATACGGCCCGGTTAAAGTGATGATGGTGACACTTCTATTATTTATTGCATTATTATTTAGAGGTGCCCGATTGAAACATGATGTCACCGGACAAATCAGCGTGAAGCATGCATATGAATCTGCATGATAAATATTTGACTGCTTTTCTCTATAAAATGTAAAAATAAAGGGGCGGTCCGGTTTTTCTACCCTTTTAAAACACATAATGTAAAAAATACTCTTTTAAAACCCATAGTGTAAAAATTGTCCTTTCTGAATTAAATAAGGCTGTGGGCCCACACTGAATTCACACACACCATGAGTCCTCCCTTGGAACTCGGGAAAGCCCGGTAATTGTCCGGAGAGCTTCTTTTTATTTGTTTATGTGTTGTTATGTGTTTGTTTTAAATATTCTGAGTTTGTTTATTTGTTTATTTATTATTTTTTGTTTTTTACCTTTTGTATATTATTCTCCACCCCCCCCCCCACTCCTTCTTCCATATTAGCCTAGCCGGGGGCGGCCGAAGCATACCAATACACCCATACTCTATTTCTATTTATCTTATTATTATTCTTTGTATATTGATTCAAAAGAAGAAGCAACCCTTTTAGTTTTTTTTGTGCCTATCTTTCTTTTTCTAATTCCCTTCTCCGATAAACCAAAAAAAAAAAAAAAATCATTTTCTATTTTCTTCTTCCAAATAATCTACTCAACACTCCATCCTAAATAATTTTCTACCAATTCTGGCAACCACAAAAGGATGGGGTCATAATACGTAATCGAAAACGACCACTTTGTCTTGCCGGAAAACGAATCGGGGATCTCCGTCGAATTAATACCACGACGAATATCGGTATGTTTTCCGGCGAATGTAGTATTAATTTTTTGTTATGAATTTAAATTGTATTATTTGTTATGATTTAATTAAAAATTAATTCGTTTATTGATTTTTGTTAGAAATTAATTGATTATTATTTTATTTAAATTAATTCTCTTATGTGATTTAATTTGAAATTATTAGAAATTTGCAGTGTTTGTAATATTAAAATTTATATCTAGATTGAGAAAAAAAAAGAAAAATTTTGGGAATAGCCGGCCGGTCAATCGGACGCCGGGAAACCGCCGTCCGGCGTACATTCCGGTAGCCGGAAAAATCACTTTTCCGGCAATCCGAATGACCGGCCGGCTATGCCCAAAAATTTCCCTATTTTTTCTTAGTATGCATAATTAATCACATATTTTTTATAATTTTATTAAGTCGTAAATTAATTTTTGTTTGAAATTAATTGATTATTATTTTATTTAAATTAATTTCCTTATGTGATTTAATTCGAAATTATTAGAAATTTGCAGTATTTGTAATGTTAAAATGTATATTTAGGTTGAGAAAAAAAATGAAAATTTTGGGGGTAGCTGGCCGGTCAATCGGACGCCGGGAAACCGCCGTCCGGTCGTACATTCCGGTCGCCAGAAAAATTACTTTTCCGGCAATCCGAATGACCGGCCGGCTATGCCCGAAAATGGCCCTATTTTTTCTTAGTATATATAATTAATCACATATTTTTTATAATTTTATTAAGTCGTTAATTAATTTTTGAAATTAATTGATTATTATTTTATTTAAATTAATTCCCTTATGTGATTTAATTCAAAATTATTAGACATTTGTAGTGTTTGTAATGTTAAAATGTATATTTAGGTTGAGAAAAAAAACGAAAATTTTGGGGATAGCCGGCCGGTCAATCGGACGCCGGGAAACCGCCGTCCGGACGTATATTCCGGTCGCCAGAAAAATCACTTTTCCGGCAATCCGAATGACCGGCCGGCTATGCCCGATAATTTCACTATTTTTTCTTAGTATGTGTTATTAATAACATGTTTTTCAAAAAAGATTTATGTCGTTAATTAATTTTTGTTTGAAATTAATTGATTATTATTTTATTTAAATTAATTCCCTTATGTGATTTAATTCGAAATTATTAGACATTTGTAGTGTTTGTAATGTTAAAATGTATATTTAGGTTGAGAAAAAAAACGAAAATTTTGGGCATAGTCGGCCGGTCAATCGGACGCCGGGAAACCGCCGTCCGGACGTATATTCCGGTCGCCAGAAAAAATCACTTTTCCGGCAATCCAAATGACCGGCCGGCTATGCCCGATAATTTCACTATTTTTTCTTAGTATGTGTTATTAATCACATGTTTTTCAAAAAAGATTTATGTCGTTAATTAATTTTTGTTTGAAATTAATTGATTATTATTTTATTTAAATTAATTCCTTATGTGATTTAATTCGAAATTATTAGAAATTTGTAGTGTTTGTAATATTAAAATTTATATTTAGGTTGAGAAAAAAAAATGAAAATGTTTGGCATAGTCGGCCGGTCAATCGGACGCCGGAAATCCGCCGTCCGGTCGCGTGTTCCGGTCACCGGAAAAATCACTTTTCCGGCCACAGGATGGACCGGCCGGTTATGGGCGAAAATTCCCTATTTTTTCTGAGTTTGGATAATTAATTACATGTTTTTTATAATTTTAGTACGTCGTTTATTAATTTTTGTTTAAAATGAATTGATTATTATTTTGTTTAAATTAATTAATTATGTAAATAATCAGTTGGTTAATATAAATTTATCTTTTTTTACAGGATTCTCCGGCGCCATGGTACCGTCGAAGCAATATTATCAACCGGAGATTTGATGTCGACAACTATTATAGGATTAAACTCTTGGAAGATATAAAGTTCGCACTGAGCGAGGCATATCGAGGTGGTGAATTGGTCGATGAGTTTCAGTTGGGACCTTTCGGACATTTTCTCGATTGGGAGCCGGGGCAGAATAGTAAACCCTTGCTCCATTCCGTGTTATCTCGAGCTGTCGTGACGGAAGTGGGAATTTGGTTCCACATTAGGGGCCAGTACGTAGAGTACACCGTTCAGGACCACGCTCTGATCACGGGGTTGAGATTTGGCTCTACCGATTTTGATCCCAGGATTCAGAGGGAGCCAAGGGCATCCCGTTTTTTTCAAGACGTCTGTGGCGGTCATGGTCAGAAGGCGGCACTGTTGCACTCCCATTTGGGAACACTCACGTCTGAGAATGATCCAGACGGGCAACTTCGATTGAAGCCGGCGAACTTGTTGATGGCCAACTGTTTTATCCTCGGACATGACGGGCAGGCTCCACCCTACCAGTGGTTGTGGGAGTTGATCAACGACACTGATGAGTTCAATTCTTTTCCTTGGGGTGCGTACTCCTACAAGACCCTGCAGTACTACTTGAGGACGTTTCAGGCGAGGTCTAGGAAGTATCACATTTATGGGCCGGCATGGGCACTGATGATCTGGGCTTATGAGGTGATGCCAGGGTTCGGTGAGCAATTTGGGGAGAGGGCTTCCACGACGGATGTGCTGAGGTGTCTCAGATGGAGATTCCGCAATACTTTCACCGGCGTGTCCGATGCAGAGTTGTACGCGCCGTTCGATGATCCCGAGGGGGGTATTACTAGGATCGAACCGGAAGATCAGGAGATTGAAGAAAGTTACTACCAATTGGTACATCAACCGGGGGCCTTACTGGTGAAGTTTCACGTGCTGAAGACTTCGTACATTGTCGACGAACGCCCCCGTGTACATCGAGCTGATCCCGGGTCCCAGCATGCCGTTGGAGATTCCGACGAGGGACCTCAACGTAGACGGAGTTCCCAGTCTACAAAATTTGCCGGGAATCTAGCTGAGGAAGGTTCATCTTCGTCCCGGCACCAACGTGGTTCTCAAAGCAGGAGTGGTGGGCAGGAGCATTCTCTTCCCGGGATGTCTAGGGAGGACTTGGTCAGACATGTAGAGGACGTCACTCGTCGCGAAAACGAGCGACTTATGCAGACAATGGGGCAAGAGTATGAGGCAAGGGAAAAAAATCTCATGACGAAGGTAAAGAAGTGGCTCGGTAAGGGAATCACGAAGGGCATTGACATCGTGAGCTGCGGGACTTCCTCTATGTCCATTCCAGTTCACTCGCCCCGACGTTCGAGCCCGTCCCTCAACATTTTCTCAGCACAGGCATCGGATTATGCAGCCACCGCTGTTTCGACGAGCCCTGAAGCGATTGAGCCCCTCAATCCTGTAGGTGCTCGAGCAGACACCTCTCTCCCTCTCTACACGGGTGCCTTCACTGACCCCTACATTGGCCAAGACCCGAGCACTGTACACCCTTCGGCATTCACTTCTATTTTAGATCAGGTATGATATATCAGAGTGTTGTATTTCATTAACATTTAGTTTCATTGAATTTCGTGTTTCGTGCATGCTTATTCGAATATTCATTTATCGTACAAGACACTCAATGGTTGCCGATGACTACTAGCGGGCCCTTTTCGACCTTCATTCCGCCGTTCGGTCAGGGATATGTACCGATTCCCGAAGAAACACATGAACCGCCGAGGAACTCTATGCCGGAGTTCTTGTCCAGCACGCCAGTTTTTTCGACTCCAATCCCGACATCCTTGACGCCTACTCACCCGAACATTACGATTCGTGAACAGCCGAGACGTGTTTCGTCGGTCGAGCTTGGGCAGGTATTTTTTAAAATTGATGTCAGTATCTGATTTTTGCAATCTGTATCTATTGCTAAATTATACTCTTACATCGTATACTTTGGATTACCGTATTAGTATATTAAAATTTCCTCACATCTCTTGTAGTCTACTAGATCGAGGACTAGTGGATCAGAGAGGAAGAAAGCCCCTCCTAAAAAGTCAAAGCAACGGAGTGGTGCTTCCGGCGCTTCAGGGAGTAGAAGTACATATTTGCCGCCCACTACAAGAAAATTGGCCTTTTGCGACATAAACATATGTCGCGAAAGGCCATTTTTAATGTCGCAAATGTTGATTTGCGACATTTTTTGCATCACAGTAAATTATGCCGCGAAAGGGGTATGTAGCAAAATTACGACATTTTTTATTCATTTGTGTCGCAATACAAATGATACTTTTGCAACACTAAAATAATGTCGTATAAACTTTACGACGAATTGTGCGTCATTATATTTAAGTGATGCATGTTAATTTGCGACATATTATGTGACATTATTGGATATGACGCATCCTAATTTGCGATATTTTTTTGCATCATAATTTAATGTCGCAAAAATATATTTGCGACATACTTTAATGACGATTATGATTGTGACACAAAAAGATTGTGTAACAATTTTACAATATAAATTGAAGTGACGGATTTTTTTAAGACACATAAGAATGTCATATTTAAAGTGACATATTTTTGCAACATATTTAATGTAACCATAAATCTAGTATTATGTCGCAAAGGTCACAACGTTTTTTGAATTGCTTCATTATTGTTGCATTTGCTTTTCCGATATATTTATTTCCTCACAATTATTTTCATCCCACACATATAGAGTATTATCATATCAAATACTAACAAATAACAAATATGTAATATAAGGCGTAAAAATAATTCTGATATCCATTCACAATATAAAAGAAAATATTTTCCAAATATGAAAAGAAAATATAGAAATCAAAGTTAATCATTCAAGTTTAATATTCAAAGCTAGATCAGAATTGAAATAACTATTTAGCTAAATTTAAGATACAATATTCCTAAGAGAAAATGTGATAGTCACAAATGTTTTGTTTTCTTCTTGCTCCTTGTGGTGTTTCCTTATTCCTATATAATAAAACAAAATATATGATAATTTAGATGCATAATATATATAATAATTGGCAGAATTAATTAATTAATGACGTACGTCAATACCTAAAGATGCACACCGTTCCGCGCTCGAGCTAAGGTCTCTGTACTGATTTGAACCAGTAGGGCAAGTCCAGCAATTAATACTTAATAATTATACAAGGAAGAAAAAATATAATAACATGTAGAAAAATCTACATGTGCAACAGATCAAAGCTACCAATAAATCAAGAATCAAATGTACTAAGTACTAACCGTCCCCATAAACAATCCGATTGAAAGGACTATTTGGTGCAAATCTTTCGGTGAAGAAAAAGGAATGATCTCCTCCAGCACGGCTACAACTGATGCATCAACATCCTTCCTAGGCTCTATAGCATCAGCTCTAAGAGCTCGAGCATCGACCTATCACCAATAAATTATTAAAAAAAAAAAAAAAAGGCTCTTCTCCTTCAAGAGATTGTAGAGGAATCACAATATCTGGAAACAAACTATTGATGCTAATGCGAAAAAAAAAGGATCTGTATGAATCATCATAAAACTCAATTAAACTTTTCCACTTTCATTCAAGAATCTCTTGCAAATTAATTAAAATTCAAGTAAGGCCTTACTTGCGGAAAAAGTTCTTTAAATGAAACACACACTTTCGTGAAAGACCTATCCACAGCCTGAAAAAATCAAGACAAATAACATAAAATTTCAGTTAGATGATCACTAAAGCTCTTAAATTCGCCCTTTAAAAAAATGAATAAATAAATAAACAAAACTCATCAGCTTCAAAAGCCCTAGCCCTAAACCCACCTATCAATCAACGTTTGTAATTTTTGGAACGGAATTTCGAAATAGATTCGATAAGGTGAGGAAGAAATCTGAAAATTCTTAATATCATTTGGAAAGGACCTAAACTCGATGCCGTACCTTTGATTGCAGATTAGGATGATTAAAAAGAATCAACACTTTGAATGTTGCGTATGACTGCAATTGCAATAGGGTTAAAAAGAAATAGCGAATTTCTTTCCAAATTTTCGTTCCTCAATATATATATTCTAATATTGTACAAGAAATTTACGTATCTTGCGTGATCATTTCCTGAATGATTGGGAAGGAGCGAGGGACGGGGGATTGTGGGAGGGAATTGAAAAAAAAACATAGCGTCAAATGCTTTGGAAAAAAAAATAAGGCGGCTATTTGTTAGGTTTTTAGGTTTATCAAGATTAAATATTATTTCCTCTTCACAAAAAAGAAGATTAAATATTATATTATCACTCCAAATATTTTATTTTTCATAATTCACGCAAAACAATGGTTCATTGTATTGATTTGGAACTCAAGAATTTCAAAACGTTTTCTTTAATCAAATACTACCTCCATCCCATATATTTAGACCACTTTGCTTTATGCACTCATAGTATCCCGTAAAAAAAACGATACTACAAAATTATATTTTAAAACTCGTACTAGGTTTCGGTGGAAATACGTGCATAAAGCAAAGTGGTCTAAATATATGTGATGGAGGTAGTATATTATATTTTTATAAGATTACTAAATTTTAATTAGTCCCAATTAAATTATTAATCAGCCTTATGTTTTCTTAAAGCCTTTAATCATGATAAAAATTTTACTTTAGCATTTAACCATTTTTTTTACTTTTAATTTATAATAAAATTAAAATTTATTAATTAAAATTTTTAATTATAATTGTCAATTTCTAATTGAGTCTGTCTTTAATTTTAATTATGGAAAAAAAACTCTATTCTATACTATAAGATACTTTGAAAAATAAATTAAACATAATAATAAATTTAAATACAATTATAATTATAATGTCAGTTCAAATTATACTATGAACAAAGTTGGAATTTTGCAAAAAAAAAAAATTTAGCAACTTGTAGAAAAAAATTTCAAAAAAATGTCACATTACAAGTATATAGCCATATATAAATACAATTTGAAAAAAAATAAAATTGTAGTGAAATAGGTATAAGAAAATTTAAATGCATCCATGCTTTATAGAAGTGCTACATTGGAGTATATGTATGACATATTTCAAGATTAAAAAACAAAGATATATAATAAAGAAGATAAATGATATATTAATTGTTGTTTGTCACTTTAGTATTTTTTTCAATTTATTTTATTATTTTATATTCTAATACCTTAAAAATCAATATTGAAATAGTTTAATCTACAAAATATATAAAAATCAAATCGATTTGTATTGTATATTATTCATTTTTTTTTAAGTTTGATCGAAAAAAGAGAACAAATCAAGTTTTGATTCGTGGTTATTTTATAGTAAATGGTAATTGAAAATAAATTATGACATTCAAGTAATGTGTCGAAAATAAGTTGTTGTAATTACGAGATACAAAACAAAGTGACACAATATTATCGCAAAATAGTGACATAATATTTTAATGACGCAAATATACGACACAAAATGCAACACTATTAAAAATGTGACTTATAATTATGACACTCAACAAATATGTTGCTAATTAATTGTTATAATTACGAGACAGAAAACTATGTGACGCAAAATTGTCGCAAAATAATGACACAATGTTTTTAATGATGCAAATATACGACACAAAATGCAACACTATTCTAAATATGACGTATAATTATGATATTCAACAAATATGTTGCAAATCAATTATTGTAATTACGAGACACAAAACTAAATGACGCATTACTGTCACAAAATAGTGACATAATATTTTACTGACGCAAACATACGACACAAAATGCAACATTATTCCAAATGTGACGTATAATTACGACATTCAACTGATATGTTGCAAAAAAATTGTTATAATTACGAGACACAAAATAAAGTGATGCATTACTGTTGCAAAATAGTGACACAATAATTTTATGATGCAAATATATGACACTAAGAGCATAAGCGTCGTAAAATTATGACATTGTCGCATGCACATATGTCGCAAAAGGCCAGTATTCTTGTGGTGGCCCACAATGCCGGCGTGGCCCAATACGGACGTGGTGAAGGATTGGAAGGCATTTCTTGCTGACAAGACGGACCGAAAAACTGTCAGCATCTTAGATGCAGGAGAAGATTTGACCAAGGCGGATTTTGCTCGTATTATTGACAGGAAAGGGCAGTGGGATATCTTGGTACGCAAAATAAGGCCTTCATTGAACCATTCAATATCATTTTAATTTAATAGTTGCACTTGTAGTTCTAACACACGTGTGTTCACTGCGCAGACTTTCGACCTTGCCCTAATGTCCTTGCGCCAGAAAATTAAAAGTGGGCCCGATGTTTATCCTTATTGGCGGGAAGGAGGACTGGTCATATACCCTACATTCGTCATCGTAATATTGTTAATTTTATATTTCATTTCATATATTTAACTGCCTCTCTAATTTCGCTGATTATTTATACTAATATGTATACATTGTTAATGATTGTAGTTCGATCTTAAAGCGGACTGGCAATTCTTGCTTCAAGAGGCACAAGAGGTCTTCGGTACTTCGGTTGAAGAACAAAATAACCCCCATTACAGTATGAATGTTATGCAATACATGCGAACCAACTGGAAATCCAACCCCAACTTGATTGGCTTAGTATTGGGTACATATAGAGGAGTTGATTCTCCTAGCTGGTGGTCTGCAAAAACGGTAAGAGTTAAAAGTAAATAATATTTCATTTTGAGTTCATTTATTTATCTTGTGGTTATTAAATACTTAAAATATGTCAATTAATAATATTAATTATGGTCTTTCCATCACTATGTAGATTGTCATTCCATGGGTGATTGAACGTGGCCACTGATATATTGTCTGTTTTGTCCGACCGGAGAACAAAAAAGTCATTGTGGATCCGTTGTATAGGGATCTTACCGGAAAAGAGCAGGGATATGTTCAGCAGGAATTGGAGCCATTGAGATTCTTTTTGCCACTTTGGTTAACTGGTGGACTTTATTGGGCCTCGAATGTTCATGGTTGGAAAGATAGGGGACACTCCTTTGAGTTTGAATATGCTCCGAGCGATCAAGTCATTACAAGTCGTCGGGAAAACAGTGATGGTCCAATCGCCATAATGAATATCAAGCGCTGGGTTAGTGGATGCCCCGATGTAACTAATGTGGATGATATGTTAGACCTGTATAGAAAGATTATTGCGTGCAGGATTTACAGTCACCTGACGTAGTTGTAATCTAAATTACTTGGTACAATATATTGGGTTCTTTTTCGAATTACAGTTTACTTCTATTGGGTTTTCTTGTGAATGTGAATATTAAATTTTTTTGGACAATATATTACAGTTTGTCTTGGCAATTCACATCGTATATAATATAATATAATATAATATAATATAATATAATGAATTGGTTATTTAATTAAATTTAATTTAGTTTAATTTAGTTTAATTTAATTTATTTTAGTTAAATTTAATTTAATTTAATTTAGTTTAGTTTAATTTAATTTAATTAAATTAAATTAAACAAAATTTAACAACCTATATTAGCCGTGCATCATTTAAAATTAGGGAAAATTAAATGGTAATCACTAAACATCGTATCAAAAAAGGCATTTAAATAAAATTATTGAAATAGGCTAATCAGATATATTGGGGCAGTTAGGGCCGGTATGATCAGTAGCGTCGCAGTGCAGACATCTACGAGGTCTACGACCTCGACGGCCTCCTCGTTCAAGTCTGCCTCTGATTCTTCTTTCCTTCGGCCGACCTGGTAGACGTCTCGGGATAGGTGGTTGGACGTCAACGTCCTTGATGGACCGCGGCACTGTCCAGAGATGTTTTTTCGGTACACTGCGAATTAGGACGCTGAAACAAGCCTCGTACGAGGCTCGTCTATAGAATATTGAGACGTAATCCACCACGTTCTCTCTATTCTTCCTGTAATTAATAATAATAATAAAATATGGTTAAAATATAAATTCTATACTGAAACATATTGCATTCGAATAACGCAAAGTGAATTTCATTACTTGATTGCCGCCATCGCGTGAGCACAGGGGAGACAATCGAACTCCCAGCGCCGACATTGACACACGTGTTGCTGCAGGTCAACCATCACTTCCCGGTTAGATGTCTTCACTTTATAGTGAAGAGTATTGGCAATCCTTGTGGCCTTGTAGGTGTTTGCGTATTCCAATTGCACTGTCATTTTTCTCCGAGCCTCTTCTGTGATCGGGTGAGTATCATTTCTGCACTTTTCGCGTCGCTCATTGAACCATTCTTCAATGATGAGCCTTACAAGCATCTAGACAAGCGACAATTGGCAGACATCGGGCCTATAGGAGGCTATTGTTAAAAGATTCTGCTGCGTTGGATGTCATGTTGCTGAATCGTCTTGCCTCGCACTGCGATCGGGACCACCTTTTTACTCCAACATCAATCAACATGTTGTACGCCATCCTGCTAGTGCGCCGGATCCCCTCAAGGTAGGTCTGGAAATCATGGTCGTCGTACGTATATGCGGCATGTTGGAGCTGGATGCCAACATTTTTTCCTGACCACGCGAGATTTTTGGCAAGATGGAAGTAACAGAACCCGTGCTTAGATGCGAGGAAGATCTCTCAGATAGCATGTATGATAGACTGCGTGTTGATCGGAGACGAACAATGTACCCGGACATGGACCATATGCCTCTCGGAGGCATGCCGTGAACCAAGTCCACGAGTCGTTATCCTCAGTCGGCCCTATTCCGTACGCCAGTGGGAATAGTTGCTCGTTCGCATCCTTCGCCACAGCTACAAACATTAACCGGTGGGCCTTTCCCTTGAGATGCGTGCCATCAACAACAATGACTGGCCGGATATATCCATTTCGCCAAGCGAAACGCGTAGTGCCTAGAGCAACAAAGACTTGTTTGAACCGGCCCTCCTGGCTAATCTCGTGATGGGTGATCGTGTCCGGATTAGTGAGCCTCAGCATGTAAAGGTAACTGAGCAGATCATTGAAGGAATCCTTGTGTTTGCCATATACCATCTCGATCGCGGCATTCCGTCCCTTCAAGCACACATCGTAGTTGGCATCAATGCCGAACTCGGATTTTAGCTCGTTCTTAATAATACGGGGCTTTATTATTTCAGCATCACGGAGCAATCTTTTCGCGAATATTGAACCGATCACCAACACGTGGATCTTCCTCACATGAGTGGTATCTATTAGACCTACCTCATCGCATGTGTGCTCCTCGTCAAATATGTTAACAGTCCAAGGCCTGCCTTCACTACTGAGATAAAGTCTGAAGGGGCAATCTCCGGATAATTTGCATACCATGACCATTCTTGTCTTATCTGATTTAGCGACCACGTATTCTTTCCTCCTGTTCAAATGCCATAAACCCACTGCGATCCAGATTTCATCCTTGGAGAAGAAAACTGAGGTCCTCGATAGCTCATCAACATTCAAGAGATCATCGTGATACACTAGTGAATCACGGGGCCGGGCATGGACTATCAGGACAAGCCAATTACTCATGTGCTCCGTATCCGAATCGTACTCCTGTTCACCATCACCAGGATTTGGGAACATCATCCCAAGGAGTTTCTGCATGCCCCCTTCCTCCTGTATCCAAGCGGTCCACTCTGCGAATAAGGCCCTGTTAAGCTGTCTACCATCATGGTATAGATTGGTCTCGCCCTCGCTCTCCGAGGCCTCCGAGTCCTGTTCAGGTTCCGGGACATAATCTTCGTCATGTATTTGCTCTTCGTCGTGCTCGACCTCTTGATTGAGGTCTGGAATGTTACCTATTTCTGGGACGTTGTTGCTTTGGCCGAGATACTCATCCCCTACCCAGTTGCTAGAAGCAACAACCCTCCCGACTTCATCCAAGTATGCCCGCCAATCGTCGGTGCCATGGCTAAAAAAATCATTTGACCCCCCGTATGCCTGCGACTGATCGAAGATAGGGACATATGGAGAGGATGTCTCGACGTATGAAGATGATGCCCCGACATGTGAAGATGATGCTCCGTCTTTCGGCTTCACGAGTATCGTTGGAATAAAGCCATTGCATAATTCAAATAATTTATTGTCACTTGTCAACCGTGAGATCGCATTACGTCCGCGGCTGCTCGTACTCATATATAAAATATCGAAATCGGAGCCTGCCAGATTGCAATAATGAGATATGCTGTATCTCAAATTGTAAATTGTTATCCCATGAGATACTGATAATGGGATATTGATCTCATTGCCGCCTTCATAACTAGAATCATCCCAGGTACCCCCGTATTTAACATTGACGTAGACCATATCCATCTGTAGTCAAATAATTATAACTTAATTAATAAAAATTACAAATAAATATAAAATCAATAAATTAAACACATAAATATATACTAATTTCATTAGGAACATCACAAATATATACTGATTTAATCCATCACATACAATAATTAATTTAAACAAAATAACCAATTAATTTCAAACCAAAATTAATACACGAAATAATAAAATTACAAAATACATGTGATTAATTATCCATACTTAGAAAACAAATAGCAATTTTCGGGCATAGCCGGCCGGTCCATAGGATGGCCGGAAAAGTGATTTTTTCGGCGACCGGAATACACAGCCAGACGGCTCTTTTCCGGCATCCGAATGACCGGCCGACTATGTCCAAATTTTCTACTATTTTTTCTCAGCCTAATATGAATTTTTAAATTACAAAAACTACATATTTGTACTAATTTTGAATTAAATCACATAAAAGAATTAATTTAAATAAAATAATAATCAATTAATTTCAAACCAAAATTAATACACGAAATAATAAAATTACAAAATACATGTGATTAACTATCCATACTTAGAAAAAAAAAAATCAATTTTCAGGCATAGCTGGCCGGTCCATAGGATGGCCAGAAAAGTGATTTTTCCGGCGACCGGAATACACGGCCGGACGGCTCTTTTCCGGCATCAGAATGACCAGCCGGATATTTCCATATTTTCTACTATTTTTTCTCAGCCTAAATATGAATATTTAAATTATAAAAACTACATATTTGTACTAATTTTGAATTAAATCACATAAAAGAATTAATTTAAACAAATATAAATAATAATCTATTAATTTCAAACCAAAATTAATACACGAAATAATAAAATTATAAAATACATGTGATTAACTATCCATACTTAGAAAAAAAGAGCAATTTTCGGGCATAGTCGGCCGGTCCATAGGATGGCCGGAAAAGTGATTTTTCTGGCAACCGGAATACACGGACAGACGACCCTTTTCCGGCGGTCGATTGACCGGCCGGCTATGCTCGAATTTTCCTCTTTTTTTTCTAAACCAAAATATGAATTTTAACATTACAAGCACTGCAAATTTCTAATAATTTTGATTAAATCACATAAGGGAATTAAATTCTTGAAAAATAATAATCAATTAATTTCAAACAAAAATTAATAAACGACATAATAAAATTATAAAAAACATGTGATTAATTACCCATACTAAGAAAAAATAGGGCAATTTTCTGGCATAGCCGGCCGGTCCATGCCGTGGCCAGAAAAGTGATTTTTCCGGCCACGGATACGCAACCGGACGACCGTTTTCCGGCGTCCGATTGACCGGCCGGCTATACAAAGTTTTTATTTTTTTTCTGAACCTAAATTTAAATTTTAAAGTTACAAACACTATAAAGTTCTAATAATTTCGAATTAAATCAATTAAGATAATTAATTTTCAAAATAAATCAATTAATAAATCAAAATAATAATTAATTAATTTTCAAAATAAATCTATATACTGATTCCTAAACATATAAATTCATTTTCATAAATACGACATGTTATGAAAATTCAATTAAATTCCAAAATAAATACATAAACTACTTGCTAAACAAATTAATTCGATATTAAACGATTACCTATATTGTTGGATAATTCGGAAACGCGATGAAGCAATGTGGTTTACTTTCTCTTCCTCTTCCTCAGCTCAGCTCAGCTTTGTTTACTTCTTCTCAGAATAATTTTTTTGGTGAATTGGTATTTTTTTTTTTTCTGAATTCTATTTGCATTTTTGCGCTGTATATATTCAGTTTTCGGTGTGGTTGGCATAGGATACCAATACTGTTTCGTCTGTGATATCAGAGATGAATTATCTGTACCAAAAAAGCAGTCAAATTGTGCCATTCACGCATGCATGGATAAAGCAAAAAATTTATTAGTAATACTGTTCATAATAGTAATTATAAATAAAATAAATTTTTAAGGGAGCCGTCACCTCACATTCATCATGCACCAATAATTGAATTGTGGGTGGTAGTTTTTAAACATAAAAGGTGGGACCCACAACACATTAAAATAATTGTAAGGGTAGTTTTTACATTTTTTCATTTAGAATGGTAATTTTTACAATGATTGTTAAAAGGGTAGTTTTAAATATTCTGAGAACACCCAAATAAAGCAGTGAAATAAATCAATTTTGTTGTTATATGAAGTACACATAGTTGAATTCAGTATCCTATTGCGAACTTATCTCAATATAGAGTAAACTTTAAATATACCCAAAATAATAAGTATATAAGTTTTATACCCACCACTTTAAAACTAAAAGGTTTATACCCAATTTGTAATAAAAGGACAACAATACCCCTTTCTTGTATAAAACACTATTTCCAAGTATTTGTTTAACAATTGTTTAATTCTTCATGGAAATACTAACAGGCCCATCACACTTCCGTAAATAAACTTAATGTGTACCAACTTCATACCTTGTAAGGTTCTTGCCGCGGATCTTCTTCGCCGGAAGTTTTACAGACCACGTCCAACCACCCGGAGCACCGTATTGTTTCCTATCGCGAATTCCTTGGCAGCTATCGTCTTAGCCTTCGATGGTTATCAATCCGAGCACCGCTCCAGGAATCGTGATAACTACTCAGAGTACCGAGCAAGTTGAAGGCTTGGATAATTTGTTGGTAAACAAGAAATTTAAAATACAATATGTAATGAGCAAAAGCCCGAACTTTTATTGGGGAATTATAAACTATTTATTACATAAGTATATCTTCTTTAGGGAAGAGACAAACTTGTTTAGCTACCTATGGTAGCTGAATGGAAAACACTCATGCACTTGAAAACTTAAAACTATTACAAAGCTATTTTGAAGAATGCTAAGATGATGATCGATGATCATTGCTTCCTTCTCTCGTCTTTATTTATAGAGGTTTGAAGACATCCCTCCTGCTTGAATTATTGCCTTGGATTACTTTCTATCCAAAGCCAGCTTGCTCCCATGTGAATCATGGGTCCTGCTTCCTCCATCACCACCGAAAGTTGTAATAATGGAGAGGGTAGGGGTCCTTCATTTTTGAATTCCACCGAAAAATTGGTGAAATGTCATTTTCTTGAGTACAAACACTCAAGACTTTTCTTTCTTCACGGTTTAATATGATTTTGAACCGTGTATTCTTAAGACTTTTCCCACTTCACGGTTTAATATGATTTTGAACCGTGTTTTTCTTTTAGTGGGAATCATTTTCTTTTCCACTCACCCTTGTCGTTTTTTTTTTGGTTAAGGTTCATCCATTATAGAGTCACATGACTCTATCCTCTTGTGTCGGCCACCTAAGTTTTTCTTGGGGCCCTGGGCATCCTACCTTTCGGTGGCTCCCTTGATTTCTTCTTGTTGTGGGCTCGAGCTCTTCCTGCCCTAGGCATGAACCCTTTGCCAAACTCTAGCTCCTTTTGGACTGGGCATGCTGGACAGATATGATTGATCCAGTTCCCATAGTGAGCCATAGTACAATACTTGCGATGAGTTTCCTTGCTCGTCACAAGCTTGTTTTCCCAAAGCAGATTTCTCTTTCTTTCGAAAGCCTCTTCTGTAAATCTTGTGGTTTTTCCTGTCATTGTATTAAACATGAATGATCCATTTATGGAGTTCTAAAAGAAGTTGAATGGAAACTTGACTTTATCCATCTCGGTAAGACAGACCCATAAACCCCAAGCTTGACGCGTTGAGATTTCATCTTCTGTGATGGTGGAGACTAATGGCACATCTCCACTGGATACCCTAATAATATTTAGGGCTCTCTCATCAGTTCTTCGAAGCCTGATAAAGTGGAAGGCTTCGTGATTCCCTTTTCCTGCTGGTTTTGGGACTGCACTAATGAAGTACAGCTCTTGAACATCTCCGTGGCTAAGTTGTTCGTTGTTAGCCCACGAATCGTAAACCGCTTCTTGAATCCATTTTGGTAGATTCTTGATCTCGGTAAACGCTGGTGAAATAGTATAAATTGAAGCCAGTGCTCCAAATTCATACCATTGTTTGACTTCGTGTGGATTGGCACTTGGTTTCATCCACACTCGGTGATATTTTCCTGAGATATCAACCACCGATTTACTTGGATTGATTTCTCGTCTTGTGATCAACTTCTCCTAGCTAGCCTGATAAGCCTGCCAGTAGGAAGAAAATATTAAATTAGTATTAATCTTAGAAGTGCCTATCCCTGGCCTAAGATTAATCTCTCACTCTTTTACCCCAGAGGTGCTGGGTTGATATGATGGCTCAGAATTTGACTTCTGAGTATCATCTTTTCCTTGGGCCGATAGATCTGAGGTGTCACGACCGCACTTTACTAAATAATTAGCTAAGCTTAGTAAATTCGTGACTATAAAATATGAATATGAACTAATGGATAAATGAAGAACATCTCTTGAATCGACTCTCAGGGCAATCTCGTTACTAAACAAACTGATACTTATATTTGATAAAGTAGGCAATACTTGTCATGGTTCTGACTCAGAATACATTCAAACCTAAGGGAACTAAGAATTATTTAAGTGTACGCAACAGAAATATGGTTATAAATACATGTGTGAAGACATGTATTACCAAGAGTTTTCAACAACTACTCTTCCCTAAATTGACAAAAGCTCCGCCGGTCACTCCGCTTCAACCTGCTCAACCTGCACATTAAAACAATGCACAGGGCTAAGTACAAATTGTACTCAGTGAACACTTGTCCAAAACTGATTTTATTGTCATCCATGCTTTGAGTGAAACATAGGGTTTTGCTTAGAAATCTATGTTCACTAAAATCTCTTAGTTCTTAAAAGTGACTGCAGTCGAATTTCTGTTGTAATCTACCATATCTAATCTGTGGTGCCCGAGGAGATGACCACCTCACTCGTCACATGATCGATCGCCACACTAAGCGAGTCGACCACTTGTGTACACTAGTCCAAGTATAGTAGTTCGTCATACAAGGACCCGAATTCGATTCTTATAAAATTGGCATGGCCAATAACAGATAGGCATCATACAAAAACAAAACATTTTATGGCATGACAATACTTTAAAAGAGCTATCAACTAATAAACATGCTTTGTTTTAAAAGAAAGTCCACCTCTTTTACTCTGCTTACTGTTATCGAATACTAGCTTCGCCTTGGCATCTGTCCCTCCTTCATTTGACCTTAATAGGAGAATACCGTAAGATTCTCAATCGAACAATTAAAGCTTATCGAATAAACCTAGCTCTATAGCTTCTCAAAGGTTATTCTTAAAATTTTAAGTGACAATGTCACTACTAATTAGCTCGAATTTTCAATTCGATTACGAATAGCTTATTCGACTGTTTCTAAATAGATTAATTAATTGATTTATTATCTAGGGATTAGATTAATTAAGAGGCTTTCAAGTAATTAATTCTAATTATAATTGATTAGCTTAATCAATTAAATCTTTATTATTAACTCTTAGTTAATAAGCTAAATTCTTGGTTAATAACTTATTTCTGTAAGTTAAATATTTTAATTTGTAAAATAATTCTCTCGTGAATTATTAATTTTGGGAGTCGTAATATTATAATTAGTGATAACTCGAATCACATAATAAATCTTAGTTTGGGTTATAAATTAATTAACTGAATTAATAAAAGCCCAAGGAAATAATCAGCCTGGCCCATGAAATTGTCGGCCCAGCCCAACTGAAGTAGAGGGTCCGGCCCGCAATGCTGACCCAGCCCTTCAACTTGAAAACCCGGCCCGACCCGCTGGAAACTAAAACCCCCAAATCCTTTCCTTCTCTCCTCATGTCTCTCAAATTCTCTCTTTCTGTAGATTCATCATCATCATCATCATCATCATCCTTCCGGCGACGGCGTCATCTCCGGCGACTGTGGCTGCCGCCCGTTCTCGTCCTCTCGTCTCTCTTTCTACTTTCTTTCCCTCTCTGAATTTCCCTTCTTCTCTAAGCCTCGCTACGCGGCTTACCTCCATCGGTAACTCCGACACGGTGCCACCGTCCATGTCGTCGGCGTCGGCTGCTGCTGCTACTCTCTTTTCGAATCGCTTCTCCCCTTTCGAAAATTTGGGGATTTCTGCCTTAGATTGCGAGTTTAGGCAGAGCTCGCCCCTCTCGGTTTTCCGGCAGATTCCGCCGCTTCCGACCTCGGGTTGGAGTCTGGTCGTCGTTGCGGTGAGACGGCTGCCATCCGGCGCAACTCCCGCGGTGCTCCGGCTATCTCTGATTTCCCGGGGTTTCGATCCCACATAACAAAATCCCTAAGCCCTCGGTTTAGGGGACATCATCCCGTTTTTTTTTTATTTTGCTTGTTTCCATTCTTATTGTGTTGATTTCTATTTAGGTTCAGATCTTGTTTGATGAATTTAATTAATCAATTTAACTGACTCGATTTCTTTGTTTTGCAGGTTCCGGCGATTGCTACGACAAGGGTACCGCTGCTGCAGCTCCTCCGTGCCGGCTTCTGTGCCGTCATTCTCTTGCCGTCAAGGCTTCGGCCTCGACGGAGGTTCGAATTCCCTCGCCTTTCCTCTCTTTAACTAATACGTTTTAGTATATAAAAGCTTTTGTTCTTGCTTTAAACTTCTAGCTTTAGTTGTGAGCGTAAAGCTCTCTGGTTTATGGCTAAGGGTCATGTTCCATGACTCTGCTTTGCTACCAAAACTCTTAGCTGCTGATTTGGATACCGAAGGAAATAGTTATGGAATAGGTTAGGCTCTTTTTTTGAAACTTGATCCCTAGTTCAAAGTGTAGGAGCATTGCTTGAAAATCTGTACTTTAGCAATTGATCTTAGCATGCTTTCATGTTTCAGCTTTTAGTCTTGTTCTAGAGTTACTAAGATCATGCTTGATCATGCTTGTTTATTTAGCTGAAGTGAGCTACTAAGGTTTATTAACTTATCGAAATAGCATAGCATGCTCAATAATTGAACTTGTGGTCTTAAGTGTATACCTTAAGAAAGTTGAATGCTGGGATGGCTGTGGGGAAAAGGGAATGGAGCTCTGCCTCTTCTCCTTTTCCTAAGTGGTGCAGCTGCAGCTTCTCTTTCCCACTCTTACTTTCTTTTAAACTCTCTAACTTTTCTCTAGTTTCTGAATGCAAAGTTGTGGAATGGTAGTGAAGGGGTCAAAGTGGGAGCTGCTCTTATGTTGGTCTTTGGTTGATGAAAGGGATGTGGTGGTTGAAGGAGGCCATGCTTCAACACTATTCTTTGCAGCAGGTAAGGTTCTCTCCCTCATTTTATGGGATTTTGTTTTACTACTTTGCTGATACTTCTTCTTTCTTTCCTTTTTCAGATTTGCAGATTTTAGGCTGCAGCTATATTGCTTGTTGCAATGTCCAAGGAAGACTCTAGTACTCTTATTCTTGGATTAGGAATGTGTAGTAGATTGTGTATTAGAATCCTATGTAATTCCAATAGTATAGGATTGAATCCTATAATGTATTGAAGTGTAAAGTTATGTTGTAATTAATCATGATCATCCATTGATCATTCTTTGTATGTAATTGTATTTTAATTCTGATTTTCTTTAATAAAAGTTGTTTGTGTAGTTTTAGAAATCCAATCACATAATTGATTGGGCTAGGACTAGTGGGAAATTGGGCTTCGGCCCAATCTCTAATTCGTAATGGGCTTCGGCCCGGCTGACATTCTAATGGGCTTTGGCCCAATTCTTCATAACTAATGGGCTCTGCCCAATCTGAGATAAATAATGGGTTCGGCCCAAAATCGATAATTTCTCGTTGTTAGCAAATAAGTATTATACTTAGCTCGAATACTTAGATAATAATATCTATCTAATCCAAATAACTTGATCGAGTGTCTAATTAATTCTACTCGAGCATTCTATAATCGAAATAAAAGTATCGACTAGAAGTGAAATTAAATCACTAGAACTTGGAATTCTTTTCCTTTAATTAAGGATTTAATTTCTAGAATAGGGAGAATTTTTTTACGGGACGTTACATGAGGATACTACCAACTTAGGACTCGTGCAAGAGGTATTTGAATCCTCTGCTATCGTTATAGGGGCCAACAATTGAAACGCTTATTTTTCTGGGGTAACTGGCATTACCTTAGAAGCCCGAAGGAGTGGCTCTTAAATTGCATTCCAACACTTTGTTTGTGCTAGCCTGCATGCTCAAATTCTGTCAGAGACTTGTCTTGTTGACAGTTTGTATTCTTCCAGCTTGTTCAGCCTTTAGAATGCACTCGTCCCATTCCCTTGAAAGCATCTCAAGATCTTCCCTGAGATGTTTCATGGCAATCATGATGGAGTTTACTTCAGTTGGCTCCATCTCTTGTTAGAAAATCTGCAAGAACATTCTCATGAGATTTTATAATAATAATATCAGAAATAAAATATTGACATTCAGTTTGCCATCTTAGTAATCTAACCTTTTCAGGTTTTGATTCTATCTTATTTTTTAAGAAAAATTTAACCTGTGTGTTATCAACTTTCAAAACAAATTTCTTTGCTGATAAGAATAAAGGCCATTTTTTAAAGGCCTTTCGAACTGCAAAGAATTCATTCTCGTTAATGTGCCATCGGATGGCCTCATTATCTTGGAATAATCCACTACAGTATTTGCAAGGTTCTTCCCCATTGGGAGTGATCTTTGTAAGCACTGCTGCCCACCAATAATCACTAGCATCTGTGTACAAGACTAGATTGTCTTTGTCTTGTGGTATTGAGAGTTTTGGGAGGTTCTCATAAACTGCCTTTAAATCTCTCATTCCTTTACGATGTTCATCTGTCCAGATAAATGAAACATCCTTCTTCAGCAACGGGCTGAAGACCTTTCTGTATTTGCAAGATAATTGATAAATGCTCCTGCAAAATTAACAACTCTTAGAAAACTTTGAAGTTGTTTTTTCTCTTTTAGATCCTCTGAGAAATTTTTGACCTTTTGAACAATATGGTCCTGTAGAATTATTCCTGATTCATCTATCTCGATTCCCAGAAATTCCATTTTTTGAGTTGTAATAACTGTCTTCTTTTCGGACAGCACCAATCCTGGCTTATAACAAACATCTGCAAAAATCTCAAGATGTTTGACGTGTTCGTTTACATCTTTTGATGTTATAAGAATATCATCAATATAAACAAACATGAAAGAGAAATAATCTTTAAAGAGATTATCCATCTTTCTATGGAATATCTGAGGTGCATTAGCTAACCCCATTGGCATCACGTTCCAAACATAATGCCCTTGTGGAGTAGAGAAAGTTGTAAACTTCTTACTACTTTCCTTCATGCGAATCTGGTAAACACATGGCTTGCAATCAAACTTGGAGAAAACCTTAGCATTTCTAATGTAGTTAATAAGGTGTTCTCTACTAGGGATGAAATAACCATCAAACTCAAGAACGTCATTAACACCTTTATAATTAATAACGAGTCTGAGTTTATTTCTTTTGATCTCACCATGGTTTCTTACCAAGAAGCCTGGGCTACTATATGGCGAGTTACCTGGTTCGATTAACTTCATATCAAGGTGTTCCTTGATAATCTCCTTCATATCCTGTTGATCTCTGAGATTCATCAGGATATGTATAAATCTGACAAACTCATTAACCTTGTCTGGCTTTGCCTTTAAGGTTGCTCTGAGTTGGTTTTTCTCCCACTATGCCAAAGGATTCTCATTGTAACACCTTACAATTTTCCTTTTGACATCTTCCAATCACACATGTGTATCACTATCAATATCTTTAGAAATTAAAGATACCTTTAGGATTTGAATCTCAGCTTTGTTGTCCTCAACTTCATTGTCGATAAGTCCTCCTCTTTGTTTGTAGTTCAATAAGGCATCATTGAATGTAATGTCCCGCTCTTTCCTAACTATCATTAAGAGTATATTACGAAGCAAAAAGGGAATTTGAATCTAATTCGATTTCCTAATTATTATATTACCTAAAACAAATAGCAATTCAATTGCTAATCATTTATTAAACGAATAAAGGCTCAATTGAAGGATTCGGTTAAGTATCTATTTTTAATGTCGACTATCCTTAGCTAAGAAATTGACTAGAATGCCAATTAATCGCAAACATAATTAGTGAACAACAGGATTGGGCTAACCCATATTCATTTGGGCCGAAGCCCATTAGTTATTCATTTGGGCCGAGGCCCATTTGTCATTTTGATCATGGACCGTTAACCTTGGGCCGGGCCCATTTTATTTTTTTTTGTTAAGGGAACCAAGATCTCTCTTCTTCAATAAGAAAACACGAGATGTTATATACATATATATGCACATATATAATTACATAAGACACTCTACTAACTAGATTAAACAATACAATCTTAGGAGAATATTTAATAATTAAAGTACACGTCAACTCCTACCTAGATTCTAGATGGAGTTATTAACCAATGAAGTCATAGTAGAACATAGGGGGGGGGTTTACACGGATAATTCCCTAGACAAAAGGTTGATAATCAATCTTCTCAACCTCAAATCAGCTTCCTCTACTCCAGCAAATCCCCACAAGATCAGCTCTGCAGCAGCATCTCGAGCTCCCAAAATCTGCAAGATAAGAGGATAATCAGCCACAAGATTATGGAAGTACATTACCCAAAGTACAACTTAATGATCAGACCATTAACTAGTTAAAAGGGTGATAAATTCCTAGTATAAAAACCCCTCTTCCTACAGCCATTCCTTCACACAATCACCATCAAAAATCTGAAGCAAATATAGAGTAAGAGAGAGAAGAGAGAGGCAGTAAAGAAGGAAAAGGAGAGAGGAGGGGAAGCTAGCAACTACAACCCTTATCTTCTCCTAGGTAACACCTAAAACACCAAACTTCTAGGTATTGTTTGAGCATGCCTAAGTTCCAGTCTAGTATCAAATAACTAGCATGATTGGAGAACCAATAACTTCAAATTCAGAATCGAGAACTAGTGATGAACTGAATTGAAATCTAGTTTAGGAAGAACTCTAACACAAGCATGCTCTTACCTTATTAAGTCGATTATTACTAAGCATCATGCGAGAATCGGAAGCGCTATTAAAGAAAAACAACAACCACACTCTCATTCTTAAATAGAGACTAAGGTGGAACTTATTCAGCAACAGATTCAAAGACACTAACTAAAAGTCCTAAAGACTAGCACCTAATAAACTTAAAATTTCATTAAAACTCGAGAGAGAGAGATGAGTCAGAAGGTTCGAACCTCCGTCGAGGCATGAAACCTCGACGGCGAAGCGGTGGATGGAAGGGAGACGAACCGCAGCGGACATTGATAGTTGTCGGCATTGCAGCCTGTCATTTGCGAACACCGGCTACGACACCATCTTCTTCGAACCTGCGAAATCAAGAAAAAGTGGAAGAAGAATCAGAAATTCGTTTGTTAAAAAAAAAACAAAGTATAATAATAATGAAAAACAACAAAAATCAAAAGGAAGATAAATTCAATCGAAAAGGGACAAATGTTCCCTAGTTCGGAAGAATTAGGGTTTTGATGTATGCTCGATTCAAGAGCGTCGGAACAGCGGGAGTTGCAGCCGGGGATGGGAGCCATCGGCACCGTCTCACCGCGCCATCTTAACGCCAGATTCAGAGGAAGCCACCGGAAATCGGCTGAGGGAAAGACTTTCCCCCAATTTTCAATTGGATTTAGATTTGGGAAAGGCGGTCAATCTCAGAAGAAGAAGGAGAAATTGCGACAACAGGGAACCGTTAGAGGCTGAGATTTCGCCGGAAATCGACGGGAGGCGATTTTCTCAAAATCGATTTAGAGTTCGACTCATGGAAATTAATCCAAGGAAAAAGATAAAGGATTCGACGACGGCTCATTATCTGAGACGCCGTCGAGATAAACGCCAGAAAAGGGTGCCGGAGAAAGTGACCGGAAATCAAGAAGAGGAAGAGAATCGCGATTCAGAGAGAGAGTTTTCTTCTGCGCGATTGTGGAAGAAGGAAAGAGGGGGGGGGGGGGGGGTGTGTTATATTATATTCCTTCTTCCATTTATTTATTTATTTACTCTATTTAATTATTTATTTACTTAATCATTCATCTATTTAGTTATTTAATTTAATTATCTAACCCGGTCGGGTCGGATGAAACGGGCAAAGTTTGGGCTGATTCACAATTGGGCCGAACTAGAAGTTTCGGGTTGGATTAAGTGGATTTCTTGAGCCGGACCGAAACTCCTAATTAATTTACGAGTCCGATTTTCCTAATTAATTTACGAGTCCGATTTTCCTTAATCTAATTCTAATCGATCACGACAATTATACTACGTAATGAGAATTTATTTCCCGTACGAGATTATTTAACGATTCCATCTAGTAATCCAAGATAAGATAATTTACTAAGATCTTATAGTCTTGATTTATTGATTAAGAATAATTAATTTTAAGATACCGATAAATCAATTATTGATTTATTTAAGAATATTCTCCATAACTACTCTTGTAACGAGAATTATAACCTGATTTAGACATCGAAAACTATGCTACTAGACAAGAATAATCTCCGACAAAGATATAAGACTACGATCTTAGATAAAGATTTTATTCGAATACGAACCTTACATCGATTTTTAATCGAAGGTCGCGTGAAGGAGGGTCAGTAGCAGGAGACGAAGAACGTCCAATAAAGGTCAAGCAGAGGAGTGAGGTGGACTTTCTATAAAACAAAAGCATGTTTTATTAGATGTTAACTCTTTTATAATTGTCATGCCATAAATATTTTCAGTTTTGTATGATGCCTATCTGTTGAATGGCGCAAGGCCAATTTATGAATCGAATTCGGGTCCTTGTGTGATTAGAAGTCATACTTGGACTAGTGTACACATTGGTCGTGTCACTCAGCGTGGTGACCGATCATGTGACCGAGTGAGGTGGCCAACTCCTCAGGCACAACCAACTCAGATATGGTAGATTACACAAGAAAAGACTGATCAGTTGCTTTTATGAATGTAAATGTTTTTGTGAACATAGGCCTTTTAAAGAAAAACCCTATGATTCACCAAGTGATGGCTCCACTGAGTACTTCGTACTCACGCCCTGTACATTATTTCCGATGTGCAGGTTGAGCTGTTGTCGAAGCGAAGTGACCGGCGAGGATTTTGTCAAGAATAAATTAGAAGTAATAACTCTTGGTAGCATATGTCTTCATACATATGTTTGAACACCTTTCCGCTGCGTACACTCTTAAATTTCTCTTCGATTTGGTTGTACTAAGTCTGAATCATGACATCTATTCTCATGGGAAAAACCATCGATGATGCCATCTCTATTATATGAAATCTAAGTCCCGAGTTATTGAGTCAATTCGTTGTTAACCCTTCTTTATTCCCGAATTTACGTCATATTACCTATAGTCACGAATTATACCAAACTGAGCTATCGATTAGTAAAGTGCTGTCGTGACATTGAACCTTCTTTGATCTTGTATTTTTGGGTGTCAAAGTTGTCCTTCATCACCACGCTTGCTGCGAAAGGCTATTGGCATTTGTCTGTTAAATGCTGCTTTTAACCTTTGAACAATGATCTTGTGATCACATTGTGTTGTGAACACTAATCGTTGTTTCTCATTATCTTGCATATATCTTTTGAACATCTGCAAGAAGTTGTTGCCCAACAGGATATCTGCTCCTGTATCATGAAAATAAATTAGGGGAGTTTTAACCTTATACCAAGGTGTCTGGCTTGCTCCTCCAATCTGAGGTAGATCCTCTTCAATTTCTGTTGGGAAGATTCCTCATTTTGCTGTGCATATTCCTGCACCAGAATCAATATAAGCAGCAAAGTATTCTGCCTTATATTTCTCATATAACACCCCAGTAGGAATGTATATTGAGAAGGGGCTAGTCATTAAATCAATATTTTTCTCTCATTGACTGTGACTATCATTCCTTCCTCCTCTTGTCTCCATGGTTTGAATTTTTCAAGAAAATCCAAACCTAATATGAGGATGTGATCCTCTCTTCCTGCTCGTCCTTTGATCTCGACCGTTCATCCTCCAATTTTGATGGTTCCTTTGTAATGATGGACTTCTGGTTGCTCGAGATAATACAAGACGTTACAAGGGAAATTGGTTTCTCATCTTGTAGTATCGAATCTAACGGTTACTCCTCTCCATCCTTCTGGACATTTGATGGTAATAGCCATCTTATTGTTACTCATAGCGTTTGAAAAACCCTGATCTTTTTGACTTTGCTTAATAAGACTTCTTCCCATTGGTTGAGAAGTAATCCTATCTCCTTAAAATGACAATTGTCCGGATTGTAATCTAAGGCTTTGATCATGCCTTATGACTACTCTATCCTGGATTTGCATATCCACATTTCTTAATCATGGAATCTCGACTCTATCGGGACAAATCGCTGTTGTCACCTTCTTGAAAATATATGGTATCTCGATGAACTGCTTTCCAAGGAATAACTCAGTATGATGTGAGTTAGAAAATGCATATGATACCTGATACGTGATGGAATAAGGTCTATTCCCTCTTCCACCAGCTCCTTCCTCTTGAAGTCCTGATATGCTGAAGTTGGTGTCGTTAAGATTGTAAGCAATTTTAGGATATATAATCCCAATCACCTGTCTAGCACATAGATTTCCCGCAATAGGTCCCATCACGGAATCCTTGAGATTTCTGACTCGCTTATCACAAATAGCGATGTCAATCGGTGAATATACTCCTGCGAAGATAGCTGATTTGAGTACCAACTGGATTGCTCCAATATATATCCAATTCATCTTTTCTGCGATCTCCGGCTTCATCTTTTCAAGATCTTCCCAGATATCGCTGGCTGGAATCAATTGCCTTTCCACTTGATTCCCTATGAGCTCGTTTGGGAGCGCCATTTCTCGTCTCAAAATTCCATAGACAATATGATGTTTTCTGGTTTTGAGAATGAAATTCCTTAAAGCATAATTTATGTTTCCTGCTGTAAAGCCTTGATACTTTTGTATATTGAGACTTTTCTTCATGATCTTATCGATCTGGCTTTGTGAAATCGTCGTCCGGCTTGAATAACCAGTTCAATTATCACATTCTTGATGATGAACCTCCTGTTCAGTCTGATTCTAAATCCGTGAATCCATCATACTCTCCTTCACTACTAAGGACTTCTTCTTGTTCGTAAATACTTTCATCTGAGGGTATATCCTCAAATTGGTAAATTTGAACGAGATCTTCAAAGTAGATAGCGTCTTCGATGTCAGGAGTTGACTCGAATCTCCTCATCTGCCTGTTTTCTGGGCAAATTGTAGAAATATGCCCTACCCCACCACATGTCCAGCAGTTACCGTCTTTAAAACTTTCGTTAGTGTGAGCTTTTCGAAAAGTTTTCTTTGCTGGTGTTCTCTCACGAGGTCTGCTTGAACTGGCCCCTCTGGGTTGAAACTTACTTCTTGACGGACCGCTTCTCTGTCTAGACCACATCGTCCTTGGTTTTCAAGATTCTCTCTTGGATCTTCTATCTTTAGAATAGGGTTGATACCTATTCTTCCAGCTTCGTTTATAACTAGCAGGATCTTCTCCAATGATCGTTGGAAGATCATTATCTTCACAATTAAGGGGGCTGTCTTATTGATCCTCCTTAATTTCTTGATGTTCTTGTGTGCTGTGGCTTGTTGGCACCATTCTATAAGCTTGGTGTGCACATAAGACATTCTCTTTCCGACGCCATCGTAATCACCAGGAACGTAATCACGAATGAATATCTCTCTCAATGGGTTAGGAAATTTTAAGAAGAAAATTTCCTTTGCAAAACTATCACTAGTCTTTGATTGGTGTTGATAGACTATGAAGAGCTGCAGAAACTTGTTGAGTGACTTTTGATCTACGACTGAGAGTCTTAGATTAAGAAGAGCCATTGAGTATTTCTTCCTCTTCTCCTCATCAAAAGTTCCGAAATAACCAATTCCCAATAAATGATTCTTTAGGATGGTAGCCATGTTTTGAGTCTTCTCTGTGGAGGACTGACGGAGCTGAGTCGTTATGATATGATTCTGTCAAGATAAAATTTATAATTCCTATCCCTTACACTAGGTTCCGCCAGTGGCAAGTACAAGGTTGACCTACAAGGAGTTGGTGGAATTTTCACCTCTTGTCACGATTTGATTGGGTCTTGCCTTGGGCAAGAAGAGTATTCTATGCTTAATTGAAACTTACAAAATCTAAAGACTGAAAAGAAAACTTAAATATGATCAGTAATAAAAATAACTTAGTTTGGTTGGATTCGTTAACCCGAATTATATTCCCTTGAACATTGATTCATGGATATTTTGTGAAGTGTGTGTATCGTTGGTTATAGGCAATTTGATCAGTGAGGTGTACTCCCATTGTGACGCGTCATGCGCACACCTTACCTTGCCCTACATACCCGTAATAATAGAGAAGCCAAAGACATATAGTCACTTCCTCACTTGACCAAGATGCTCTTCCCGGATGCGGGAATCCTGTCAAGGCAACATTTGCTCAAGGTAGCCCAACTGGCCTATCAGCGTGCCCTAGACACGCAACCACAATCACTAGTGCTACTCGACACTTTCTAGGATGAAGCGATTAGCAACACCTATTTTCAGCTATTGTTTGTAAAATAAATAAACTTAAGATATTACCGGCCGAGTAATACCCAAGGTGAATCCATTTATTGGGATCCCTTGACGTAGCACATTGGGAATACACACACATCACTATGAATTGACATTTAGATCTCACGAGGGTTGAGCATAATTACGAATTAATTTATCTTCCCCAAACCAAGTAAAAGAAATTAGCTACTCATAATAAATGAACTTAACATAAATGAAACGAAAAGAAACATACTTGAATTAAAGAGAGTCAATGCTCAAAACATCCACTTGGTCGATCTAACCCGAACCAAGGCCAAAAACATGATAAACTAAAAATGCCCATAGGTCTTGTTTGTTTCATCCTAATCACTCATAAGAAAGTAAACATAGAACAAAAAGGAATTGTAGCTCCGGAATAAAAAATGTAACCCGATCGTGATGCATTGTCTACGGCCGGCATCCCCTATATATAGACGAAGGGTGGCTAGGGTTGTAGGCGGCTCGGACGTGCTTAGGGTTGGTCGGAGACTTCCCTTTTCTGGCCTCAATCACAAACCTATCCAGCAGACTTTCCGTACGTCAAATCTTTCCAAAAGTTGATGGTCGGATCTGCAGGATTTGTTTCCTTATTTGCTTTCTGGATAAGGTTTGCAGACATCTTGCCCACGGAGCTCGCGCCTTGACTCATGACAGCTCGACATGGCCTCTGTCGAGATCTGGATCCGGTTCTTCGCATGAGTTCCCTTCTTGCCTCTTCCCTTGTCTCTTTCATCAACTGCTTCTTCCATCCTTCTTAGCTGTTCACTCCTTTTGCTCACTACACCTCGTGCCTGGACCAAGCATCTAATTCCGTGCGGTACTTGACTCGAGCGGTATCTTGACCAAGGCCTGAATAGGCTTTGATCTTGCCTCTCTCACGGAATGAGACCTGTCCTGCTCATAATGCCTGCAAAATCCCCACAAATGTGTCCTCCCAGACATGGACTGACTCTAAAAGACTCTAAAATAACATGCAGAAAGAGCACAAAAAATGGGCTCGTCACACTCACACACTTTGGTCACGCTTGTCCTCAAGCGTGTAAGGTGTCTTGCCCAAAAATTAGAAACAAAAGACTCAAATAATTAGCATGCTGAGCAGATGACAATGACCAGGACATATAACAGAGCATAATTTCAAATTGGTCAAGATAGAGATCAAACAAGTAAGAGTTACATCATCCCTTCACTAGTCACTCTGTGTTTAGGTATGTGTTTAGCTCTTGATACCTTGACCAAGATCGTCCCATAGGCTTGCCTGTTGTCTCAAGATCGCCACCCTATTAGTTTGGATAGGGTTCCCATCTTTGGGAAGGGTTGTAATGTGGCTAAAGGCATAGGTAGGAAAATTTGGATCTGGCTATGGTCAGTTTGAACAATTGTGTTAGGCAGAATCTACCCTCTCCTCTTGATCAACATCCCATTTCCGGGCCTTAGCACTTATTTTGTAGAGGCTGATTTGTACACATTTTTTTTAGCCTCTTTCTCTATTTTCTTTTACACACCCTTTTCCTCTTTTTTTTTTTTTTTTTTTTTTTTTTTTTCCTGAATTTGGGCTGTCCGGGTAGCCATATTGTTTTTGGGTGATGCATTTCCTTCTCTCTTTTATTTTATTTTATTTATTTCTCACACTAATTCTCTTTTCCCTTTCTCTTAATTCTGCCTATGTTCATATGACTGGGTAGGCTATTCTGATCAAGGCGAATTTTAGTGAATTTCAAAGAATTTTATTTGGCTAAAAAAGGGCTAACAATGGAATATAGTGTTGGGTGGATATTTAGGCTCTGAGGTAAATGTCAATAACATGCCCAAATCATTTAGGAACCTATGTCACATACTGCTGGGTCTTGATCAAGACAAACAGGCAAGTTCTAGAACAAATTTAGCTAAGGTATTATACTGACAGAATAAATCATGCTATTTAGAGGCAAAGCATATAAAGCTCAAATCTCACTAGGTAACTTGCTTCACATCATTTTCTATCATCCTCAATTTTCATACAATCATGCTCAGATCATATATAAACGTCACGATTTATCCTCATGCTTAAGGAACAGACTCACATGCTAATTACGAAAATAGAAGACTTTTTTTTTTGTTTTTGCAGACAAATCCTCTCTCCCACTCACACGCTTTGCATGAGGTAAAGTGGTGAGGTGTAGAGAGGTGTACTCACTTAATTTTCAAACACATGAGGTTAGACAAACCTCGACTCAACAGAAGTTAAAAAAAAAAAAGGGAGGAACATTTTAGGGGGGATTTAGGGAGGGTACCTGAACCCCTTCTCTTCGAGGTAGGTGGTGAGTGCCTTCTCCATCCATGCGGCCTTCTTTTCAATCTTGGCCATCTTTGCATTGAGTTCTCCATGCATCTCCGCAACTGCACCCAATAGTTCGCTCTTTAGATCAGCAAAGAAGTTGGACATGCTTTGCTCCTCCAGTTCGGGTGTTGCCGAGCTTGACTTCCCACTGTGACCAGTGGGGATTGTGGGCTTGACGGGATCACTTACGATCCTGTACTTCCCTTTCTTCACCTCCTCGATGGTGAACTTTCGCTGCAAGGTTGCAAGATCAAGATGCCCTTCTTTCTCTTTCTTCTCCTTAATTGACTTGAGGAGCTTCAATTGCTTGCCAAAGATGGTAGGCAGGTAGTCCAGCGATAGACGCTGTCCTGGCTTGCTCAAGATGTGCTTGATGTGGGCAGCCACAAACGCAGAAAAGTTGAGCCTCAACTTGTTTTGCATTGCCCAAAGGATGTAGAGCTCTGCTTGGGATACATTGTTGCTGCTATCCTTCTTCCCATAAAAATTGATGGACAAGATGCGATGGCACATCCTCAATGCGTTCGTCTTGAGCACAGTCTCTCTCGATTCGCTGCCCTTGAAGGTTGTCGTCTTGGCCAAACTCTTCCAAACTCCGTTCCACTCCTTCTTCAACACTAGTACTGCCTTGATCGCATCCACATATTTATCCTCGAACTTGTCTGCAAAGGAGATCATGTCCAAGTCCTCCACTGTCATTTTGCGCCTTGACCTGAACAGAGTGAACTCGATCGATGTGGGCTTTCCATCAGTGCCCACCTCGACCTTCATTTCCTTGTAAAATTCTTGGACTAGGCTGCTGTAGGTGGTGGTGTCGCAATCCAAAAACTTCTCCCACCCAATTGCTCGAAATTTCTCCCGCACTTCCTTCTCACACCCTAGTTGGGCAAGGACCCCAAAATCAATGGTTTTCGGGACCATGATCTCACGTCCAGCAAATTCATCGGGCTTGGTGAGCTCGGTCACCTTTGCCTTTCTCTTACAGTTGGTGGTGGGTGGTTCCGACTATATCACCACCTCCTGTCGCTTCGGTGAGGGGGTTTTTTCTTTCGATGATGCCTCGTCATTGCCTTCTTCTTTTTCGGCCTTGCTAGAACTCCCTTGCTTGCTTGCCTTGATGTCAGTGGCTTCCTCCTCCTCCTCCTCCTTATTCTCTTCCTCTTCCTCGCCATCGTCCTCCTTGGTGTTCATCTCTTGTGCAAACTCCTCCGCTACCTTGGACTCATTAGACGAGTTCGATTTGGCCGGATGTACAGTTTCCAGCTGTTTCTCCTCTTCAGTTGCGGCGGCCGCTTTAGGTTGGTTAGAACTCTCCCCTATTTTGGTGGGATTTTGTTCTGACATTGATGCATCCTTCTGGGTGTCGAGAGATGGGGCCTCACCTCTGGTGGTGAGATTCGCCAGTAGTTCCACATCGACGGGCGACAAGGTTCCAGTGTCTTGACTAGGCTGCTGGACGGTGGACGGGGTTTCCATAGCTGCTTTATTTCCTTTCTTTGTGGGTTTCTTGGGCTTTTTCTCAGAAGATGGGGATGCGGTGAGGTCTATTTTGGTACCGTGAGGAATTCTGCTGAATTTCTTTGTAGGTCGAGTACCTACCATGGTTGTGGAGTTAGGGTTTTTGTGGAGTGGGGAATGTGAGAAGGTAGAGAGAGAATTGGGAGTGTTTATTTGAGATGGGAAAGTTTAAATTTTAAATGTGGAGCTTTGATTGGGGTAGTGGTATGGTAATGATAGCCGGTTATGGGAAGGTGGGCGTGATTTGAGGGTGGCGTGTGGCAGTTACCATAACTGCTCCGCCTCAGAATCTTTTCCTTTTATAATTCCTTGCCCATGACACCCCTTCCCTGCTTCTTGACCTGTTCATAAAATACACCTTCTTGCCTGAGATGAAATATGTCTTTACTCGGGCAGTGAGAGGAAACAACAAACCTACACTCACACACTTTGCTTGAGGCAAAGTGTGAAGCTTTATTTCCTACAAATGAAAATAGACATGAATTGAAAAACATATCAGGTTGTCTCCTGGTCAGCGCCTCTTTTTATGGTCGTTGGCCCGACTTCCTTCTTGATCAAGATTCATCTATGATCGGCCCCCTGTACTTCGCATCATGCCCATAGTACAACTTGAGCTTGCTGCTATTCACCTTAAACACCTTATTGAAATCCTTATCCATCAATTCCACTGCTCCGTTGGGATGCTGAGCTTGCACAATAAATGGTCCAGTCCATCTTGACCATAGCTTCCCGTTTGAGTACTTGAAGCGGCTTTGGTACAGTAGCATCCATTGCCCATTTTCGAACTTCTTGTTCTTGATCAACATATCGTGGGCTCTCTTTAGTCGATCCTTGTAAATGGCTGCATTATCATATACGTCCATTCTTATCTCTTCTAGTTTTTGAATGCTCAACTTGCGATTCTCACCTACCTTGTTCCAATCAAAATTCATCTTGCTCACGGCCCAAAAAGCCTTGTTCTTTAATTCTACAGGCAGGTGACATATTTTTCCAAACACCATACGATATGGTGACATGCCAAAAGGTGTTTTGTAGGCTGTCCTGTAGGCCCACAATGCGTCGTCCAGACGTTAGCTCTAATCCTTCTATCTCCACAGTTTTTCTTAGAATGGCCTTGATTATGCGATTGGACACTTTGGCCTGGCCATTTGCTTGCGGATGGTAGGCTGTAGATATCTTGTGATGAACCCCATACTTTCTGAACAAGCTCGTGATTGTGGTATTGTAGAAGTGCGATCATCGATCGCTGACAATCACCTTGGGCACGCTAAATTTGGAGAATATGTTGATTTTCAAGAAACTAAAAACTAATTTGGCATCTGCAGTAGGGGTAGCTTTTGTTTCTAGCTATTTGGAAACGTAATCAATAGCCAGAAGGATGTATTGATTATTTCGAGAGTTAGGCAAGGGCCCCATAAAATCCATTCCCCATACATCGAAAACCTCCACGGGCAAGACATGTACCAACGACATTTCATTCCTTTTTAAATTGTTGCCTTCCCGTTGACATTGATCACAACTTTTGCATTTGGCAAATAAATCTTTGAAAATTGTGGGCCAATAGAATCCACAATCCAAAACTTTCCTCCCTGTCCTTTTGTAGCCAAAATGTCCACCACACTCCTTTTCATGGCAATGCTCGAGGATGCTTGTTTGTTCCCATTCTGGTACACACCTTCGTAACACTTGATCAACACATTGCTTCCATAAGTAGGGTTCATCCCAGATGTAGCTCTTGCTCTGGATCTTTATCTTGTTCTTTTGGTATGTGTTCATCTCCTCGGGAAATTCCATCGTGGTCAAGAAGTTGACCAAATCTACGTACCATGGTTCCAGTGTCTTGACTTGGTATAGCTCCTCGTCAGGAAAGGTTTCCCGTATTGGTGGCTCTGCATCTTCTCTTACAATTATGCTCAAATGATCAACCACCAAATTCTGTGCCCCTAATTTGTCCTTGATCTCGATATCGACTTTTTGTAGCAATAGAATCCAACGGATGAGTCTGGGCTTGCTATCCTTCTTGGCCATGAGGTATCTCAGTGCGGCATGATCAGTATATACAATGGTCTTGCTCCCGAACAGATATGAACAAAATTTTTCGAATGCTAATACGACTGCCAGCAACTCATTCTCGGTCGTGGTATAATTAATCTAAGCTCCAGTTAGAGTCTTCGAGGCATAGTAGATGACATGACTCTCCTTCCCTATCCTTTGACCAAGAACTGCTCCTACGGCGTACCCACTAGCATCACACATCAATTCAAAAGGCATACCCCAATCTGGTGGTCTGATGATAGGGGCTGAGACCAGATGTTCCTTGATGATTTGGAACGCGCGCTTGTATTCCTCATTGAAATCCCATTTTACATCGTTTTGAAGTAGCCGATTCATTGGTTGTGCAATTTTTGCAAAATCCTTCACAAATTGCCTGTAGAATCCAACGTGACCAAGGAATCCTCATAGCTACTTTTTATTAGTGGGATATGGCAGCTTGGCAATGATCTCCACCTTAACATGATCCACTTCAATTCCTTTTTCTGAGATGACATGCCCGAGCACTATTCCTTCCTTGACCATGAAGTGGCATTTCTCGTAATTCACCACGAGATTCTTCTCAACATATCTTTGCAAAACCAACTCAAGATGTTCCAAACATTGATCAAAGTGGCTCCCATAAACAGTGAAGTCATCCATAAAGACTTCTATGCATTTCTCAAGCAAATCAGAAAATATGCTCATCATGTGTAACACTCCAAAGTTTTAAATTTATTATTATTATTTATTATTATTTCACACGTACAAGGAATAAACATATATATATATATATATATATATATATATATATATATTATTTTATAATTATTTCTTGTATGAAAAATCTTTACGGATGAAGCTTGAAGAGATAACTTTACATAGTATACTTTTATACTTATTATTATTATTTTTTAATTTCTTGTTAAGCAAGTATAAGGATTAAAGAAAGGAAAAGATATATATATTCTTCCTAACCGAATCCTTGTAGATAATCTAGGGATTGACTTTTAATTTTATCAAACTCTCTAAAACTAGTAGTATATATACATCCACGGCTTAGGAAGGGAGAAAAAAAAAGAAAAAAGAAGCATAGCAGGCGTTCTAGATAGAGGTTTCGAGGTTTACGAGTTGATGTACCATAAGTTTTCAAGATTAAGGTGGGGAATTTATGCCTTGTTGATTCTTTATCCATATTGTTTTTCTATGCTTTTAGTTTATATATATTTCACATATATTATGCCATTGTTATATGAATTCATGTATGGAAGCTCTCACGGTCATCAAGTCGGGGCTACATCTCTGCCGTCATGGTTATAAAGTCGGGGCCACGTCTCTGCCCTCACGGTTATAAAGTCTTCAGTTATGCCAAGTTTATGTGATTTTATAAATTATTAGCATGAATTTCAATTATGGATAATTGCATTGTTTCTCACTGAGTGTATTTCGATATGCTCACCCCTACTATTTTCAGTTTGTCAGGATTCAAAGTCGAAGTAGTCGTGGAGGCCGAGAATGACTAGTGCAAAAGTCCAAGACGAGATAACATATTATTTAGTATTACATAAATTCAGATTTGTAGGATTTCTTATTAGTAGTTATTTAAATTGTTTAAGTGGAATTTTCGTAGTTTCTTAGTAAAATTTCCTATTCGTAATAGCTATTCTTCTATGAAAAATAATGAGACTAAGGTGATGGAACTGCTACTTTAAAGCATTTCTTTTTCCCACTAGATCTTCGAATTGGATGTGATAATTTAAATGCAACTAAATCATACAATCGAGTTTAGAATAACATACCTCAGATCTGTGCCGACGGAGTAATCTACAGGTCTAGATTACTGGGGTGTGATCCCTTTCCTCGAAGTTCTTCGACTGTGTGGGCGTCTAGGAACTTTGGAACCGGAACTCTCCCTCTGCAGTGCAGGCGCCGATTTCACTTCTCTAACACTTAGGTTTTTGTGAATCTCCTCCTCCTTATTTATAAGAGGAGGAGGCGCCACTTTCATTGTCCACTAAGTCACGGGCTTTAATTTAATTAAAGCCCGGTTTAGTTAATAATTACTGGAAAAAAATTCTAATTAGAATTAATCCTAATTATTATAAGGAAAATAATATATATAATCATTAAATTAATTATCTAATTCCTTAATTAAGAATAATCTTAATTAATTAGATATTAATTTATTCCATAATTATATAATTAACCAGAGTGCAATTATTGAGATCAGATGGACACCAGAAGAGGAAACTGGCGTCCCCTACACTACAGTAGGCGCCACATTACTGGGCTCAAGCCCATAATGTCTCTTTTCAGTCCAAAACTGATATCCCTCAATAATATCTTGAATTCCTTTCCTGAAGAGCTATTGGGCCACCCCAGGGATCTATGTACCAGACAAAGTTTAGCCTTACCTAATGAAATAACCATGATCAACCCAGAACATTTATTTCATTAGAGCTGTGATGCATTCCACTAAAGAATCACAACTGAATCACCGCTCTGTCCCAATTTGTAGATTGAGACTGATACTTTATTTAGAGCTATCCCCGTGTTTAATGACTCCGATATCCATTAATTAATTAGAGCTCCTCTGACTGCTCATAATTAATTAATATCTTATTCTCCTCAAGTAGTACCCGTTCACCCCTTATTATTATACCTGAACTTAATCAGCATGCATGACTTGGTATAATAAACCTTGTGAACTCCCTGAGGGGATATCTCTCAACCTAATACGGACACGGTGTCTCGATATAACTAATTAGACATACTATGTGCCATCATGTTACCCAAGATGCAAGTCATCAGGGATGCTGCGATAGACCCTTAGCTATACAAGTCAAAGTAACAGTGAACAACACATATATCTCTAATAGCATATTGAGATTAAGATCATATCTCTAAATCCCGAGATCTCTAGTTGTTCATCTATTGCTAGGGTCAGTATCAGAAGAACCTTATCTCACTCGATCCTGTCAATACGTTCCACCATACCAACATAACTAGCGACTGAGACCCGCCACTACCATTATGTTGCAGTCTAAAACCGATAGTTTTCCCAAGCTATCTCGACTGTGACACTGTTTATATCTCATAATTATTATCGAACGTTGCGTGATCTCCCTGACACCCAAGCCGTCCACGTGTTCTAAAACATGAGATATAGGGCTTATTCTTATTAATATATTTATTCAGATATGTGATTATTACCAGTGGAATACATGTTGTATATACTAAAACACATTTTTTGCTTTAGCTATACACAACAACCCCTACAATCTCCCACTTATACTAAAGTAAAAACTTTTAGTATACCCATGTGTCTATCGAAAACTATATGGCATCACTGTATTTCACATCTTCTCCCACTTATACTCAAAGATTTTACTGTGGGAGGATCACTAAGACAATGCCCACCACGTGCTTCAGAGGTGCCGGCACACTTAACTTAGTGAATGAACTGCCATATTAACATTCATGCTTTAATGTTCCTTTATACCCGCAATATCGCCTTATGGTTACATAAATCAATCGGTACTCCTATGCGTTTTTCCCGGTTTAACAAATCCATAAATCTTGCTTCTGCACTCAAAAACTCAATGTGAGATTTCTTGCAAGATATGGTTACTACCATTTCACAAAGTAAAGTTTCCAACCATACAGCTGCTTTAGTAGCTCCCACTACAATTTTAGCTTGTCATGAAAGAACTCTCACAAACATTTTACTGTTTCGAGATTCTTCAAGTTATGGTTTCCTTTCTAAGTGAACACATAGATTAAGGTCGATTACCTTATTTACCAACATACTCCCCGATTATCCGTGTTCATTAATGAACTATATTTGTTACCTTGCACGCAGCAATAACAAATATCTGACACTTTTCCGATATAACTTATATCGATAACCTAGTCAGAACAGTAACCTACGTAGAATACTTGAATCATGTATACTATCCTCATGGATATATCCTACATTATTCAAATTCTGCGTCTTAAACTGTCCAGATAACCACCACCGTTATGTCCAATAATACTTTCACAATGTCACCAAAGTTAGTGATATTATCACATAATATACAAGAAAATCACGCCTATCATCTTTATTACAATGAGAACCTGTAACATTTATTGACATGTTCCATAAAACTTGATTTTATGCATGTCATTCCATAAATGCTCCCATTATTTGAATTTCTGCAAGAGTTAATCGAGCATTCGGAATAATGTGCTTAATCGATACATATCTGTTCCAACATAACCGTTATATCTGAATATCTCCAGCCAAAAGTCACTGGCTTCACACAGATATTGGATTGTAACTTATGAGGTACAAAAAGTGTTAATATGAAATATAGAACTCTTTGGAAACTTATATTCCAACAAAATTGAACTTTGAAAGTCCATTTTCTATATTTCCAATATTAACCTTGTTTTTCCTTTGTCATTGCCCTTTTCATTATGAATCTAAATCCAACAATGAAACTTGCAAATTGACATGAATCGTATCAATTACTTTAACCATCTCATCTAAACTTTTATGTTTACGTGTTCATTTCTTTCTTCATGTACATTTTCCAAGAAACCTAATTTCTTGATGTATATGAAAAAAAAGATTCAGTGTTTCTCTTTCGAAAACACTCCCACTGCAATAAAGATGACCTTGTGCAGAATACTTGTGACTATTCATTCTTGTATTTCTTGACTTATTCCTTGAATGATCTTATCATTTTTGAACATTTGTTCAAGAACGATCTTTTTCGTCACCGTATCCTTTTAATCTTTTATTGAAACTTTTACTAATCCAACTTATCACCAATCTTAATTCAACTAACTTGCATTACGATATATGTAAACATCCTTTATATCCAATTTGATTCCCCAAAATTGGTCCTTAGACCATTTTGTACTCAAATTATAAGGTAGAATTATAGATGCTAGACATAGTTTAGTAATGTTTCAAATAAAGAGGTGAGAAAGAAAGAAACAATTATATTTATCCAATCATATTTGAGATATTCCATGTTTCAAGATAATTACTTTAACACATGAATGAAAAACATTTAACAACCAGTGTTAAAATAAATTAACACAAATGTTAAAACTGAAATTATCCATAAACCAATTCAAAATAAATGTACCGCCATATATGGCAAAACCAATGTATCGAAAAACAGTAAAGTAATGTATCATCCCAAACATCTATCTTAAAACCAAAAGATAAAACAAAGAAAATAGAAGTCTTCGAGCAATCCGCAACTGCATCAACCATCAATGCTCGCCGACACCAGAACTCAAAGCCGCCTCATCATCCTTTGTGGCAACGCCTACAAAGAAACACATGTAACAAACCATAATTAGTATCCACCAGTTTAAATCCGTCCAATAAAGGACTAAACCAATGCTAATATGTTTTCCATGTTACATTTAGAGACATACCTTCATCCATCTTTTGTTTCTTATTCCACCTTACATAAACCTTCTTGGCTGGAAGTTTACGTTTGCTTACCAATTGAACCTTAGCCCTGGTTGCATCAACAAAATCAAGAAACCTCCTATACCTTTGTGACTGAACATAGTCACTAATGGTATATTCATTTTCATCCCTGGTTGATGAGTATCTCATAACCTTTTCTTCATTAGGAGGTTTACCTTGATCGAGTCGTTGCTCCCTTCTTGCTTCCTGAATTAAGTTGATCGTGATTTCATCAAGTTTGAGTAATTCTTTGCATAAAGCAAAAACATCCTCATGATGATCCCCATCAACAAATTCTTCCCTTAAGGCCAAAAACCAATCAGGGAATGTAGAAAGCAAGATTTCACACCTCGTCTTTCCCGCCATTTTTCCTCCATTTAGGAGGTACACGACGGAGAAATGTGTGAACACCTTGAGGTACCGTTTCATATCGAAATAATCCACAAACCTCATCAACTCCATCTCCTTTCTTGCCAAGGTTCTTAGTAGCTTCTCACGGAAATCATTAGGAATTTCATCAGAGGAATTTAGCAAACGATTTATTTTATTGCGTATTGAGGACAAAGACATATCTGAAACCAAATAACATAAGTTGGCAGTTAACAACTCATTTAATAAGAATAATTTATGTTATCAATGTTATAACCCTTTGACAAAATAACATTGAACCAACAAACGAGTAGCCCAAAAATTTTATACTTGAGTCACGTAGGGCGACCAGGCAAGCATAAAACTTTCGACCATGACATATAGAGCCAGTTTATTTCTCTTATCATCACATGGACCCTTGTGAACTAGAGAAATAATAACCCGTACCTTAACCGGACCCTACTATTTTGAGAAGTGACCTCGTAGGGAGGATTCATCAATTAGTATCTAAGCTTTAACCATATTATTCACCTAACCGAGTTTATCTACAAGATAACACAGAAAACGAGAACTATGCCGGTATTGCAGACGCCCTCTTAGATTATCTCACTTAAAATTTCTACTAAGGACCGAGTTAGAGCCTGTACGTGCAAGCCACGTAGGGTGGACGTTTAATCGTACAACTCCCACTCTCCTAAAGAATATTCTAAGTTATTGAAAAATTTTACCGACGAATATACGGGCAAGGAGGTCGAAATCGTGCAGGCCACGTAGGGTGGACGTCTACACGATCCTAATCCTTGACTTCGTCTAAAACCAAATACGGAGGCCCCCAATTAATTAAAAACTAATTGATTTTACCGCTTAGTCTTTTTATTTTCAAAGGGTTTTTATGCGATATACGAAGCACATTAATAATTAAGTCCTACTGCATGATTTCTAAGCGCAAGTAATAAAACATGCTCGCTTTTGAAATCGTAAATCCATGTTATGACACTCTAGGCATGTTCGTTTCTATTACGCATTTAATAAAAGCAATAATAACATGCAAAACATGCTTTCATCACATTGCATAATTTAAACCATCCATAGCATGCATAATTAATTAAAATAAATAAATAGGCTACCGACCGGGAAGGATAAAATCTATTTATTACAATTTAATTAATTAAAATCCGAAACAAGCTTCGGTCTTGGAAAGTCTTCACTTGGTCTTCAAGTCCACCTTCCAAAATTAGCAAGCAGCTCAAAATTGAATTAGGGTGCGTAATTCCCTATTTCCAAAAAGAGACGAGACAAATGATTTTTCGGAACGAATTAGGTTATGAAAAACCTAACCGTCAACGATCACACTAAAGTTTCGGAAAACCTTAGCCCTCGTTGAACGATGAGGACCATTCATTGAAAACGAACATCCCTCGTTCGTTTGCCACATCACCGACATGTGTCACGATGACGTACGCGTGTGCATTGCACGCGCCGTCGTCGTGTGCGTCAAAACGGGCCGGATCGGGCTCGGATTATGTGTGGGCTGGTCAAACGGACCGGCTGCGTCCCTTGCAGCCCGGTCCGAACCCAGCCTGACACCCCGGCCTGACCACCAAATCATCATCGTCATCTTCGTCTTCAACTCGAGCTGCCGCCGCTGCAATAGCTCCCACTCGAACGGCGAGCTTCCCGGCACCAAGAAGGAACTGGTGTCGAGCCATCATAGCAGCGAAAGCCGGAGCAGCCGTAGCAGTAGGCCGAACGAGTCATGCGCGGTGAAAGTTTCACCGCGACTCATCGCCGTCCCTGCGTCCGCCCTGAACCGCCATTGCCGTCTATTTCCCAGCACTTGAACGGTGCTGGACTCGACCTTCGAACCATAGCAGCCGACCGAAACACCCGCAGTAGCAGGCAGACGGGACTGCGTGCGGTGATTGCTTTGCCGCCGCCCGTCGCCGCTGAAAAAGATAGTCGGGTTTGTGGCTGGAGCTTCAAGGCAAGCTTCCAAAGCTCCCTTGAAGGTTCAACCTGATACTTCGAATAAATCGAAGACTGAAGAGTTTAAACGCTCTACACGTAATTCAAAGCGTGACAAGTCTACGATAAGCTCGATGCGTCAACAAATGCATAAAGCTGACTTGAATAACTTCACATCTCATGGAGGAACTCAAGTATGCTTTATCCCCGACGCTTCACACTTCTCTAAAGATCGAAAACTCATCGATCATCCTATACATGGTGAAAGCGTTCCTTTACGCTCTTTGGGAAAAAGGAACAGTAAGCGCTTTCACTATTACACACACGATTACACTCAGGGTTTTCCCATCAAACAAAGCCCTATTTGTTTCGTTCAGGATCTCGAGAAGGAAATCACGATCTTAGTGAATCCAACTCGAGCCTCCAAACTCACTAACATCAAGGAACCCAATCCAAATTGGGTACTTAAAAAATTGTTGATCTCATAGATCAAGGCAACGAACTCGAGAATTGCGGACAAAATGAAGGAAGAAGCAGCATGGTACTTAGATAGCGGTTGTTCGCATCACATGATGGGTGAACGATCCTTTCTCGACGAGTTTGTTACAAAGCCCAGTCCAAATGTTACTTTTGGTGATGATGCTAGAACTATCACTATCGGATACGGTACCTTTTGTGTTGGAAATATGAGACTCCCTAACGTCTCATATGTCCAAGGCCTCAAACATAACCTACTCTCTATTTCTCAATTATGTGATAATGGGCTTGTGGTAGAGTTTATCTCTAACCAGTGTGTTGTCAAGAACAAAGCGTCTATGCAGGTTGTTCTTATAGGTATTCGAAAGCAAAACGTGTATGTAGCTATCTGGAGCAGCTGTGAAGTTGGAACCTGTCTCATCGCTAGAAGCACTTCGGAGATTGGGTGGTTATGGTATCGTCGCCTCAATCACTTGAACTTCAAAACAATGAACAAGATATCTCGGAAGAATCTCGTCAGAGGTATTCCGAATGAAGTCTTCAACAAGGATATCGTGTGCCAAGCCTACCAAGAAGGCAAGCAGATCAAAAAATCCTTCCAAAGCGTTGAAGGACATGGTTCATCTCGAATTCTAGAGCTCCTACATATGGATCTCTTCGGTCCAATTTCACCAGTCACCTTGAGTGGAAGAAAGTACGCTCTTGTAGTCGTGGATGATTTTTCACGCTACACTTGGGTACTAATTCTGCTTAAAAAGAAAGATACGCTTCGGGAGCTGCCAAAACTCCTAAAGCAACTAACTGTGGAAAAAGGACTGGATGTAGTGAAGATACGCTCCGATAAAGGAACATAATTTCTCAATCAATTCATTGAAGCGTATTGCACAGAGAATGGGATATTTCATCAAACTTCTGCCGCTCGAACTCCACAACAAAACGGTGTTGCCGAACGCCGAAACAGAACCATCAAAGAAGCTGCACGTTCAATGCTAACAGATTCTCAACTACTAAAAAGGTTCTGGGGCGAAGCAACCTTCACAGCCTGTTATACCCAGAACCACACTTTGATCAACACACATCACAATAAAACCCCATATGGATTATGGAAAGGGAGAATTCCTACCCTCTCTCATTTACATATCTTTGGTTGCAAGTGTTTCATTCACAACAATGGTAAAAGTCAGTTGAGAGTGTTTGATAGCAAAGCTGATATGGGAATATTCCTTGGATATTCTCCTACAAGCAAAGCCTATCGCGTCTATAACTGTCAAACTCTTGTTGTGGAAGAAACACCACATGTTGTTTTTGATGAACCTGCTTTCAAGACTCCGCAGGTACAGGAAAATACTGAAAGCATGAGTAATGGATTTGAAAGCGTAATAGAGAATCCTGAAGCTTCTATTCGACCCACAACTCGCTCCATTTCAAAGCAAGTGAATCTGGTGAATGGTTCACTCGAAGAAGAATCTGAGGATGAAATTGAAGGTGTGGAGCAGGATCTAAATAAGCTCTCTCTCGATAAGGGGGAACCAAACTCGAGAATAGCTGATCCTTGGACCTCATCCATCCCAAACTATGAGGAAGCTCCATGCAGTCCAGTTATATGTGATCAAGGGAATGGTGATGATCACATTTTATACTCCGAAGCGGATGAGATAGAGGCTCTCAACCAGAAAAAGCTTTGGTTGAGGTATCATCCCCAAGAAGGTGTTCTAGGTGACCCCAATCAGGGCGTCAAGACTAGAAATACCTTATTCCATGGTGAAAGTTGTTTGTTTAATTGCTTCCTAGCAAACACCGAACCTACATCGGTGGAGGACGCTCTAAATGACTCAAACTGGATAACGGCCATGGAAGAGGAGTTAAACGAATTTGCAAGGAATGGCGTTTGGTACTTAGTAGATCGACCCTCGTATCAAAGCGTCATCGGTTCCAAATGGGTCTTCAAAAACAAGACCGACGAAAGCAGGAACATTATTCACAACAAAGCTCGCTTGGTTGCAAAAGGTTATTGCCAGGAAGAAGGTATCGATTTTGATGAAACCTTCGCTCCTGTTGCTCGTCTCGAAGCCATCAGAATGTTTCTTGCATATGCTGCATCCAAGAAGTTCAAAGTCTATCAGATGGATGTAAAGAGTGCTTTCCTCAATGGTGATTTGAAGGAAGAGGTGTACGTTGAACAACCCCCCGGCTTTGAAAAGAGTGATCAAGTGTACCGGCTCATCAAAGCAGTTTATGGCCTAAAACAGGCTCCCAGAGCGTGGTACAAAACTCTTTCAAACTTCCTAGTAGAAAGTGGTTTTCAAAAAGGGAAGGTAGATAAAACCCTCTTCACAATCAACGAAGGTGAAGACATGCTTTGGGTACAAATCTACGTCGATGAAAACATCTTTGGATCACCAAATCAAAGCCTTAGTGACAAGTTTGCGGGCTTGATGAAGAGAAAATACAAGATGTCAATGATGGGGCTGATGACCTATTTTTTGGGATTACAAGTGAAGCAAACGAGTCGTGGAATCTTCATCAATCAAGCCAAATACACTCGTGATATGCTCACTAAGTTTGGTGTTCAAAACTGCAAAAGTGTCAAAATCCCCATGAACACAAACTTTAAGATAGATCCAGATTTGGATGGCAAGTCAGTCAACGCTACGGATTATCGTATGTTGATTGGCTCACTTCTCTATCTTACAACTAGCCGACCCGACATTACATTTGTTGTCAGTGTATGTGCTAGATTTCAAAGCAATCCAAAGCAAAGTCATTTGGAAGGAGCTAAGCGCATTCTTCAATACCTTAAAGGGACCATCAACTTAGGTCTTTGGTATCCGGCGGAAGATGACCTCACGCTTAGTGGATATTCCGATGCAGATTTCGGTGGATGCAAAGTTGATAGGAAATCAACAAGTGGAACTTGTCAATTCATTGGTAACAAGCTGGTGTCTTGGTTTTCAAAGAAACAAACTAGTGTTGCCACTTCTACCACCGAAGCGGAATACATGGCCGCAGGAAGCTGCTGTTCACAAATTCTTTGGCTCAAGTAGCAGTTGAAGGATTATAAAGTGGAATGTTCTGAAATTCCAATTTATTGTGATAACACAAGCACAATTTCCATCACCCACGATCCTGTGCTTCATTCGAAATGCAAGCATATTGAAATTCGTCATCATTTCATTCGGGATCATGTGGAGAAGTAAGATGTTAAAATTGAATAGATTCCGACTGAGGACCAGAAAGCGGACATTCTTACAAAGCCGCTTCCACAGGCACGCTTTAATAAATTGTGCTTAGAACTAGGGTTGCTCGACCCTGGTGAGGAGAAGGTGGAGTAAAGGTGGAGAAGGCAAAGCGTGTTCCTTGCCTACTCTCACACTTTCCTTTCTGGGAAAGATTGTTGGGACAATGGGTTAAGGGGGAACCGGTCATTGCAAGAAACGTGAAAGAGAAGACTTTATCTCCCTAATAAGGAATGATAATTAAACCAAAGGGATGGAGTTTCCTTTGGAGCATCGACCTCTACACGCTTCTACTCTTAAGTGAAGCATGGTTGAGTGCTTCTCCTTGATGAGTTAATCAAGGATTAACTTGATTAAGGTTGATACCCATACCACGGTATTCGTAAAACTTGTACCGTCTTGTCAAAGCGGTGCACAAGTGGTACCTTGTGCATATCTTGATTATCCAGCCTACAAAGCGTGATATAATCTTAATGTCGCATTCCCAAAATTCTTCAAACCCTTTCAGCTGAAGAAACATGAAAGCGTTGAGTTGACAATCCTCTTCAAGTCAACATACACATATGTAATCGTTGGGATGTACTATATGGAGTTGCTTGAATGATTTTCACTCAACTTTCACAAGCTTTTATGGTGGAAACGGAACCAGAAGCACAAAGTATGATGCCTACACCACTACTATTTGTGAAAGCCTCAACTGTTTTGAGTAATGTAAATAACCAATTCTGGAAAGGTTAGTGTTTATTCTTAAGATTTTAGCCTTATGGAAATATGAGATAGCTTGCCCTAGTAAGGAAGTGAATTTATAGCAATCCCATGGATAATATGAATCTGGTGCCCAAAAGGTATATCCCAAGTAAAGCACTCAGGCAACTCATATCATCTCATCGGAACCTATAAAAACACTCATCCCCAACCGGGTCCCTTGAGGATTTTATAATCTCATATTCATCTATATTGTGAAATTCAAGAATTTAAACCTACCTTAGTAAGAGTAAAGGAGTTCACATTATTTCAACTCTCGACAAGTAAAGCGTCTCCCCTACGGAGTTCACACTTTAACTTAGAGAGAAAGCGCCTAGATGAGAACCGACGCTCTCACTTTTTCTAAGTGAGAACGTTTCTGTTTCTCAACTCACGCTTTAACAATTGAGAATGTAGATCGTCAAAGCGTGGTATCAGTCAACTACAATGATTGACTGACTGGTGAGTCCTTCTTTTATGTCTTTCAATTCAAGTAAGTCAGTCTATGCAAAGCGTCTTCAAGAACCTTGTGCATGACTCACTGAAAATAACAAAAGGCTGTTACAGACTCTTCATGAACTAGACGCTCTCATCTAAATTCCAAAGCGAAATACTCAGCTAAATTTCAAATCTCTTTTGTTTTAAATTAATCCTTTATTAATTTACTTACACCATATATATCTATAAAGCAAGATATCAATCAAGCATAAGTTGCGTGTGATATCTTTGCATTTAATGCAAAGACTGTTGTAAATACGGTATTCGAGACTCACTCGCGCATGTATCTCACTCGCGCTACCGAACCGCCAATACTTTTTAATCTTGGCCGTCGGACATTTCGAATTACTTTTCCCTTGACTGCACGATCAAAGTAACGGTGAGACACGATCTCAACCACTAACATAATTTACGGGATGTGATCTTAGCCACTCACTAAGACACGTTGCTCCACTACACCACTTTTACTCACAATTACTAAAATATATTATACATCAATATATATACATACATTCACTGTTGCATACTCATCTTTTCACCATTTTTGCAATTTTCTGCAACTCTTAAGTTCTACCCCTCACAGAACTTATTTTTCGCAACAATCTTAAATTTTTACTTCAGAAAATCTTGAACAATGGTGAATGCTAAATGGCAACCCGCTCTGCGTAGCCGATATGGCGAATTCATCTATACGGAGGCTCACATCAATCCGAATCTGCTCACCGATGGTGGAATCATCAAGAGGGTTATACAGTATTCAGGGTTGGAAAATCTTCTTTTTCAGCACCCTCGCTACATCAATCCACTTGGGGTTGTTGAGTTCCTCTCTAATTTGGACTCACAAACCCTAGTCACTAAAATCTCTCTCTGTAAGATGGAAGAAAATGGCCTAGTCTTCCTAGTCTCTACTGAATCACTAGCACTCGAGGATTTATTTGAAGATTCAGTTCTTATTCCAAATTCTGGGGCTGATCCGGAGACCGCTGGCGATCCGGATATTCAAAAAGAGTACAGACGCTTCACAACTGATCCTCGTGCTATCTTCATCCGGAAACATTCAAACACAACTTCGCTTCGTCATCCTTTTGACCATTTGATGAACATTGTGACAAAGTGTCTTCTTTGTCACACCGGTAGTTGGTCTACACTTACAGAGCATAAGATTCGTCTTCTCTCGGCGCTCTGTGATGCCGCTTCCAACCGAACGCCATATAACTGGAGAGCATGGTTCATACGGCAGCTCGTCAAAGCGAGTAAAAGCGTCCGGAAGGAGACGGAAGGCAAGCACGGAGGACAGCTTTCTTTCCTTGGAAAGCTGAAATACGGAATGAAGATCTCCATGTTTTTGGAACATTCGTGGCCATCACAAGAATGGCATGTGGAGAATAAATACACCCGTGTCCAGTTCACCAGGGCGCTCCCAGGTGACAAATTTGGAGTTGTCGCTCCGCCCGCTACGGACATTGAGTATACCAGAGCTGAAGCCATGATACTCAAGCAAGAAGAAGAGAAAAGAAGAAAGAAGAAGGGAGAAAAGAGAGAGAAGAGAGAGAAGGCTCCCAAGAAACCAAAGCGAAATCCAATACTGGAGCAATCTATCCCTACCAAGACCGGGAAGCGTGTTTTGGTAGATGAAGATGATGTGGAAAGCGCCGTCTCTTCCTCCGACGCTTCAGACTCTGACAGAACTATGAGTCAGGATCTTGAAGCCGGTGCTCTTCTTGCACAAGAGGAAGGAGAGGAAGTAGACGCTCCGGCAGCTGATCACAACATTGACGCTTTCTAGTCAAATCCCTTGACAGATGAGGAGCTACAGGTTGAATCTCCTCCATCTCACAAAGCGTCCAGTAAGGTAACCCAGGCTGTTGACAGAGAGCTTGCGTGGGCTGAAGAAGAAATCCGAGAGTTCTTTGGAACTTTCTCTATACCCACACATGTGCTGAAAATGCTCTCTCAATTTCTGAAGTATGTTCACTGTCGCGGTACCAACATACACCGCACTTGTGAGTTGCTGCGACATGCCGATCCCAAAGCACTGATCAAGGACGAAGCCTTCATTCTTAGCAACTTCAAGCTTCAACGCTTTGATGATCTCATTGATGAGGTGGAAGTATGGAAGCGGATCGAGACGAAAGTAAAAGAATTCGTTCCATCCTACACTCCACGCCCTACCACACCTACTGGCGCTCCCACCACAGCATTTGAAGAAAGTCTGTATGTTCTTCAAACCGCTCATGATGAGGTGGAGCATGAATGCGCTCAGCTGAAGCTTGTATTGCATGAAAAGGAGAGCCAACTCTCCAAGGATGCCGAAGAAAAGAAAAGGGCACTTGAAGAGCTTTCAACTACTTCCACAGAGTTGAAAGCACTTAAAGAGGACAACATGAAGAAGAATGAAGAGCTCTCAACTGCTACCCAAGAGTTGACGGAGCTGAAGGAGAAAATCGCTGATCTGGAAGATCAGTTGGAAGGCGAAAGGGAACATATCAAAGATGCTCATGATGAGCTTTCGACCGTCAAGGCCAATCTCCAAGAAATCCCAGCCTTACGATCGAAAGTTCTGGAGCTCACTGATGCATTGGATCTTGCTCTTGACGATGTCGATCAAAGCGTGGATGCGTTGGAAACCGCAATCGAACGTCAAGACCTCACGATGGAAGACCTGGAGCGTGCCCATCGTGAACTAGAGTGTGCTAATACCGAGCTCTCCAAGACCAATGCAAAGGTCGCTTTACTGGAGAAAGAGTTGAAAGCGGTCAAAGTAGATAGATTCAATGCCGACTCCGCTGCTTGCCAGCTACAGGAGAAGCTTCTTTCCACAGAACGAAAGCTTGCAATATCGGAACAACAAAGGAAGCTTGCCGAAGCTTCGACACACCCACCTGCTGCTGGGCAATAGAGCGGCACGGGCCACTCTGGACAAACCAACACTGCCACATTGGAAGGCCTTTCCGTCCTCATCAACTCGCGCTCGCAAATTATATCCAACATGAGTTTACTGTCTATCGAGACACAATCTCTAGTTCTCTCATTCTCACAAATGCTCGCACTCCCGCTCCGATACTGTCGGCCAAAATTCTCGGCGCTCTTCTGGCACCAGGCCTATTAAAGGACAATCAACCGAATCTAGATCTGCCAGGTGCTGTCAACCAAAGTGCCACAGCACCCTCCGCTCCCGCCCTAACTATTTTTGATTCTGCCAAAAAAGGGGAAGCGACTGGGACGTCAAGTGTTCAACACACTTTGGCCATGGCACAGAAGAAGGGGGAAGAATCAGAGCTGCAAATCATCTCTTCCAAAGAGCCAATCAATGCCGCTCCGATTCAAGCCATGTCAGCAGCAGAGCCTTCAAAGCATGCGCTTTCAAAGCGCAAAACCACTGAGTCTGCTGACAAACCAAAGAAGAGGATAAAAATGACTCCCGCAACGATGACCAAGGAGGCTGGAATGCAATGCGAATTCCAAGCTACTCACAATGTAAGGACCGGTCCACCTTGATTGAGTTTTCCGGGGAAAAGACGAAGACGAGAGTTAAAGAGAAAAACCTCATCTCCTGGAATGATCACCTTGGTTCGAATCTCCAAATCATGAAACTTCTTGGCTCTTTCCTTGTAAATCCGAGAATTTTCATAAGCCTCGTTTCTCCATTCATCCAATTCCACAAGATGATTCTTCCTATTCACTCCGGCGTCCTTAAACTCAAGATTAATCCTCTTTATAGCCCAAAATGCCTTATGCTCAATCTCCAAAGGCAAGTGACAAGACTTTCCAAAGACAAGTTGGTAAGGGGACATACCAATTGGGGTTTTGTAGGCGGTTCGATAGGCCCACAAAGCATCATCGAGTTTTTTTGCCCAATCCTTCCGAGTGGTGATTGTCTTCTCCAAGATTTGCTTGATTTCCCGATTTGCAAGCTCGGCTTGACCATTGGCTTGAGGATAGTATGGAGAGGTAATCTTGTGCTTCACTCCATATTTAGCAAGAACATTTCCCAACCATTTGTTGTTGAAGTGAGACCCCCCATCACTAAGCAAAGCCTTTGGAGTCCCAAACCGAGTCAAGATATTCTTCCACAAAAACTTGATCACAACCTTGGAATCACTAGTCGAAGTTGGAATGGCTTCGACCCATCTTGAAACATACTCAATGGCAAGAAGGATATAAGAAAAACCACAAGAAGTAGGGAATGGTCCCATGAAGTCTATCCCCCAAACATCAAACAACTCAACTTCAATCATGATGTTTTGAGGCATCTCATCCCTTTTTGTGATATTTCCTATCCTTTGACATCTATCACAATTCTCACAAAAGCTTGGCAATCTTTAAAGATCGAAGGCCAATAGAATCCACTTTGGAATACCTTCCAAGCCGTACGATTAGCCCCAAAATGACCCCCATTTGGTCCCTCATGACAATCTTCAATAATCTTGAGCCATTCACCTTCCATGACACATCTTCTAATAAGACCTTCGGCACATCTTCTCCATAAATATGGATCTTGCCAATAATAGAACTTCACATCTCGAAGAAACTTGGCCTTTTGATAATCCGAGAGATTTGGTGGCAACTCTCAAAGCACAAGGTAATTAGCAAAGTCGGCAAACCAAGAATCTTTGCACTTCAACACCATAATCTTCTCATCCGGAAAACACTCATTGATACTCAATCTCAAATCTTCACCTTCAATCGGCTTTTCAAGCCTTGACATGTGATCGGCTAGTACATTATGAACTCCTCTTCTATCACGAATCTCCATGTCGAATTCTTGTAGAAGGAAAACCCAACGAATCAAATGAGGCTTTGCATCCTTCTTGGCCATGAGATGTCGTATAGCCATATGATCCGAGTAGACAATGGTATGATTCCCAACAAGATATGACCGGAATTTGTCAAAGGCAAAGACAATGGCTAAGAATTCCTTCTCGGTTGTTGTGTAGTTCCTTTGAGCACCATCCAAGGTTCTGCTAGCATAATGAATGACCCGAAACACTTTTTCTCTCATTTGCCCCAAGACCACTCCTAAACCATAATCACTCGCATCACACTTTATAATGAAAGACTCACTCTAATTAGGCTTGATAAGAATAGGAGTAGAGATGAGGGCTTTCTTCAATGTCTCAAAAGTTTTCAAACATTCTTCATCAAAGATAAACTTCACATCTTTTTGCAAAAGATTGCAAAGTGGCTTGGTAATCTTGGAAAAACCTTCAATGAATCTTCTATAGAACCCCACGTGACCAAGGAAGCTTCGGATTGATTTCACATTTGTTGGAGGCGGAAGCTTCTCTATGGCAACAATTTTGGCTCTATCAACTTCCAAACCATCTCTAGACACCTTGTGCCCAAGCACAATTCCATCTCTAACCATGAAGTGGCACTTCTCCCAATTCAAGACAAGAGACGTGTCCTTACACCTTTGCAACACTTTTGTGAGGTTATCCAAACAAGAATCGAAGCTCTTCCTGAAAATCGAGAAGTCATCCATGAATACCTCCATAATATTTTCAATCAACCCTCCAAATATAGACATCATGCACCTTTGGAACGTGGCCGGAACATTACACAACCCGAAAGGCATCCTCCTATAGGCAAATACTCCATAGGGGCATGTAAAGGCCGTCTTGTGTTGATCCTCCGGGGATATGGCAATTTGGTTGTAGCCCGAATACCCATCAAGAAAACAATAGTACTCATAGCCCGCCAAACGATCCAATATTTGATCTATAAAAGGTAAAGGAAAGTGATCTTTCCTTGTAGCCGAATTCAAAGCCCTATAATCAATGCAAACTCTATATCCGGTGGCAACCCTTGTAGCAAAAACTTCCTCCTTCTCATTCTTGACCACAGTCATCCCCCTTTTCTTCGGAACTACTTGGGTAGGACTCACCCATTCACTATCCGAAATGGCGTAGATCATTCCTGCATCCAATAACTTCAAAACCTCTTTTCTCACCACTTCTTGCAAGACCGGATTCAACCTCCTTTGAGGTTGAACCTTAGGACGACAATCATCTTCCAATAGAATACGATGCATGCATATAGATGGACAAATACCCTTGATATCATCAATAGACCAACCAATAACATCCTTAAATTCCCTAAGGGCACGCAACAACTTATCCAATTCGGACTCTGACAAGTGTTGTGATACTATAACGGGAAAAGAGTCATTATCACCAAGGAAGGCGTACCTTAGGTGATCGGGAAGAGGTTTCAACTCTTGAGAAGTGATTGGAGTAGATTCCACCTTGGTTGAACTTCTATTTTCCCCCGGTTGGTTGATATCAAGGTAATAGACCTCATCTTTCAATGATCCTTGATTAGCTTCCAAATAAGCAATCGATTCCAATAAATCATCACAAGCATCATCCAAATCGGAATAAGAGTAGAGAGAATTAGAGATGATTTCCTACGTGAGATCTTTTGCTATAGATGTAGGCAAGGTGGTGATTGCATTGCATTCCTCATAGGTTGAGTCATCTCCTCGCTTCATTGCATCGAAGATTGAAAGAGTGAGGGTCTCTTCATTGACTCTAAATGTAAGATTCCCATCTTGCACATCAATAAGAGCTCTTCTGGGTGCTAGAAAATGACGTTCAAGAATGAGGGGCATATCCTTGTCCTCCGGCATATCCAAGATAACGAAGTCCGCGGGGAAGATGAACTCCTCAACTTTCACTAATACGTCTTCAACTACTCCTTGAGCATAAGATATGGAACGATCGGCCATTTGGAGGCAAATTAATGTAGGTTTGATCGCTCCTATATCCAACCTCTTGAAAATAGACAATGGCATCAAATTTATGCTAGCTCCAAGATCGCATAAGATATTTCCAAACTTTTTCCCTCCAATCACACATGCTATTGTGAAGCTTCCGGGATCCTTCTTCTTCAAAGGCATCTTCCTTTGGATCATCGCACTAACCTCCTCCGTTAGGCTAATTGTTTCAAATGAACCAAATTTTCTCTTGTTAGCAACGGCATCCTTCAAGAACTTCACATAGCCGGGCATATCACGAAGTGTGTCAAGCAAAGGAATGTTGATTTGTACTTTGTTGAATATTTCCAAGAATCTCATCAACTTTTCGTCAACCTTATGCTTGGCTAGACGATGAGGAAATGGAGCCTTCGTAATAACATCCTTGGTAGGAGAGGGGCCTCTACTAGGACCGCCTTAGGAGCTTCTCCTTGAACTTCTTTCCTTGATTCTTCATCACTAGTTGGAGACTCTTCATAGGGTATGTCTTCAATGAGAACCTCCTTTTTTCCACTTCTGGATATATCTTTGTTCTCATAGGCTCTTCCACTCCTCAATGTGATAGCATTGCATTGGTTCTTGGGATTTAACTCCGTATTACTTGGAAACTTTCCCGGAGTATGTTGAGTGGTGGCTTGGTTAGCCATTTGACTTATTTGGCCCTCTATCATCTTCACTTGCTTTGTTAAAGAGGTAAGTGAATTCTCCAAGGCACTCACCTTTTGCCCGGTTTGTGTGATAAATGAACTTTGTTGACTTGCCATTTGTTGGACAAGTTGCTCAATAGAAGGAGATGTTTTCTTTGGTTCTTCGATTACTCCTTGAGAAATGGAGAAACCGGGAGGTGGCAATTGAGCATTGTTGGGATTTCCGTAGGAGAGGTTGGGATGAGTTCGGTTGTTAGGGTTATAGGCTTGATAGCCTCCTTGATAACCGTACGAATTGCCTCCTTGTGGCCTTCCTTGGAATCCTCCTTGTTGTCCTTGGAAACCTCCTTTGTTGAAATTTCCATATTGCCTTTGGTTAACAAAATTTAAGTCTTCACTTCCACTAGGCTCCAAGTTCTCTTGATATTGATAAACACTTTGAACTTGAGCTTGAGATTGAGCTTTCCTCTCTTCTTCATATTGCTTCTTCATATTAGCAACTTCCACTGCTGGAGCATCATACTTCTCATCATCAATAGAAGCAACTCTTCTTGATGGAGCCCTCTCCATGGGCCATTGGTAATTGTTAGAAGCCATTTCCTCAAGAATCCTTAGAACTTCCTTTGCATTTCTATTCACGAGACATCATCCGGAAGTGGCATCTACTATGCTTCTCGTATGAGGTGTAAGACCACTATAGAATGTGGTTATTTGTTGTGATGGATTTGTATACTAGAAAGCAGGCCTTTTAGCTTGTATACATGTGGTTCCATATTTCACTAACAATTTCCTATCTGATTATGTATGAATTGATTGTTAAGCATTACATCTATCCATTATCTCAAAGTTATAGGCTATATGGTGTGTAGTAGATCACGGAAGACCGTAGTAGCCGGTGTCTCTTGAGATATAAATAGTTATCACAGTTGAGATAGTTTCGGATAAAACTATCGGTATAGACTGTAGCATAAATAGATAAGTAGCTTGTCTTGGTTACTTGTTTATGCTAGTACGTTGATCGTATTGATAGGATCACGGTGAGGTGAATTCTTCTATTCTGACCTAAGTAGAAGAATCAAGACCTTGGGGACTAAAATGTTATTTAACGTAACACCTTAACTCTAATTGAGTGACTAAGGGTGTATAGTTGTGGTCTGTTACTTTGATTTACCATGGCTGAGGGTTCAATCATTGCAATCCAATATGACCCGTATCTTGGGTAACAACTATAACTAGTACGATCTTTAGTGCATCTGCAATAGAGCACCGTATCCTGGTAAAACAGGTTGATTACATTCCCTGAGGAATTCATTAAGGATTATCATACTAAACCCTGCAGGTGGATTAAGTTCCAGTATGATGAATAAGGAATGAATGGTACTACTCAGGAATTTAATAAGATGTTAATTAACAAAAGTAGTCAAAAGCTTTAGATTAATTAACGGATGTAAGATATCTTAAATACGGGGGTGATTTAAGTCTAATACTAGCCCTGAGCTCAACAGGGATAAAACAGGTAGTTCAGTATTATTACACTAGTGGAATGTTTTAATACTTATGATCTGAATTTTATTCTGGGCTGAATATAGAGAATTCAGAACATTGGGAGGCCTAGTTTTATCAACTAGTAGATCCCTGATCTGACCCAATAAGCTCAATAGGTCACAGTTAAGGAAGAAACACCTGATCATCATCAAAGCCCAGTGAGGGACGCTTATGATGATGATGGGCGGCCATGTCTTGGTCTGCGGGCCAAGACTGCAGCTTAAGCCCATTCTCCTCTTATATATATTCACTTAATGCCTCTAGATACATAATACATTAATCTCATAATCAAGAGAGGCTAGGTTTAAGTGATAGAGAGAGAGAGCACGATGGCAGCGGCGGTATAGCTGAGAGACGGCGTGTGCTTCTTCTTCCGTGGCTGAATTCGTAGCGTGTTGTCCATCCAAAGGATTCGAGCAGGGAAACAGATCAGAAGATCTTCAAGCGAGCTCTCACACGAAAACCAAGAGGTATATAGATTAAACACCCTATGATTGTATTTAATTCATAGGAGCATGATAGGATTGAATCGAATTAATCATAACCGAAAACAAATCCTTGGGCGCATGAATCGTTCTTCGCTGATGGGTTCCTTCATGTTGTCCCTCGTTGAAACCATGTTGAGGACACTTCCTTAAGAGCTCTCTATATCTTTCCCATGCCTCAAACAAGGTCTCGTCACCTTGTTGAGAGAAATGTGAGATGTCGGAGATGAGCTTTTGAGCTTTAGACGGTGGAAAATATTTGGAGAGAAAGGCCTTGCACAAGTCATCCCATGTATGAATATTGGCCTTGTTCAATCCTTTGTACCAATCCTTGGCCCGGTCCCGTAGAGAAAACCCAAACATCCGCATACGAATAGCATCACTTGGCACTCCATTTAGCTTGACCGTATCGCACATATCAAGGAACATGCTAAGATGGGCATTTGGATCCTCCATGGGACTTCCACCAAATTGTTCACTCTTCACCATTTGAATAAGTTCGGATTTTAGCTCAAAATTGTTGGCATTGATCGTCCCCCACTCTCCTCCTTGAAATTGTTCCGTTGGAGGTTGGAACATATGGTTGAGAGGAGGTGGTGGAACCTCATTTGCTCTCCTTTCTTGTTCTTCTTTCCAAGCTCTAAACTCTTCCATCTCTTTCATAAGATTCTCCATAGCTTGATGATTAGCTCCCATAGCTTGATCTTCACTAGAATTTCGTCTTCTATGTCTTCTTTCAAAATTCAAGATCAAAGGTTGAACTAGTCTTCCTTTAGACCTTGTGTACATACACCTACAAAACCAAAAATCAAAAGAGAAAAATGTTTAAATTAGTAATTCAATAACTAAATCAACTATTGAAACTCAAACTATGCACTCCCCGGCAACGGCGCCAAAAATTGATCCGCCCTCCTTTTAGGGTGAGGGTAGAGAGCAATAATAATCGATTGAGTAATCGAGTCGAACCACAAGGAATGCAAGGACGCTCAAGTTTCAAGTAGTAACCTAGCTACTAAACCTACTATACAAGCTACAAGATATCATGTTTTTGTGTTTTCTTAATTCTATCAAGCAATGTAATTGAAAAGTAACAAACTAGGTAACAACTAATAGCAAGAGTTAACAAACAATAATAGAAAGTTTGGTTCTAAATATAATCCGATAATCTCAAGAGGCCTAGGTTTTAGGATTTGCATGGATTAGCCATTTTAATCTAATTCATATGGGAGTTCTATATATAGTAAACATCAACTCTTCTCTCGAAGCAATCAATATTAGTGGATTAACCTATGACATCTATCTCCGCTAGGTCTCAAGATGCATAAATTAACTCCTAATGGCTCAATTAATTATCTAGAAGCTCCTACTAGCAAGTATTACTAATATGGTATGATTTGATGTCAAGTGTTATGAACTAAAGCCTCCTAAGCATTTAACCAAACACCTTGTATGCACTCAATGATGGCCAATCAATCATGCAATAAAATCAAGTCCCAAATCACAAGACATATGAATTAGAAGGTAAATCCAACAACAAAATCCAAAAACATAGTTTTCTAGATCATATCTTCATATATTGGAACCAAAAGGAAATTAGCTAGACATAATTAAAGGAAATAAACCATAGAAAATAGATGAAATTATGCTTAAAAGAAAGAGAATTTAATATAGAAGAAGAAGATGGTCTTCAATTGCAAATCCAACCAACGTAGCTTCAACAATCTTTAAAATACTAAAAAGAAAAGAGGGAAAATATTCTAGGGTTCTTGAGAGATTAAAATATGTAAAAGATACACCAAATAGGAAGATTTTGGGGTTAAATACATAATAGGTGAGTTTTAGGTCGAGTCGGACCGAGTCGGGCGACCAACTCGGTCACTAATGGGAGAAATAAGGGCCGGCAGCGCCCTGGCCGGTGGGCTGGCCAGCCGCCGCCTGGGTCGCTGTTTCCTCTATCCCTCAGCCGGCTGGCCGGCGGCCTGGCCGGCGGTCCAGCCGGTCGCCGTCCGGGTCGCCGCCGGTCCAGTCCTTTTGCGCAGCTCCACCGTTTTCCCTCGTTCTCCCTCGTCTGAGCTCCGATTCTCGATCTGCTTTTTCCTATGGACTCCCAACGAACCCCTCTTCGACATGGAATGATCAAACTGGCCAAAAGAGTTCTCCATTGTTCCTGAAAAAAGCCAAAAGAGACTCGAGAGAACGAGAAAAACATAAATGAAATCAAACGAGTGAAACCCTAACTATACAACTTGAAATTCCACATTTAAGAACACGAGTTCACTCTAATTGAGCTCGATTCTCCCTCGTTTCCGGCCTTCAATTCCTAGGTACTTGAATGCTCTTTCCAAATTCTCACAAAAATGGATCGAAAACCGAGAAAAATGAGAAAAGTCTAAGGTATGCTAAGAGTTAAGAAACCCTAGCATTTCTAACCTTTAAGCACATAAACCGAGACTCAAACACATGCAAACACACTCAACATGCACATAAAAATACGTGTTAATCATGAACTCATACCCATACTCGCCAGTTAGGATTCGGAACCGTACCCGCCGAAGGCGGCGGTTCGGGTACGGGTACTGAAAGTTGGAACCGCAACCCGCCGGTTCCACAACCCACCGACCTGCCGACCCGCAATTTCGATATATATTTCGTCTCAAATATATTTTTTATTTCTTAGTTTTAATTATATATGCACTCTTTTTCATACTTTAGTATTTCTTCCATTAAATTTTCATCAAATATGTTTTAACAGTGCTCGGCCCTTGAAGATTAAAGTTTTAAATAACTTGATCTTCATTAATTTAATATTTAAGTTGTTAGAATCTTTATAATAAAATAATATTTTTCTTTTGCAAATAATTCGAGTTACAACTAATCAAATTTAAAATATATTTTTAACATTAAAAATAATAATTATAAAACCCACTAGAACCGCCGGGTTGTACTCGTACCCGTACCCGCACCTGTCATACTCGAAATCGTACCCGTACCCTCCTATACCGCGGGTAGGGTATGGGTCCGATTTGCTGGAACCGTACCCGCCAAGTACGGGTACGGTTCTGTACCCGAACCCGCATTTGGCCACCTCTAATATAATGTGAGAGAGGGTGAGAGAGGAGGGAGAAAGGGTATTTTAGTCCCATGCACTAACATATGGGCAAAAATTGTGTAAAATTATAGTGTGGGTATAAATTGATTTCTTATGCTCTAAGAGGGTAAAAGCATACATTTCCTCTTTTGAATACTTTGTTTATGATTTAACAATATATACTGTCACCATTTATTTATAAAAACACCACATTTTATTTGTTTGGATATAATATGAGGGAAAACACTCCATGAAATGATTATAATCTTCTTAAGGTAAATATTTTGATTGGATTTCAAAATTCCTTAATCTCTTAAAAGATGTTTTTGGACTGAGCTTCTGTTTTTCTTGGTAAGGTAAATCAAGATTATTGAAATTCTTATCGTTGTGTGTATTGAACTTAAATGCGATCCTTTATCTAGAAAATGGTGTCCCATTATTATTTTTGTAAGTGGGGGTAAGGGGCAAAATGATAGCGTGTCTATTATTGTTTTAGATTATTAATTATTAGTTGAGGTTATTATTAATTATCTTAGATGGTTAGGTTTGGCCACTTTTATTAGGATAGATTAGGATTTAGTTTTACTTAGGCCTCAAGTAGTTAGTTGTTTAAATCTAAATAAGTTAGGGTTAGGTGGATTATTATTGTTGGATTTTGCAGCTTTATACGGTTGTCGCTGCAAGAATTATCCTGTGAACTTCTTTGAGGTGTTCTTATTTTATTTCAATTCAGTTTTGTTGTTCTCTCCATTTATATCTCTATCACAAAAACATTACACTTTTCATGGACGGAGGGACTATTTTGTTTAAATTTCGGTTTGAATGTAGCATGTTTGTAGAATTGTTTGATGTTTGATGTTTAATGATTATATGCTTTTAGTATATGCATGATAATATGTAACTCAAATTTAGAATAAATTGAAAATTTCTCTTTGTTCTTAAGGACACGGTGTAATAATGCAAGTATATCCAGAACACGTTTCATAGTTACATGGTTAAAATCGTTTATTCTTTTATTATTACCTTTTTTTTCCATAAATGTTTGTAGTTTTTGATATCTGAAGTTTTTATTTTATATGCCTTTAATATTAAATACATTTGAGTTATGTGTGTTGTATTTAAATTCTGAATAAATCATTAAAATTTAGCTTCGTTTTTTAAGACAGAGTCGAAATAATGCATTTGTGTCTAGGACACGCTTGAACTTGTTCAGTTTTTTTCTTTTTCATGATTTTTATTTCTCAAAATAAAATTTTGAATTGACACGGTTGACTAATTAAAATCATAATTTTTTTATTTATTTTATTTATTGTATTGTATTACTCCCTCTGTCCAAATGTTAGCGGCACATTTTTTATGTTTCCAAAATGGACAATTATGTTGTATAAAGTGTCAAACCAGGATACGTACGTAATGTACGTCATATCAATTAATGCCACGTAAAGAGTTGTAAATTATCCGCATTAACTAAATATGAAGTGTGGTAAATCAAGATGCCTCATATCAATTTATGTTACGTAATGAGTCGTAAATTCCATGTGTCACCTAAATATAATAACTTATGATGTGTCGTAAATTTTATATAACATTATTTTAGTGCTTCACAAAGTGTCATGTTTCCTATGAAAAAAATATATCGTAAATTTGCTACATACCCCTTTAGCAACATATTTACGGTGACGTAGAATATGTTGCAACTTAACAATTGCGATATAAAAATAGTTGTTAACAACACACTTTTTCATGTCACAAAAACTACACTTGTTGGTCCCAAGTAATCTCGTTGAACATGCCTCGGAAAGGGGGGGGGAGCGTGTGTTAAAAACTTTTGAGGCCAATTTTTCTACTGATCGAATCCAAGTCAGCAGATAATTGTAAAAGTGAGTGGATATGCTGAACTTTTAAGAGTCAACTTACCTACCAAGTGGGTTCAGAAAAATGGTGAGCGAGCTTTAAAAAGATTTGTTAATAACTGAAAGAGATTCGGAGCTTTAAATGTAAACGAAATGTCAGTGTGTAATGAATGCAAGAGAAGTAAAAAAGCACAACACAAAGAGAATTATAGTAGTTCAACCGGATCAAGACCTAGGTCCACTCTTGCCAACTTCACTTAGTGAAGATCGAATACCTTTCCCAGAAAGGATTGAGATTAACAAGGGCTCCCGATAAATCTAATACAAGCTCAAACTCTACACAAGTTCCTTAATTGTATACACTTTCCTCCAGGAATGTTACATCTGTAAACACAGTCACGACTACAACACAAATACACAAACACCAAACTCGATCTAACACATAGATTAGCTTTGGGATCTGGTGTATATAAACACTCTTCCAACTAATAGAGAGATCCTTACAAGAGAAACAAGATTAAGGCTGGATTTCTCTTCTATAAGGCTAGGGATTTTTGTTTCAAAGCAGCCTGTAGACACGAATAAGATCTCTTGTGAAGAACACATAGTTTCAGGAACTAAGAGATGGATTGTTATTGAGTTCAGGATGTTGAGAGCTGAGATCTTGAGAAAGCTTTGAGATTTTGCAATTTCTGAGAATTGGAAAGAGAATTTACAAGTGCCATGAAAAGCTTGAATATTCGTCTTATCTTCTCTTCAATGTCTCTTCCTATTTATGTTGGATGTGAACTTCATACCTGTTGGAGAGGTATAGAATTCAAACTTCTGGCTAGGGGTGGTTCTATGTGAGCGGTTACTGTTGACAAGAAAATTAGGGTTTCTTCTTCATTGCTGCTTCGGTGAGCGACCATCTCACGCGCTCTGCTACATACCTTTTATGGCACATTCACGGGATTGAATTGTACAAATTCTTAATGTTCCCGTTGATTTTGGCTGTTAGTAGATGCAAGTTGACTTTTCATCCACTGAGAGCTTGCCACATTAGATTTGTTTGCAGAGAGCATTTAATAATATGATTATTCGAAGATCAAGAATGATCTTCTTCTTCTTCTTCTTCTTCTTCTTATCACTTCAGATGGTGGCTTTCTGCCTTGTTGACTGAAGCTTCTTGATTTGCGGTATACTTTGGTTGAGGTGGAGACTTGCTCATGACGTGATGCTTTCTTCTGTGTTAGCAGACACAAAAATTAAGCTTCTTAATAGTTAAACTCTTCTAGCTACATTGATTAACTCTAAGTATGGAGGACTGAGATTAGAGAGGGTTTTGAGATCAAATCAAAACATCATCAATTTAATTAATGACGGTCCCCGTTAAGTTTCCTCTTAACAATATATCCCAACAACACTTTCTTGTAGTGCCCTTGGCTTTGTCATTTACATTTGGACGGGGCTCGTTTGTTGTAGGGGTGATTGGACATTTATTCTCTAGTTATTTCTTGAATATTTTGGTGAATTTTGGTATCATTTTGAGTGAATTTGTTTTGATTTGGATTGATTATGAGTATGATGTTTTTTGTAGGGAAATGATCGAATATATAAGAATTTGCATATATTTTTGGACGGATTTATGAAGATAGGAGTTTTCAGGATGTGCTTGACTGAACGAGAACTAGGCAGCGTGCCCATACCGCCTCTGAAACGGGATTTGTAGGTCCCGATAAATAGATATTGGTGTATGGGGGGGGGGAATACACCAATTAGCCAACAGTTTTGATTTTTCAAAACAGATTGATCTTACTGAGTCATCACTACAGTATATCAGAGCAGTTTAGTTTTTCCAACTCAATCAGTAAACTGCTGAGCTTGCAAACTAACCTGCGTGCGGAAGTTTGGTGGAAAGGTTGGCTAACAGTTTTCAAAACAGTTTTCAAAGGAAACTGTAGTTCAGGCAAGTGTTCATGCAAGACAGGTTACAGTGGTGCAGGTTGTGAACATGCAAGCTGTGTAAATGAAAGTAAATGACAAGAGAGACACTAGGAGTTTTTATCGTGGTTCAGAGTAAACAGCTCCTACGTCCACGCCAGATTCCGTCGAATCTGTAATCCCTTAACTTGAGATTTTTCGCTCCTTTTAACACTGGTGGAGGTCCAGTCCAAATTCAAGTCTTTCTCTTAGACTGAATCTAGCACGATTCTTGAGTCATGTCTCTTCTTACTTACATACAAACTATCATACAATCTTACTAACACTAAATGACTAGTGCTACTATCCAAACTAGAAAGCTGTGAATAGCTATCGTCGTTAGGAAAAATACAACTCGATCAACTACACTAAATATCAACTGTGATGGTAGTGAGAGTGTGTGTGATGTGTTCTAGTAAGACAGATTCCAGAAAGATTAGAAATCTACAGTGATTAACACTTGGGAAAGCTCTAGTAATTTCGAGTGTTGATTGAATGAATTTCAGCTTGAGATTTCTACAGAGTTTCGGCTTGTAATTTAAGTTTCCCGTACTTCAATCTAGAATGAGTTGAGGTATTTATAGAGAAGCATTTGAAATAGAGCCGTTGGAAGTGTGTTAGGATTTGCAGAACCGTATACTGACACAATTCTTATCGTTGAGTGAGAGCAGGTTTCACAACCACAGCTCAGGTTGGTCTTCACAGGTTTAGCTTCCTATACCTCGAACAGTCTTCAGTCTTCTGTAACCTTCGTGTGAAATCTTCTGGCATGGTAAGAGCAGGTTACATAGACAGTTTACTAAATGGAATAATATGACAGATTGGGTGGTTTAGATACCAGGTTGCACTACTAACCTTGACCTTTACAAGAGCAACATGTCCGATTAAAGCTTGACTGGTCCAAACACGGAGACCAGCCTGTTCCATTTGAAAACTTATTATCTAAGTGTGGTTTCTAATAGCATTATCAAAACTCAGTTTCAAAGGGTTCCCAACAGGATTGATTAATGTAATAGTTATTTTTATTATTTTTTAAATTAATAAATTGTATTATTGAAACCTTCAAATATATAATTTATTAAAATTACAATATGTAAGATTATTTTGTCTTTAATTATGTAAACAAAGTATGTACATAATAAAAATTGTTAATACGCGATACTGAGAAGAGTTTATACTTTACTATCAAGTGGAGCTTAGATTTAAAAATATATATATATAGATATAAGGAGTTAATCTAATAACTTGAAATATAATAGTTCGTAATTGCGTGTCGGGAAGATGAAGGAACTATAGAATTTTTTTATTCATAAAAAAACATTATAAATTAATAAAAATTACTCCATATAACCCTATTTTCATGTTAAATTTTATGGGGAATAGATGCTAGGAAAAATATGATAAAATAGTTGATAATGGATGAATAAAGTTATTGTGGATAGATAAATGGTAAAATTGCTGGGAGAATGAATACAGTGGTGGACGCAGTTTGATTTTTTGTAAATATAGTGTAATTTGAAGGTTTTAAAATAAAATAATAATAATAATAAATAGTGTTAGAGAAACATTTCTATTTTGGGTATTAACACGAATAGGGGGATGTCCTAAAAAGGAATTTTTCACATGGAATTGAAAACGAATGTAGTAATATTTTGGACATAATTGAGACACTAAAATCAGGATAGAGGATTCTATTCGCAATTCAGAAAGATCGAACATAATAAAAGTTATTGATTTTCTTTTTCTTTTTAATCTCTCAATTTTCAGAAATAAATGGATAATATCAAATTTATATTATATGAGTATCCAATTGATTTTTAAGTGATAATTCACTAAGTTTGACATAATTATTTTAAAATGCCTCCTCATTATTTAAAACCGAAAGGAATTCATCTATATCCTTTGATAATATAGATTATTGATATTTCAATTGAGATTTTAATCTAACATGAATAAATTAATATTTTATTATAATTTAGTGTATATTACATAAGTAATGATTGGATAAGGAAATTTATTAAATATATTAAAATTAATATATGTTTCTTATAAATATGATTTCATACGTCATGATTTAAATGTTTCGAAATGATTTAATAAACCTAGAAAAAAAATCACTTTTTAAATGTAGTTTTGTCATATTAAATGTATGAAAGAGAAATTGTAAATAGTATTCAAAAAACTGGCCTAAGCGCTAGACAACACCCAACTAATCTGATTATAGTTTAAGTGCTCGTTTGGTTTAAGTTGGAAAACAGAAAAGGAATGGAATCAAGTCAAGTAAGGGAATGAAACAATAAGGGTTACTTTTATTGAGTGTTTGGTTCATTGATGGAAATGAATTCTTTGTGAGGGGGATTCCCTTACTCTTGTTTCCCCTCCTCCTTGAGAGATAACAATATGGGGGATTGAGTTACCCCCAAGTAAGGGTAATGAATAACATATTACTCAAACCAAACAACAAGTAATGGAATCTCTTAATTGTTTCCCTTTCCTAACCCAAAAAAGAGTGAACCATGTTGGAACTGCTGCTTGAAAGCATTCCTTTTTCCCACAAGATCTTCGAATTGGATGTGATAATTTAAATGCAACTAAATCACATAATCGAGTTTAGAATGTTATACCTTAGATCTGTGCCAACGGAGTAATCTACAGGTCTAGATTACTGAGGTGTGATCCCTTTCCTCGAAGTTCTTCGACTGTGTGGGCGTCTAGGAACTTTGGAACCAGGAACTCTCCCTCTGCTAGTGTAGGCGCCGATTACACTCTCCAAAACCTTAGGTTTTGAGAATCTCCTCCTCCTTATTTATAAGAGGAGGAGGTGCCACTTTCCTTGTCCACTAAGTCACGGGCTTTAATTAATTAAAGCCCGGTTTAGTTAATAATTACTGGAATAAATTATAATTAAATATAATTAGAATTAATCATAATTATTATAAGGAAAATAATATATATAATTATTAAATTAATTATCTAATTCCTTAATTAAGAATAAATCTAAATTAATTAGATATTAATTTATTCCATAATTATATAATTAACCAGAGTACAATTATTGAGATCAGATGGACACCAGAAGAGGAAACTGGCGTCCCTTACACTACAGTAGGCGCCACATTAATGGGCTCAAGCCCATAATGCCTCTTTTCAGTCCAAAACTGATATCCCTCAATAATACCTTGAATTCATTTCCTGAAGAGCTCTTGGGCCACCCAAGGGATCTATGTACCAGACAAAGTTTAGCCTTACCTAATGAAATAACCATGATCAACCCAGAACATTTATTTCATTAGAGTTGTGATGCATTCCACTAAAGAATCACAACTGAATCACCGCTCTGTCCCAATTTGTAGATTGGGGCTGATACTTTATTTAGAGCTATCCCCGTGTTTAATGACTCCGATATCCATTAATTAATTAAAGCTCCTCTGACTGCTCATAATTAATTAATATCTTATTCTCCTCAAGTAGTACCCGTTCACCCCTTATTATTATACCTGAACTTAATCAGCATGCATGACTTGGTATAATAAACCTTGTGAACTCCCTGAGTGGATATCTCTCAACCTAATACGGACACGGTGTCTCGATATAACTAATTAGACATACTATGTGTCCTCATGTTACCCAAGATGCAAGTCATCAGGGATGCTGCGATAGACCCTTAGCTATACAAGTCAAAGTAACAGTGAACAACACATATATCTCTAATAGCATATCGAGATTAAGATCATATCTCTAAATTCCGAGATCTCTAGTTCTTCACCTATTGCTAGGGTCAGTATCAGAAGAACCTTATCTTACTCGATCCTGTCAATACGTTCCACCATACCAACATAACTAGTGACTGAGACCCGCCACTACCGTTATGTTGCAGTCTAAACCGATAGTTTTCCCAAGCTATCTCGACTGTGACACTATTTATATCTCATAATTATTGTCGAACGCTGCGTGATCTCCCTGACACCCGAGCCGTCCACGTGTTCTAAAACATGAGATATAGGGCTTATTCTTATTAATATATTTATTCAGATAGGTGATTGTTACCAGTGGAATACATGTCATATATACTAAAACACGTTTTTGCTTTAGCTATACATAACAACCCCAACAATCCCTTACTTATACTAAAGTAAAAACTTTTAGTATACCCATGTGTCTATCGGAAACTATATGGCATCACTGTATTTCACATTTTCTCCCACTTATACTGAAAGATTTTACCGTGGGAGGATCACTGAGACAATGCCCACCACGTGCTTCCAAGGTGCCGGCATACTCAATTTAGTGAATAAACCGCCATATAAACATTCCTGCTTTAATGTTCCTTTATACACGCAATATCGCCTTATGGTTACATAAACCAATCGGTACTCCTATGTGTTTTCCCAGTTTGACAAATCCGTAAATCTTGCTTCTGCACTTGAAAACTCAATGTGAGATTTCTTGCAGGATAGGATTACTACCACTTCACAAAGTAAAGTTTCTAACCATGCAGCTGCTTTAGTAGCTCCTACTACAATTTTAGCTTGTCATGAAAGAACTCTCATAAACATTTTACTGTCCAGAGATTCTCCAAGGTATGGTTCTCCTTTCTAAGTGAACACATAGATTTAAGGTCGATTACCTCATTTACCAACATACTCCCCGATTATCCGTGTTCATTAATGAACTATATTTGTTACCTTGCACGTAGCAATAACAAATATCTGACACTTTTCCGATATAATTTATATCGATAACCTAGTCAGAACAGTAACCTACGTAGAATACTTGAATCATGTATACAATCCTTATGGATATACCCTACATTATTCAAATTATGCGTCTTAAACTGTCCGGATAACCACCACCATTATGTCTGATAATACTTTCACAATGTTGCCAAAGTTAGTGATATTATCACATAATGTACAAGAAAATCACGCATTTCATCTTTATTACCATGAGAACTGTAACATTTATTGACATGTTCCATAAAACTAGATTTTATGCATGTCATTCCATAAATGCTTCCATTATTCGAATTTCTACAAGAGTTAATCAAGCATTCGTGATAATGTACTTAATCGATACATATTTGTTCCAACATAACCGTTATATCCGAATATCACCACCCAAAAGCCACTGGCTTTAGACAGATATTGGATTGTAACTTATGAGGTACAAAAAGTGTTAATATGAAATATAGAAAACTTCTTCTATATTTTCCATATCAACCTTGTTTTTCCATTGCCATTGCACTTTTCATCTTGAATCTAAATCCAACAATGAACCTTGCAAATTGACATGAATTGTATCAATTACTTTAACCTTCTCATTTAAACTTTCACGTTTACGTGGTCGTTTCTTTCCTCATGTACATTTTCCAAGAAAACTAATTCCTTGATGTATATGAAAAATGATTCAGTGTTCTCTTTCGATAACACTCCCACTTCAATAAAGCTGACCTTGTGCAGAATACTTTTGACTATTCATTCTCGTACTTCTTGGCTTATTGAAATTCCTTGAATGATCCTATCATTTTTGAACATTCGTTCAATAACGATCTTTTTCATCACCTTATCCTTTTAATATTTTATTGAAACTTTTACTAATCTAACTTATCACCAATCTTAATTCAACTAATTTGCATTACGATACATGCAAATATCCCTTATATCCAACTTGAGCTAAGAGTCGGCCACCTATGCCAATTCATACTCAAATTGTAAGGTAGAATTATAGATACTTGACATAGTTTAGTAATGTTTCAAATAAAGATGAGAAAAGAGGTGAGAAACAAAGAAACAACTACATTTATCTAATCATATTTGAGATATTTCATGTTACTAGATAATTACTTCAACACATGAATGAAAAAACTTTTAACAACCAGTGTTAAAATCAAATTAACACAAATGTTAAAACCGAAATCATCCATAAAGTAATTCAAAACAAATGTACCGCCATCCATGGCAAAACCAAATGTATCGAAAAACAGTAGAGTAATGTATCATCCAAACATCTATCTCAAAACCAAAAGATAAAACAAAGAAATAGAAGTCTTCGAGCAATCAGCAACCGCATCAATCATCAATGCTTGCTGACACCAGGACTCAAAGCCGCCTCATCATCCTTTGTGGCATCGCCTATAAAGAAACACATGTAACAAACCATAATTAGTATCCACCAGTTTAATCCGTCCAATAAAGGACTAAACCAATGCTAATATGTTTTACCATGTTACATTTAGAGACATACCTTCATCCATCTTTTGTTTCTTATTCCGCCTTACATAAACTTTCTTGGCTGGAAGTTTATGTTCACATGCTAACTAAACCTTGGCTCTGGTTGCATCAACAAAATCAAGAAACCTCCTATACCTTTGTGACTGAACATAGTCACTAATGGTATATTCATTTTCATCCCAGGTTGATGAGTATCTCATAACCCTTTCTTCATTAGGAGGTTTCCCTTGATCGAGTCAATTTTCCCTTCTTGCTTCCCGAATTAAGTTGATCCTGACTTCATCAAGTTTGAGTAATTCTTCGCATAAAGCAAAGACATCCTCATGATGAACTTCACCAACAACTTCTTCCCTTAAGGCCAAAAACCAATCAGGGAAAGTAGAAAGCATGATTTCACACCTCGTTCTTCCCGCCATCTTTCCTCCATTTAGGAAGTATACGACGGAGAAATGTGTGAACACCTTGAGGTACCATTTCATATCGAAATAATCCACAAACCTCATTAACTCCATTTCTTTTCTTTTTTTCTTTTTTTTTTTTTTTTTTTTTTTTTGCCAAGGTTCTTAGCAGCTTCTCACGGAAATCCTCAGGAATTCCATTAGGGAAATTTAGCAAACGATTTATTTTATTGCGTATTGAGGACAAAGACATATCTGAAACCAAATAGCATAAGTTGACAGTTAACAACTTATTTAATAAGAATAATTTATGTTATCAATGTTATAACCCTTTGACAAAATAACATTGAACCAACAAACGAGTAGCCCAAAAATTTTATACTTGAGTCACGTAGGGCGACCAGGCAAGCATGAAATTTTCGACCATGACTTTTAAAGCCAGTTTATTTCTCTTATCATCACATGGACCCTTGTGAACTAAAGAAATAATAACCTGTACCTTAACCGGACCCTACTATTTTGATAAGTGACCTCGTAGGGAGGATTCATCAATTAGTAGCTAAGCTTTAACCATATTATTCACCTAACTGAGTTTATCTACAAGATAGCACAGAAAATGAGAACTGTGCCAGTATTGTAGATGCCCTCTTAGATTATCTCACTTAAAATTTCCACTAAGGACCGAGTTAGAGCCTGTATGTGCAAGCCACGTAGGGTGGACATTTACTCATACAACTCCCACTCTCCTAAAGAATATTCTAAGTTATTGAGAAATTTTACCGACGAATATACGGGCAAGGGGTTCGATATCGTGTAGGCCACGTAGGTGGACGTCTATACGATCCTAATCCTTGACTTCGTCTAAAGCCAAATATGGAGGTCCCCAATTAATTAATTAAAACTAATTGATTTTACCGCTTAGTCTTTTTATTTCAAAGGGTTTTTTATGCGATATACGAAGCACGTTGACAATTAAGTCCTACCGCATGATTTCTAAGCGCAAGTAATAAAACATGCTCGCTTTTGAAATCGTAAATCTATGCTATGACACCCTCGGCATGTTCGTTTCTATTACGCATTTAATAAAAGTAACAATAACATGCAAAACATGCTTTCATCACATTGCGTAATTTAAACCATCCATAGCATGCATAATTAATTAAATAAATAAATAGGCTGCCGACCGGGAAAGATAAAACCTATCTATTACAATTTAATTAATTAAAATCCGAAACAAGCTTCGGTCTTGGAAAGTCTTCACTTGGTCTTCAAGTCCACCTTCCATAATTAGCAAACAACTCGAAATGGAATTAGGGCGCGGAATTCCCTATTTCCAAAATGAGACGAGACGAATGATTTTTGAAACGAATTAGGTTACGAAAACCTAACCATCAACGATCACACCAAAGTTTCGGAAAACCTTAGCGCTCGTTGAATGACGAGGACCGTTCATTGAAAAACGAACATCCCTCGTTCGTTTGCCACGTCACCGACACATGTCACGATGACGTACGCGTGTGCATTGCACGTGCCGTCGTCGTACGTGTTAAATAGACCACATCGGGTTGGATCGCGCGTGGGCTGGGCAAATAGCCAGCTGCGTCCCTTGCAGCCGGCCCGAACCCAGCCCGGCATCCCGGCCCAACCTTCATCATCGTCATCTTCATCTTCTTCGAGTTGCAGCCGCTGCTGCAGCACCTTCACCGATGAACCACCGCCGCCGCCATGGCTCCCACTCGAACGACCAGCTTCCCGGTACCAAGGAGGCCCCGGCTTCGAGCCATGATAGCAGCGACAGCCGGAACAGCCGCAACAGACAACGGGTCCGCGCGCGGATAAGTTTCACCGCCGCCCGTCGCCATGGCTGCTGCCACATCCAGCCACCACCATCGCCGTGAGCTCCCACTGCTCCGGCAGGACTCCCGGGCAACGCCGAGGAACACAGCAGCAGCAAGCAGTCGCAGCAGACGATGGGCCTGCGCGCGGGCAAATTTCACCGCCGCCCGTCGTCGCCTCTATCGCTGCCGCAGCCAACTCCTCCGTCACCGTCCTGCCGTGCCGCCATCATCGTCCAGCACCTGGGATGGTGCTGTGCTGCTTCTGCGCCGAAACAAGCCGAGGTGGATTCACGATCAGCACGCAAACCCTAACGGGTTCGCGACATCACCGATCGCCGCCGCCTGTTCCGCTCGTCCACCGCTGCACTGCCGCCGTTGTCGTCTGCCCAGCACTGCAGAGATGTTGGGCTCGTCTTCCACACGCCCTCCGCCCCGATCGATCGCCGTCGCAGCAGTAAAAGCCATGGCCAAAACCCTTAGGGTTTCGGCCCCTGCCACCACCACCACCAGCAGCCGCTGTTTCTGCCGCCCGTACAGCTCCACTGCCTCCGTTCCAACGTCGCGTGCCTAGGGTTTAAACCCTAGGCTCGGCCATCGTGAATGATGAATGAAACGGGCTGAATCCGCGGCCAACATGGCTGCAGCCATCAATCGAGTTGGGCGCGTGTGCGACACGCGCTTCCACGCACGTCGTCGCTGCCGTCTGCCTTGATTTTCATGCCTCTGTTCTTCACTTTTCCAACTCTCGATTCGCAGCAATTATAATACCAAATCGAAAAATACATGGAAAATTTTACAGAAAAACGAATCATATTCTAATCGGTACCTTATTTCTCACCGATTTAAAAAAAAAACATGAAAAACCGAATAAAACAGGATCAAAACAACACATGTTGTTCCCGGATAGCAGCATGCACAGTTTATAGCATAATTCACTCGAATGCATGAACATACATTTATTCCAATTATCACAGAGCCAATTCTAGAACCGTGGCTCTGATACCAGTTGTTGGAACTGCTGCTTGAAAGCATTCCTTTTTCCCACAAGATCTTCGAATTGGATGTGATAATTTAAATGCAACTAAATCACATAATCGAGTTTAGAATGTTATACCTTAGATCTGTGCCAACGGAGTAATCTACAGGTCTAGATTACTGAGGTGTGATCCCTTTCCTCGAAGTTCTTCGACTGTGTGGGCGTCTAGGAACTTTGGAACCAGGAACTCTCCCTCTGCTAGTGTAGGCGCCGATTACACTCTCCAAAACCTTAGGTTTTGAGAATCTCCTCCTCCTTATTTATAAGAGGAGGAGGTGCCACTTTCCTTGTCCACTAAGTCACGGGCTTTAATTAATTAAAGCCCGGTTTAGTTAATAATTACTGGAACAAATTCTAATTAAATATAATTAGAATTAATCCTAATTATTATAAGGAAAATAATATATATAATTATTAAATTAATTATCTAATTCCTTAATTAAGAATAAATCTTAATTAATTAGATATTAATTTATTTCATAATTATATAATTAACCACAGTACAATTATTGAGATCAGATGGACACCAGAAGAGGAAACTGGCATCCCTTACACTACAGTAGGCGCCACATTAATGGGCTCAAGCCCATAATGCCTCTTTTCAGTCCAAAACTGATATCCCTCAATAATACCCTGAATTCCTTTCCTGAAGAGCTCTTGGGCCACCCAAGGGATCTATGTACCAGACAGAGTTTAGCCTTACCTAATGAAATAACCATGATCAACCCAGAATATTTATTTCATTAGAGTTGTGATGCATTCCACTAAAGAATCACAACTGAATCACCGCTCTGTCCCAATTTGTAGATTGGGGCTGATACTTTATTTAGAGCTATCCCCGTGTTTAATGACTCCGATATCCATTAATTAATTAAAGCTCCTCTGACTGCTCATAATTAATTAATATCTTATTCTCCTCAAGTAGTACCCGTTCACCCCTTATTATTATACCTGAACTTAATCAGCATGCATGACTTGGTATAATAAACCTTGTGAACTCCCTGAGTGGATATCTCTCAACCTAATACGGACACGGTGTCTCGATATAACTAATTAGACATACTATGTGTCCTCATGTTACCCAAGATGCAAGTCATCAGGGATGCTGCGATAGACCCTTAGCTATACAAGTCAAAGTAACAGTGAACAACACATATATCTCTAATAGCATATCGAGATTAAGATCATATCTCTAAATTCCGAGATCTCTAGTTCTTCACCTATTGCTAGGGTCAGTATCAGAAGAACCTTATCTTACTCGATCCTGTCAATACGTTCCACCGTACCAACATAACTAGTGACTGAGACCCGCCACTACCGTTATGTTGCAGTCTAAACCAATAGTTTTCCCAAGCTATCTCGACTGTGACACTATTTATATCTCATAATTATTGTCGAACGCTGCGTGATCTCCCTGACACCCGAGCCGTCCACGTGTTCTAAAACATGAGATATAGGGCTATTCTTATTAATATATTTATTCAGATAGGTGATTGTTACCAGTGGAATACATGTCATATATACTAAAACACGTTTTTGCTTTAGCTATACATAACAACCCCAACAAACCAAACGAGGGCTAATTGTTATTTTTATGTGCTGATGTTAAGTCCACCAATTGGTTTGATTAAAGAAGATTGTATACATGTTGTGTTAATCTACATAACCTCAACAGTGAAGCAATAAATAATTTTGTCACGTAACTACGTGCCATTTTATTTTTGGATTATTTTCTATGGATATATATTACTCCCTCCGTCTCACTATGTTTGACACTTTTCTTTTCGGCACGTGAATTAAGACGGAAGTGATTAGTGTGTAAAGTGTAATGTATGTAGGGATATGGTGTTGTCTATGTATTTATACATATTTTAAAACAAGAGCACCATAGATGCATAAAAATATATTCATGTTTGATCTTAAATGAAAGATCGTATCGAAACCTTTAATTTGGTATAAAAATTATAAAAATCCGAGAACAAACGATCAAGTTATGACAATTTAAAGTTTTAGAATTTAAATTATATTGAGATATGTGCTGAAAAGTGAAAAGTTAGTGGATGGTGAGATTTAATTATAGAAAGTTAAGTGTAATAAGGGAGTGTTAATTATTTCCCAAAAAGAAAAGGTGTCAAACATAGTAAGATGGCTCAAAAAGGAAAAGGTGTCAAAGATAGCAAGACGGAAGGAGTACAATATTTTATTGAAATTAGAGATTAAAAGAATTGCACTATTAGGGTTTGTTTTAGCATTCAAGATATATTGTTTTTCCTTAAAAAGATAAAATAAATGAAAGATTGTACGCGCAACACACGTAATCACTGCTAGTATTACTAAATTTTCGATTATATTAATTTGCTTACGACACAGTGAAGAAGAAAAAAATTATACATGAATCCAAGTTACCGTGAAAACTGAGTGTGATCCCAATTTCAAATCATGTCACTTACAAATTACAAATATAGTAGTATTACACAAGAAACGGCATATGGCACATGCTAGATCTGTGCTCTAAATAAAGTCCATCTATATTGTAGACTTAAATTTATTTTGTAATGAAGATATAATTTAGATATGCATGCATGCTTTCAAACTAAACAACACAGTCCGTAGCTACAAGGATAAGTGGATTTTTCTTATGCATGGTGATTCCTGCAAAACCTCAGTATTGATATCTCGTGCTTGAATTCCAGGAGGAATTTCCCAATCAAAGCTATAGAGAAGATTTGCAACTGCGAGCTCCACGTTTGCAAGTCCCATAGAAATCCCAGGACAAATTCTTCGCCCCGATCCGAATGGAATCGCTCCGAAGTCATGCCCTGTGATGTCAATATTACTATTCAAGAATCTCTCAGGCACAAACTCGTTTGCATTTTCCCAGTACTCGTGATCTCTAGCAATTGCCCACGCGTTCACAAAAACCAATGTTTTAGGTTTGATTTGGTAACCCTCGAGGGTGCATGTTTTTATTGTTTCTCTTGGTATAAGCATTGGAGCTGGAGGGTACAATCGCAAAGTCTCCCTAATGACTGCTTTCAAATAGGGAAGTTTTGGCACGTCGTCTTCATCTACTTTGCCCTTTTTCCCTACCAATTTTCTGATTTCTTCTTGCACTTTTTTCATCACTTTTGGCGTCTTCATTAGCACCGTCATCGTCCAAAGGGTCGAGACGGTACTTGTATCAGTCGCAGCAACAAAAATATCCTGCAAAAAGCCAACAAAGATAAGATAACAACAGATCAATTTATGTGAACCAATTATTCGCTAAATGGTACGGTTTGAAAGAAAGCTCCTATTTTTTTTTTGCAAGTTTCATAAACCACAAGAGCATATAAAATAAATTGGACTTTTTCCGCAGGAATTTTTAAAATACCCCATTTGAGAAATAGAATGATGTTTTGTGTATTTTCGTAAATATGAAGGTTCTTTAGGGTATCTACTCCCAATTTCAGAGGTCTGAATTAACTTAATCCTACCCTAACCCTAAAACTTAATTAATTATAAACGAAAGATTTAAATAGTGGCTAGTATGAACCGAGGAATCAATTAATCTCCACAGATTGCAAATATTTCATTGTTATAAACATATAAATAAAAATTGAATTGCTTACCAATAGAAGAGCTTTGATTTCATCCCATCCAAGATCAACAGAGCTGGACTTCTGCTCTTTAAGCTTGATCAAAATATCAAGAATATCTTCCTCCTCTTCCCCCTTCTTCGCCCTCCTCGGATCAAGATGTTCATCAATGAGCTCTTGATAGAACGAATCCAAATCCTTGAAAATTCTATTAAGGCGATCCATCGATCCATTGAGCTTATCCACCCAACCAAACAATGGAAAAAAATCCGACACGTACAGAGCCGCTATTGCACCTTGAGCCTCGCACGAAAGCTTCTCGAACCTTCGTATCTCCATTCCACGATCATCGTATCTCTTTCCAAAAGCAATCCTGCATAAGAGAGCGCTCCCAAGAGACATAGCCATCTCACTCAAATTCACAACTCGAAGATCAGAAGAAGAATGAGGTATTCTCTTAACCTTCGATATCATGCTAGAGACTTCCTCTTCACGAATGGGACGAAAGGATTGAATTTTTTTACGCTGAATAGATGGACGGCTGTGATCTTCCTCACCTCTCTCCGGTAATCTCCATAGGGAGAAAATGCGATGTCGGAAGCGTTGTAAGAAAGTTTTTGCTGTCCGAGAAGGTTCGGTCTGCTGCAGAATGATAAATCTTGTGTTTTCAGCATTTCTTTCGCGGATTTGGCCGAAGAAACCACGAGTACAGGAAGAGAACCTAATTTCATTTGCACAACTGCTCCATATTTTTTAGATATTTTATGTAAAAAGATGTGTTGATCACCGGCGGTGGCGAATTGATGGAGGTTTCCGATGAAAGGAAGGACTCGAGGGCCAGGTGGAGCTAGGGTTTTTGAGGCATTTCTGTTCTTGTAAAATAGGTATATCAGTATCACTGGAAGAGCTATGGATAGTAGAAGATCCATGATGATCACTAATTAAGAAATATTTTATTTGGAAATAAGTGTGTGGCTATAAATTATTTTTTATAGAATGGATTATATGTTTATATAGTTGGAAAGTCTAGTTGCATGTCATATGAACCATGATACTGAAACAGGAAACAAAACATGATTTCTCACATGATTTATTAAAAAATGAAACTTTTCATGTTATTTATTAAAAATGTAAGGGAAAATTATTTTCTTTAGTTTGCGTGCAAGTTATGTTTAAGTATGAATAATGAGTTCTTGTTAATATGGTACGACTTCCACTAGATCAATTTTCACTTCCAAAAATCAAATTACAAGAAAAATTCCACTACCAATTTTTTGTTGTTGTTTAATTTGGACTATTTCATATTTTAAGTGCATAGATTAATGCAGAATTAACACATAAATTAAGTTAACATGAAACTTGAACCTAGTAAATAAAGAGTTACGAAGTACATTAAATATGAAAAGCAAGTTAGAATTTGGAATCTTCTTCTTCTTCTTGATTTTTTTTTTTTTTAAGAATATGTATTTGGGTTTTATTGATTCCTCCACTTTACGAAATGCAATTAAATTTAAATCCAAAATCAAGCAAGTCCAAACTCTTGGCGCAACTATTAATGCCATGTTTCGCAACAAATATTATGACGTCCGGAATATAAGTACAGATTCGTGTTACACAAAGGCATGGACAAAGAGCAGTATCTATAAGGCTTTCAAAGCGAAAGGGCATATGAATGAATCAAAATATGTCGGAATGAGAGAAATTCTGAGAGTATATATGTAACACCCCAAATATTATTAGTTGGGCTTTGAAATTAGTAGATCAAAAAATTATATGATTCGATAAGGCTTTAACTTTCTAATATGTCATACGTATTAATTAGCTGGGCCTTTACATGTTATAATTATTTCTAGTCTTGCTGCAATATTTTTGCCGACCCCTTCTATGTAAATTAGTATTAGGATATTGAAGTTATATTAATAAACAAATAAAGGGGTTCACTTGTCTTGCTGTCAATCCCCAACCTTGCTGTCAAATTTTCCTTCAATTCCATATTTGATGATTCATCAATCTCTCAGATAAACAAACACGTAGAAGCCCTAGCTCATCCTCCTCATTCTCTATTTCTCCATGAAAGCTTTCTTATCCACCTTTCCTGCATTTCACTCTGCAAATCTATAAGTCTCATCCTAGAACATCAAGCAATAATTTCCTTGTCATCTATCAGAGTAAGCCCCTATTGTATCCTTTCTTGTTGATAATTATTCTCCAATGAGATTTTAGAGTTTGCAGGTGAGTGTTTATTTTCCTAATTCGGTAGTTCGATAATAGAAAACTCTAAAACTCGTAAATCCATTTTGTGTAGCATAATTTATATTCTAATTTGTAAAACTACTCAAGAATGAAATTAGCAAAATAAAAGGAAAAACGAAATTTCAGATTCATGAGGGAATTAGAAATGGATACCTGTAAAGAGGAAAACGTAATTATTATAGATTCAAGAAAGAATTAGGAAATGGTTTGAGCTTATAGATTGGACTGGTGGCTACGCTCGTTTCGACTAACGATGAGGTAGAATTCGACGGGGCTACTGCAGTTGGTTAATGGTGGCATCGTGGCTGCACCGAGGAAGACGAGATACACGTGATTGCAAGTTGGTTATGGTGCGAGGTGGTCTCCGGCGACCACGGAGGCAAGTAATCACCAGGGATGAAGGATAAGGATAATATAGAAGAAAAACAACTTAGGAATTTGTGTATTTGGGTTCTCTGCAATTAAAATATAAGTGTTTAACAACTGAATGAGTTCGGAAATAACCGTCTTGATTTATTTATGTGGCGTCGGATGGAGACTACTTCAGGGTGGTAAATAGACAAAGAAAGATAGAGAGAAGATGAGATAAAAGCTGTAATTTGGGGTTCAGGCGGCATGATTTCGAGAGGAAGAGAGAGAGGGAGTTTGCAGAGAAGAGATTTTGGCCTTTGGGCCATTCCTTATGTACTTGAATAATTGAAGTAGAGTGGGCCATAATCAGTTATAATTGAAATCGAAATTAGACGAAATAAGTTGTGATTATAGGAACTGTGGCCTTTTAATTAATTAACTATTGCTGGGAGGCTACGGTTTTAGTCATTAGTTTTATTCTAAGGATGGATTTAATTGTAACATATTGATTAGTGGCCTTCTATAGAAATGGGACGAAGTTGTGCAATGCTCCAATCATTTAAGTAGTGGAACTCCTTGTACTTCCATTGGAAGGAAAGAATTAATCTTCATTAATCTCTAATAACCAAATATTGAATTTTAATATAAGAGTATGTTGGCCACGTATTGGACTCAAAATAAGAATTCGTACTGGATTTCCTATTAGAAAAGGAAATAAAGAACAACTTGATGATAATATAGCATATAGTGGAAGTTTTATACTGAAAGTAGACATTTTTATTGTAGATCAAGATCGAGAACGCCCGACTTAGAGCTACTGTACAAGTTCTCAACTACAGCTACGAGGTGAATTATTTTCAAAATCTACAACTATTTTTACAAAAGCTTTACGTCTATGATCCAAACTATTTTACTATGCTCATACGTGGATTGACATGATTTGCATATGGAATTCCTACAATATTCACGACACATTATGTTTATGTGGCCACATAGAGTCTTGCCTCCACACAATGTTATATATGAGCCCATATTATATGAAAGCAACTACATTTTTATAACACAATATTCATGACGAAAGCATATATGTATGTATTGCCCACTGAGTGTCTTTGGCACTCACACCCAAATATTTTCAAAACATTTTATAGGTATAGAGTGAAGGAAGGTGGGCGACGTGGACTCGGCGGACTGTGTTTAGTTGACCAAACTTTTATTTTTTTGTGTATTCAGGTCAAACTATGTATATTTTGGTCAAGATACTACTACTTTAATGCTTCCGCTGAATAGTTGTAAGAAATTTATAATTATGTAAATTATTTCGTAATATATTAAATGTTATACTTCGTCGTAGTTCTGAGATTTTGATTCAACTATTCAACTCTCATTTTATTGGAGGTTGACTAGCAAACTCATTTGAGATGAAGTTTATTCTATTTCAAATTTTCGAGCAGGATTCATAGTTATTGAATAGTTTATTCTTGACGTCCCTTTTTCAAAATTCTTCTTTCTTCGTTTGCATTTGGTAGCGCCCTAATTTTCTTGAGTCGGGGCATTACAATATAGGAATAGGACTGCGCATATTCGATGAGAGCTGAAAAGATTTGATTGGTTCTACTCATACCAACAAGGTACATCTTCTTTTCAGAAGTCCACCAGGTCCATCTTCTTTTGGAAGTCCACTCATTAAAACTCTACAATCAAGCGTGCTTCACCTAGGGCAATTGTGAAATGGGTGATATCTTGAGAAATTTCTCAAAGAGTGTATGAATGATGACAAAGTACACCCAAAAGACTCTTGTTCGTCTTTGGGGTTATAATCAATCCGGAAGTCGGATTGTTACAAATATTATTTCTAATAATCGGATCTAGATATATGTAATTATATAATCTCATTTACTATATTATTATTTGATTATAATGCATAGTTACATTTTTGGAACACTTTTGATACGGCTAACTTAAAACTGATATCTTTACTATGTATGTCTCAGATGTTAATTGTACTACTATTAGACAAATAGATGCATATAATACAATGCATTTTTCATCAATGACAGGTTAATTCGCATATTCTGGATTGTTGAAATTTGGCTCTATATTACTTAGTTAACATGTCTTAGTGGATATAAGCTTACCAGCCCTGAAGAGTTCAAGATCACTAAAGATCAAGGAAGATTGTTGTTATTCAAGATTGAATGAGGTTACCTGGACCTACCTACATGGTTGAACTGATCTGTCCCTTACCTCCCTGGAAGTAAGCTGGACTGAACCTCAACAGCTAGAAGTCCAGTAAGCAGTATGGCTCTGCCATCTCTGATATCCCAGCGGCTCTATTTTAAATTGGAGCCTATAAATACTTCGGCCTTCTCCAGAATCCATACAGGAAATTCAAGCTTTCGAGCCAAAACTCTGTACAAATCTTAAGCTTTCTTACGCCCACTCAACACTCTAACCAAAGCAATTTCCCAAGTGTTGAGTTATTTAGATTTTTGATTCTAGAACCCTTGTTCTTAAGCGCTTACTGCTGCTTAAGAACACACTAGAAATTCTCTCTACAAAGCCCAAAGTTGTATTATTTGCGTAGAAGATCTTCTGTAGCTATTCACCATTGTTGAACATTGTAAGCCCTGCAAGTGAATAAATTTAGTTCTTAGGTTATTTGTAAGTTAGTAAGCAAGGTTGTAAGGGTGACGCCTATAACTTGTGCTCGGCTCAAGTCTAAAGATTGACAAAGGTTGAGACTGGTACTCAGCCAGTAAAACAAGAGATAGGATAATCCAAGGTTACGGATTCTCAGATCTAGACTAATCTGACTTGGATGTAGGGAGGTTTTCCCAAACCACGATAACTGCTCGTGTCTATCTCTCACTCTCTCTTAACATTTTACCAACCTACTCTTATTATAACCTTGCATCTCAAGAACTGCACTCGTGATAATAAATTGAACTGTTAAAGGATTTAACTTCAAAGAATTTTCTAAGAGTTAACCAACTAAACCACCAACTTCCGCATCGCAGATCAATCTGATAAGATCAAGCAGTTTACCTACTTGATCTTGTAAGACTGACCTCATTTAATCAGTTAACCTAACTTGTCAACGAGATCACTTCATTTTTAAAATCAAAAACAGTTGGCTATTGGTGTATCCCCATACACTAATTTACTCTTTCCGGGACCAACACTATCCAAGAACTGATCAATAACAGTAAGGGAAATAACAATGTACTGACCCCTAATGTAAGCTTTGAATTGATCAGAGGAAGTCAAATCAAACATGGATCTACTATGATTGGAATATAACTCCAAAACCACATTCTACACAAACTTTCTAATAGGCAACACAGTAGACCTAAGATGAGCTATATCAAGGATTTCCAATATGCCATTAGAATCAATATCCTTCAGTCTAACATGCCTAACCACAACAAACTTCTTGTGCCTATTGTTGGTCCCAGAAAGAGTGTTTTGGTGTATGGGGGGAGGGAAAATACACCAAATACCAACAATTTTGACTTTAAAGCAAAATGTGCGATCTGGTTGACAGGTCAAGTCAACTTTTATCAAAGAGTGATGACCTGTTGAGCTGGAATAGGTTCGGTTAAGAACAGGTTCACAATCTTGCCAACAGATTGTCAATGCAGTGCAGAAGTTGGTGAGTGTAGTTGGCTACCCTTTTACGAAAACTTTTCTTTTCAAAAAGCAGATCACAGTGTTGTATGATGAGTGAGTATTGTGAATGCTTACGAGTACAGGTTAGTGATTAACACGTATTTTATGTGCATGTCAAGTGTATTTCGCATGTGTTTGAGTCTCAATTTATGTGCTTAAATGTTAGAAATGCTAGGGTTTCTTAACTTGTAGCATACTTTATACTTTTGTTGTTTTCTCTCGGTTTTTGATCTATTTTTGTAAGAATTGAAAAGAGCATTCAAGTAGCTAAGGATGGAGGGCCAGAAACGTGGAAGAAACGAGCTTAATTAGAGTGAAACTTATGTTCAAAAATGTGGAATTTCAAGTTATATAGCTAGGGTTTCACTAGTTTGATTTCATTTATGTTTTCCTTGTTCTCTCGAGTCTTTTTATGCTTTTTATAGGAATAATGAAGAACTTATTTGGCCATTAAATTACTCCATGTCGAAGAGGAGTTCGTTAGGAGTCAATAGCAAAAAGCAGATCGAGAATCGGAGTTCGGACGAGAGAGAACGAGCGAAAACGGCGAAGTTGCGCAAGGAGAGACCGCCGGCCAGAGCGCTGCCACCAACAGTAAGTTTGGCGACCTGAACCGGCAGTCTGATAGACCGCTGGCCACCCTTCCACAGACCGCCGGTCAAGCACCCCTCCTCACTAATGGGCGAGTTCGGCTCGCCCAACTCGTCCCGGTTCATCCCGATTCGCCCCAACTCGACCTAAACTCGATTTTCTATGTATTTAATCCTTAAATTCACCCCAATTGGGGGTATCTTTTGGATATTTTAATATTCTCAGAACCCTAAATATATTTTCTCTCTTTCTACTTTAGTAATTTGAAGATTGTTGGAGCTATTTTTTTTGTGGATTTGAAATTCAAGACCATCATCTTCTTCCTTATTGAATTCTCTATGTTTTAAGCATGATTTCATTTCTTTTCCATGGTTTATTTCCTTTAATCATGTCTAGCTAAGTTCCTTTTGGTTTCAAATATATGAAGACATGATCTAGATTAATAGGTTTTTGGATATCGTAGTTGGATTTGCCTTCTAATTCATATGTCTTGTGGTTTGGGACTTGATTTTATTGCATGATTGATTGGCCATCATTAAGTGTGATAGGGAGCAATCTGTCAGCTCCCAATAGACATCTGAAGTGCAGAAGTGATAAATAAACGGAACGCCAAATTCCCGTCAGATCCTGCATATCTGATTTATCGGTGAAAAGAGCAGAACGGGTTCAGATCACCCTTTGTCTATGATCTGGGTATAATAGGCACAGATCACCTCCCCGTCATTACTATTCCATTAACCTCATATCCCTACACGAAGTGTAGAGAAAAAACATGACTGAGGGGACCACCTTGGGGACCATTAATCATAACTAAAATATTCTCTCTAACTGACTTGTCCCCTCTGAAAAGACTAATTTAACCCTGTGAACTAAAAGGAAATTACTCTCTTGTCCTCACCGTTAACTCTACTATAAATATTCAATCTTCTTCACCAAGAAAAGGTACGCATTTTCACTGGTACTTTGCCCCCGCTGCAAGCTTTGCTGAAGCGGATTTCTATTTCCTTCGATCACATACTGACTTAAGCGTCGGAGTGTCTTCCCGGAGGAACCCTCTCCATTCCTCCGGTGTTGTTTTGCAGGCTCGCAGCTGGGAGGTGGTGATTGGAAAGGCATCATTGAGGTAGCACTGTTAAACAAAAGGAAAAAGCTGATTCTTTAAAGAAAATACTCAGAGTTCATCTAGAACAGTTTCCAGCATCTTTCATTTACTTATATTTATAATTATTATATGAATTTGTTGATGGAAAATAACCCAATATATCAACTGGCGCCGTCTGTGGGAAAATCTGACTAAGGCGTAGATTTCTCCTTAAAAAATGCTCTGAATTTTGATTCGACTTCTCTGCGAAAAAACAGAAAAGAAAAATCTAAATAATTGCATAATTGATATAGTACTAATTCCTGTTTTAATGCCTCTGTTGATTATGAGGTGGAATTTACCTGAAATATGAATAAAAGGTGTCTCAATTGCTTTCTTGCCTCATGTAGGATTTGTGATAAAAGGCAAGAACAGAGGATTTGAGCAAATCCTAATTCCAGCAAAAGGAATTTGATCGCAGTAAAGATCATTCCCTTAAATTCTTTCATTTTATTCGTTGAATATCCGCCGTGCTCCTGTTAGGTATCGGTCTAGGCATATTCAATGAATCTCTATGTAAGAAATCTTAAGGAAAAAGTTACATATACAATGTATGTTGATCTTTCTTTTTCCTATGAAAAGCAGAATATTAAAGAGTTGTGATAGAAGGCCCTCCATATCTCAGAGGAATCTCGAGAAAAGGAGAAGAACTCGTAAATCACATACTTGGTGAGTAGAAATACATCACCTACACATATGTTGGGAACCCTATTTAGTTTAGTTTTGATGATGTTATTAGAAACCACACTTAGTTATAGGATTGATAGGAACAGACTGACCTCTGTGTTTGGATCAGTCAAGCTTAACTCGGACAGGTTGCTCCATGTAAAGATCAAGGTTGGTAGTGTAACCTTGTACCTAGTTAGATCAATCTGTCAACCTGTTCCTTAGTCAACCTGCTCGTGTAACCTGCTGAGGCCAACCTGCATGCTGAGGCCAACCTGCTGAGGTCAACCTGCATGCTGAGGCCAACCTGCATAGGCCAACCTGCTGAAGCCAATATGCTTAGTCAAGCTGCTATTAGTCAACAACTTCTCAAGATGAAGTTTCTAATACAAAGATCAAGTTTGAAGACCACAGAAAACAAAGACAGCTTGAGGTACAAAAGGTCGACCTTCCCAGTCCGACCTAAGCTGTGCCTTGCCAACCTCGATGGTTCAAGCTGTACAGAAAACCTCAACGGCTAGAAGTCCAGTCAGCAGTATGGTTCTGACACCTCTGCAACTCCAACGGCTCTAATTCAAATTGGAGTCATATAAATACTTCAAGCCATCCCAGAATCGATAGGAGGAAAATAGACGGGGAAAAGAGAAAAATAGAGAGAGGAAACCAGAGTTTCAAAGCCAAATCTATCCAGAAATCTTTACGCTTCAAAGCCAAACTCAACACTCGAATCCAAGCCATTTCCCAAGTGTTGAGACCTTCAAGATTTCAGATTCTGGAACCTCACAGAATACTCTCCACAAGCTTACTACATATTCGTCCAAGTAAAGAATAATCTGTTAGTTTAGCTGCAAGGTTGTATGTAAGAATGTATGAAAGGTTATAAGGGTCACGACCCAGAACTCGTGCTCGGCTCAAGTCTAAAGATTGACGAAGGTTGAGGCTGGTACTCAGCCAGTATAAATAAGAGAGAAGTAAGGAATTTCAGATACGACGGTATCTGACGTGGATGTAGGGACGTTTCCCGAACCACGCTAAATCGACTGTCTTGATCTCTCTCTCTCTATCTTTTATTTACAGTCGACCTTACAATGTTCAACTAACCTTCATTACATTGCACTTCATTGATATAATCAACCTGCACAAAGATCCAGACCAAAGAAAGAATTTTCTAAGAGGCAGTCAACCTGTCCACCAAACTTCCGCACACAGTTCGGTTTAGCAAGCTCACCAGTTTACTAACTGAGCTGGATAAACCGAGCTGCACTGATAAGCTGAGCTGACAACTCAGTAAGATCGATTTTGTTTTTAAAGTCAAAACTGTTGGCGAATTGGTGTATTCCCCCCCCCCCCATACACCAATGACCTACTTATCGGGACCTACAACATATATTACACAGCTTGAGAGATTTTTTGATAAGAAAAAGCGAGATAAGCTAACGGTAAGCCCTAGCAAAAGATCCAGGCACAAAGAGGCTATCTTCATGCTTAAACAAAAAATCCTCAAGACTATTTAAGGGAAATGGTCGGGAAAGTCCCAACAAGAGAGCTCGAAGCTCCCTATCCTCCTATAAAAGGAGAAGCCCTAATCTTATATTAGGCACTAATTAAATAAATGCTGCATACATCTTTGCAGATTTTCCTTAAAAATGGACCAACATTCCAGCATAGCCCAAATGATGGGATCATCTGCTGAAGGACAGGCAAACACGCCTCATCTCACCCCTAGTTCCGGTGCCAACCCCGGAGCCATGTCAATACCTCAAGGAACCAATGTAGGAGAATCTGGTTTCTCCCCATTGATGCTGCAACAGATGAAAGCAATGATAGATGGAGCCCTGGAAGGGGCTCTGGAGAAGAGACTAGCTACCATCGGGGCTAGTACTCTTGCAGATCCTATCGATCCATCCTCATTCCCCGAAAGTAAAGGAAATCGGGAAAAGGCGAAAGGCAAATACGCATCCAGATTGCAAGATCCTAAAGCCCTTAAGGATGTCATTACCAAGCTGCCCTAGATCCGAGAGGATGGGCATTTTACAGACTATGGATCCTCTGACGATGAGGTACAGGAAATGAGCACGGGCCAGGAAAAGACCCTCAAAGATATGCTCCAGAAGCAGATCCAGGAACAACAGGATCAAATGAGGGTCATGGCCAAAGAACTGGAAGAGCTCCGTAAGGTGCGCCAGGCATCTGAAAAAAGAAATGTGAAAGAATCTGTCCTTCCAACAGAAGAGACAATGGGCACATCTGTAGCCCGTACTGGGAAGGAAAGCAGATCTGAATACGGTCCTGATTATGTTAATGAAAATAGCCCCTTCTCGGCAGATATTCAAACTGACCCTATCCCTAAGAACTTCAAATCAGTTTCTTGTGAATATAAGGGGCAAGGAGATCCTGAAGAACACCTCATGAAATTTGAGAGTTTGTGCTTATTGCACCAATATTCTGAAGGTCTTCTTAACCACTCTTTCTGGCCCTGCACAGCAGTGGTTTCAGCAATTGCCTAGGGACTCGATCCACTCATTCAAAGACTTAAGAGAGATCTTCTTACACCAATTTGTGAGCTCTAAGAGATCCACTAAGAATTCGTTGTATTTAACAACCATTAAGCAAGCGGCCACTGAAAGCCTGAGAGAGTATATGACCAGATTTAATGAGGCAATATTGGAAATCCCAGGTGTGGGGGCTACCCTGAAAATACATTCCTTTGTGGAAGGATTGAGGCCAGGACATTTCTTCGCCTCATTAATGAAGAAACCCGCTGAAACCTTTGATGAGCTCTTATCCCGAGTACAAAAGTATATAAACATGGAAGAAGCCATGAATGCTAAACGAGCAGATGTAGCCTTCAAAATAGATAAAAAGCCTGATGATAGAAAAAGAGGAGCTCCTGAAGGGAGGAAACCAGAGAAAAATGAAAGGTTTCAACGATCTCTCACACCACTTACCAGATCCCCAGCTGACCTGCTAAAAGTGGTGATTAAGAAGCCGGGGGTACAGATCCCCCCAGGTAGAGACCAACCTCCAAGGCAACCCCCTTCTGATAAGTTCTGCAAATTTCACAATGATTACGGGCACACTACCAACGAGTGTCGTAATCTGAAAATAGCCATTGAAAAACTCATACAAGAGGGTCAACTATTAGAGTATGTCAAAAAAGAATCTGGCCAGCCCAAGAGGCGTAAAGATGAAAGGGATGGCAAATTCCCACAAAAAGAAACGTCAATAGAAATTTCAGCCAACAAAGGCGTAATTTCCATGATTTATGGAGGACCCACAGGAAGTGACTCCAACAGAAGCCGCAAAGCGCATCACAGAGAAATCCAGATGCTGGAAAAGCATGACATGATGAAGATTGAAGGGGGAGTACCTCACCCTGAAATATCTTTCAGGATCGAAGATGACAGATCCCTAATCCATCCTCATGAAGATGCCCTGGTTATTACGGCAGGAATCGAACGATATGAAGTGAAAAGAGTATTCATAGATACGGGAGCAGGGGTGAACGTAATCTTCGAGGACTACTTTCTGCAAATGGATGTGCACAAACCACTAGATGGGGTGGCTACAGCATTACACGGTTTTGCTGGAGGTTTGGTCATGTCGTTAGGCTTAATAGAGCTGATGTTGACCTTGGGAGATGGAAATTTGCAGATCTCCAGACCAACTACCTTCTTGGTAGTAAGGCAAAAATCAGCTTATAATGTAATACTGGGAAGAACAGCCCTTAGTAATTTTCAAGCGGTAGTGTCAACCTACCATTTGATGATGAAATTTCCGATGGGCAACCGGGTGGGATCTATCACAGGGGCCCAGGTCCTATCACGGAAATGCTATATACAGTCCGTAACGGCTGGCGAGGCTAAGAAAAGATCTGGGGAAGAATTGAGAGATCCCCAATGGGTGGCAGGACCTGAAGATAAACGGATGAGGTCTGCAGAACCTGCAGCAGAAAACAATTCCCAAATTCAATCGACTGAGGAGCTATTGCTGGTAGAATTGGTGCCCAATAAAACGGGATTTACTACACGCATTGGGACGCAGATGCCAGATGCGATAGCCAAAGCGTTAATAGCATGCTTACGGAAGAACGTGGATGTTTTCGCATTCTCGTCATTTGATCTAGTAGGGATAGACCCAGAGGTCGCCTTACATAGCCTTAATGTGGAACCCCAGGTCAAGCCGGTGAAGCAGAAGCTTCGGCAATTCGGGGTAGAAAAAGACTAGGTCATTAAAGAAGAGATACAGAAGCTGTTGGATGCTAAATACATACGAGAAGTACAATTCCCAGAATGGCTATCCAACGCTGTTATGGTGCCTAAGGGCAACACTGGCACGTGGAGAATGTGCATAGACTTCAGGGATCTGAACAAGGCGTGTCCTAAGGATCATTATCCCTTGCCCAGAATCGACCAAATGGTGGATTCCACATCTGGATTCGAGCTACTGTCAATGATGGACGCGTACCAAGGATTCCATCAGGTGAAGATGAATCCAAACTGATGTCAATAAAGTGGCTTTTGGGGTCTGTGTTGGAACTTTCGGGTTCCAAAGCATGCCTTTTGGCTTAAAAAACGCTGGGGCTACATACCAGCGTATGATGGACAAGATATTCAAAAAACAAATTGGGAGGAATATAGAGATTTATGTCGATGACATACTGGTAAAAAGTGTAAAAGCTGAAGATCATATCAATGATCTGGAGGAAGCCTTTGCTGTGGCTCGATTCTATCATTTAAAACTAAATCCTGCCAAATGTGCCTTCGGGGTGCAGTCGGGAAAATTCTTGGGATACGTGGTAACCCCTAGAGGAATCGAGGTGAACCAAGCCAAGGTACAGGCTGTGTTGGAAATGGCTCCTCCCAGGAACATTAGGGAAATACAAAAACTTAATGGCAGAATCACAGCCTTAAGCCGGTTCATTTCCAGATCTGCTGATAAAAGTTTGCCTTTCTTTAAGGTGTTAAGGAAAGGTAGCCAGTTTGAATGGACTCAGCAATGTCAAGACGCTTTTGAGGAGCTCAAAAAGCACCTGTTCTTTCTCCCATTGCTCATAAAGCCAGAACCAAAAGAGGTCCTGTATCTCTACTTTAGCAGTAGGGGAAGAATCTTTGAGTTCGGTGCTTATCAAGGAAGATGGATCTGCTCAGATCCTAGTTTACTACGTAAGTAAAATGATTCAAGGACCAGAAATAAGATATACCGACATAGAAAAGGCCGCATTAGTGGTAATGGTCACTGCTCGAAGGTTACGACCTTATTTTTTATCCCATAAGGTCATGGTAAGAACCAATATCCCGCTCAAGCAGGTGTTGGGGAAGCCGGACCTATCAGGGACAATGGTGAAATGGGCCATAGAACTCAGTGAGTATAATGTAGAGTTCGAACCCAGAACAGCTATAAAGGCCCAGGCCTTAGCTGATTTTGTGCAAGAAACAACTCGGGGTGATGAAAGAGAAGAAAAGGTGTGGAAAACATATGTGGATGGATCGGTTACCAAAGAGGGATCTGGAGCTGGAATATACATTCTGGATCCCGACAACAAAGAACATCGGTTCGCCATCAAATTCAATTTTGTGGCATCAAATAATGAAGCCGAATATGAGCTCTTATCAGAGCCCTGCATATCTTATTAAGCATGGATGCTAAAAGAGTGGAAATCTATTCTAATTCCCAGCTGGTGACGCATCAATTATTAAGAATATGCGAGAGGAAAGAGGAAAGGATGATAACCTATGCTTCCATGGCCGAAGCTTTAGGTGGCCAAATTCTCAAAAGCAGAGATTATTCAGATCCCTCGAGAAAAGAATGAAGAGGCAGATAAACTAGCCAAGGTCGCAAGTGCCATTGAAGGCACATGGGATGGAGATCTGACCATTCTACAAGCAGACGCCAGATCTGGCCTAACGAAGATTATCACAATACAAGAAATCAAAGACTGGAGGGCACCTATCATCCAGGTACCTGAGAGTTGAGGGACAAGATGAAACCAACGTCGATAGACATAAGAAGATGATTATGGCAAAAATTTCCTACTTGAGGGGTTCTTGTACCGAAGATCTTTCACGCACCCCTATCTCAGATGCTTATCTGAACCAGAAGGGGAATACTTATTGAGAGAAATACATGAAGGAGCTGTCGGTGCTCATACAGGATTCAAGGATCTGACTAGAAAGGTCTTGAGAGCTGGATTCTTTTGGCCCAGTATTAAAAAAGATGCCAAGGAGTTGTGAAAAAATGTGATTCTTGCCAAAAAAAAACGGCAGATTGATTTATAGACCTACAGAGGAAATGGGAACCATGTTTTCTTCTTACCCCTTTGATAAGTGGGGAATTGATATTGTGGGAAAATTCCCTACAGCTCCCGGTGGAATGGTTTTCTTGATTGTCGCTATTGACTATTTCTCCAAATGGGTAGAAGCTGAAGCTGTAGTCAAGATCACGGAGCAGGCCATGAAAAAATTCATCTGGAAAAACATATGTTGCCGCTTTGGTGTTCCCAGAACTCTCATCTCCGATAATGGGACCTAGTTCACAGGTTCATCTGTGCAAGCATGGTGCCAAGAAATGGGAATCCAACAGCGCTTTGTGGCAGTAGCCCACCCGCAAGCCAATGGGCAAGTTGAAGTTACAAATAGAACTATTGTATCTGGAATCAAAGCCAGATTAGGAAAAGCAAAAGGGAACTGGGCGGACGAGCTAGACTCAGTACTATGGGCTTACCGCACTAGCCCCAGAACAGCCACAGGGGAATCTCCTTTCAATTTGGTATATGGATCGACGGTGGTACCAGCAGAAAGTAGAAGCAAAATCACATCAAATTTTAAAATATGATGAAAATCAGAACCTGGGGTTACTCAGGGAGAATCTGGACCTGATTGAAGAGCACAGAGCAGAAGCTCAAAACAGAGCTGAGCGATATAAGCAACAGGTGCGGAATGCCTATAACAAGAAAGTCCAAGTAAGGCGATTCGAAAAGGGAGACCTGGTGCTGAAAAGAGCAGACGCTCTCAAGCCCACGGGAAAATTGGACCCTAATTGGGAAGGACCTTACGTCGTTACTAAAGTACTCAAAGGAGGAGCATATGAGCTCAGAGATGCAGAAGGAAGGGATCTGCCCAGACCCTGGAACATTAACAATCTGAAAAAGTATTATGTTTAAGGCATTCTAGTAGTATTTAAAGAAAGGGAAGGTAAGCAAAAACCAACCCATTATCTGTTATGATGGAAGTTCATGAAATAGAATATTTTTCTTTTTACTGTCTTTAAAAAAAAATGAATTATAATTCATTCGTTCTCTTATAATTCACTTGGGGGAGGAGTAGGGGTATACCCCCTAATATCCATCTACTCCTAGAGCAAGAATCTATTTACGATAATTGATCCAAAATTTTCAAAAAAGAGAAAATATTTGCAAAAGAAAATAAAGCATGAAGAAGTGAAATAAAAATATATATCACAACCGAATATCATACGAAATCCATACAAAAAATAATAATAATAATAAAAAGAGAGTACTAGTGGAGCCAATCCCACTGACATGGCACATCTGCATCTTTAAGAGAGCCTACTCTTGCAATTTATCCCTGCCACCTGGAGTTTGCTCGTGCAGATTCGGGTCGACGCCAGGTGCCAAAGTACCGGATGAGTCGACGACCTGAGGAGGGACCTCGAGGGAAGAAGTGTTCGCCCCCATTTTTCCCGTGAAGGTGCCCGCCATAATTTCCTCGAGAAGGTTGACTCCTTCCTCTACCCCTGAAAAATCTTCCCGAGCAGGAACCTCGACCACCGGGTTTGAAGAGGGGCGATCCACGGGATCTGATAGGCGGGGGGGAGGTGGAGATATCTGTGAGGGAGAGGGGGATAAACTCTGCTGATCCGGCACTTGGTCCCTCATCTGGCCGGCCATCGGGGTCATCTCATAGGCCATCATGGGGCTGGGCGTCTAGGATGTCATTTGATCGGTTAGAGGAGCTGGATCCGACTCCCCAGAGGGCCCACCGGGCTCTAAGGTTGCGCTGCTGTTCAAGAGCCCACTCAACATGATCCCGCGTGGGGGTTTAAAGAAAAGACGCTTCCCCCGACGCCTGTATAGCCTTGATCTCTTGCAAGGAATCTCCCGTCTGCAAAAGACAGACGTAAAAGTTAGAACTTTTAAATCATCGGGGAAGAGGAGAAAGGGAAGAGGAGATTCCTTACCCATCGCCTGTAATAAAAAGAAGTCCATGAGAAGGACAAAGTAAATGAAGGCTTGCAGCCTACAAATAATGAAATAATGCTTTATCATAATATTCTTATAAATACTTACCATTTTGAAGGCCTCCTCCAGGAGCCCATACATCCCAGCCTGAGGAGGGAGAAGATAGAAGGGAATCTCTTCCCAAGCAGGCAGGACACCTTCGTGCTCCTCAGGCTTATACAGTATCTCGGCTGCAGATCTCAAACCCCGCATATACCAGGGGTTACGGGGGTTGAAATGAGGATCCAATTCCAGAGTTGGGGTCTCCTTTTCCAGGATGTTCAGGATCTTATCAATATTCAGATCTTTCATCCTGTCTTTTAGGCCCAGTTGAGTGAGAGCCTCTTCTGTGATCGCCCCAACCCAGAAAGCCAAGGGGACACTCATCCTCTCCCAGAATTCTTCTGAATGAACGAAAGCTTTTGGGAGATCCCGCACTAAGGCTTGAAGAAAAGCTTGGCCGTAGGGAGTCATCAGCAGGTAAGACCTGCAACGGTGTGCTCCCACGGCGGACCCAGTAACGAGCCCCTTCTGTAGGCCCGATTCAGAACCCTTCTTGAGGGCGTTGTCACAAGCTCACTCAATGGCATCATTATGCCTCTCAGATGCCTGGGCCAGATCCTCTTTTGCCTTGTCACAAGATCGTTGAAGATCTTCAGCACGAGTCCTTTGATCAGCCAGATCCCTTTCCAGCTGCTGACAATAAAGCTCCCGTTCTTGGGCAAGCTTCTCCCTTTCCGCTTCCGGCTGCTTCAGATCTGCCAGCTCTCGCTCCAGATGTGTCGTTCAGTCCTGTAAAGCCTTGACCTCGGCGGCACGTTCCTCATTGCGAGCCGTCCGCAATCGCATCACCACTGCTTGCAGATGCTCGGTAGAGGAATGCATATTGGATATATCTCCCTTCATGGGATCATATGCCAATGCTCGAAGCGAGAGCATGGATCTGAAGGCCATGGCCTAAACATAATAAAAATATTAAATAAATACATGATTTATGAAGGTGGCGAAAGAACATTTCTGAAGTCAAAAACTCTCTTTTAATACCTTAATCTCGTGAACAGAGGCTTGACGGATAAGCTCTACAGAAGCCAACCTGTTCAGATGTCTTCAATCTTCAACACGAGGGATGCTGTCCAAAACATTAGAGGCAGTACCTCCATCGATGCCCCGAACGGTGCCAGGGAAGCTTACGCTAACCCCGGGAACGTTATAGGAAGCAGTAGGGACATCCAAACCCTTCATGTGCAAGGCATGGAGCATAGCCAGCGTGGCTTTAGAAGCAGGACTTTCTACTACGGCTGGCTCTGGAGGGTTAACCACCAGATAAAGGTTGGCAGTGGCGTACCTGGCCAAGGTGCTGGAGTGCCTCGGATGTCCCAAGACAGACAGTTCTACAGAGATGGGGGTGGGGGATAAAATGTCAGAAATTGGCATGCCCACTCTCCGGTCAGCACTACCGGCAGAGATCTTTTTTCTTTTCGAATCCGTGGAGGATGAGGAATCCGAAGGTCTCTTCTATGGGACGGAAGGTCTGCTAGGCTCTGTTGGAGCTGGTACCTCAGCAGTAGTGAACAAGTCTGACAAAAACCCTTCCGAAGACTGAAAGTCCAAGTCTTCATCGGAAGGAAGAACCGCCCCCTCAGACCAGGTAGAAAGACTATGGTCCACCCCAGCAGCCAAGGGGTGAGGGGGGCGCATGGAGGGAGACATAACGGCTCGAGGAGTTGGCGCTTCCCTTATGGTCACCCCGGGCAAGGTAGATTTTCCCCTAGCTCGAGAAGCAGATCCCTTAGGCAGGGTAGCACCCCCAGATCCCTTTAAGGGACCTATAGGCACTACAGAAGATGGGATCTGTGAGGCAGGAGGAGGAGGTGGCACAGAAGCCCTCAGATCTGTCGTGATTCCCGTTATGGGTGCAGAAGCCGAAACGGAGTGAGAGGAGTTGTTGCCGATGCAGAGGCTGGAGGAGCCTGTTCAGAGGCTGCAGCCATAGCAGCCATCCGCTCCTCAAATTGTTTTCTGGCCTTCTCCCGGAGAACAGATCTGGCCGACATATCTGAAAAAGCAAGATAACCATAAATTAGAAACACGATTGAATCCAAGACACATGCATAAAAACACTCGAATCCAAAATAGGAAGTATTTACCCATAGAGGGATTCCAAGGAGTCCCAGGCCTCAAACCAAAAAAAGACAACACCTCTTCACTGAGAAAAAGTGGCTTCAACAGCCCATGACCTGCTGGATACTCTCTAAGCAGGTCATGAAGAATATCTTTTCCCATGCAAACAGGGTGACCTTCTCAAAAAAAGGTTTTTCTTTCCTAGGCTCGGTATACAGAGGTATATCGGGAATATTCCAGGAATTGGGGGAGGGAGCACCTACTGTTAGATATTGAGGGTGCCATTTTCTGTCTATAGACTCATACTGGCCATAGAATTTATGAAACCAGCCTATGGGAGAAAAATACAAATGATACCCGCGATGTTTTAATTCATGAGTCCTAAAAAACAAGGACACCGGATCTTCCACACCATATAATGTGGTTGCTATGTAGAAGAAAATAGCCCTACGGAAAGAAGCATGGTTCAATTGGTTCAAAGGGATATCATATTTCGCTGCTAAACTAGACAAAAAGGGGGGAACAGGGAATCGCAAACCTGCCTCCAATTGACGAAGCCAAAAATTTTATGATTGGCTTGAGGAAGTGAAGGGCGCTCACTAGGTCCCAGAATATCTATAGTGAAACCCCTAGTGTCTTCTAATCTACTCAAAATTAAGCCCAATTCGTATGGAGTTACAGTGGAAGGTTCGTATTCGTCAAAAGGGAGAGGTGGCTGCGCGGCAGCCCTACCCTCTTTTTCCTCTCCGCCCTCTACTAATTTCTTCTTACCCTTACCCTGGGCACCCTGCCTAGAGGAAGAAACCATCTTTTCTTGTCACTTAAATATAACAGAAAACTAAGAAATAAACTAATGTGAATAAAGAAAAGAAGGAGAGATAAAGAAGAGGAAAGGTACCGGCTTGCTGAAGAGAAAGATTGGTCGCGGTGAAAGAAGGAAGAAAAGAAAAGGGGCAGGAAGCAACTCCTAGAGAGGGTACAGTGAAAGCTTTTCAAGAAGAAAAGAAAATGGCGGAAAATTTCTAAGCACTGATTTCTCTTTCTAGCTCTCTTTTAAATGGAGGAAGTTAAGAAAGAGAAAGGGAAAAATAACTACCCACTATTGGCAGTTAAAGAGCACGTCCAGCCGATAAATGAGACGTGGGCGGAGAAGTTATGATGATGAGAAGTGGCGGCGGTTTCGGGTCCCAATAAAGGAAAAGGGGAAGCGACCTTAGGAAGTTGCGAAGCGTATGAAATACGCATTAGTAAGGGTGCGGATCTCGCAAGAAAGGATCTGTGGTCATGGGGACCTGGAAACACAGGCCCCGTAACTCACAGAACCTTTACGAAAGGAATAGTTCGAAGTAGGACCTGGAAGCACGGGTCTGGAAAATCACAGAACCCTCACAAGAGGATCTGTGTAAAATAATATTCAAAAACTCGAACCTTGCCAATAACAGATCTGACGTAAAAAGATCTGAGAAATACCAAATCTGGTACCGGGTGATTCGTAAATTACAAATCCTCAAATGAGGATCTGCATAACAGGAGATCTGGAGATACAGAACTTAAAATTGGTACATCCTTCATGAAAGAGATCTGCGTAACGCGGATCTGATGGCGAGAGGCTTAGGGATCGCAGATCCCTTTACTGAAAATATCCGAAAAATAAGTGATATATATATATATATATATATATATATAGATATATATCACTTCAACATGTGCAAAGTTAAGTAAATAGATGCATATGTGCATGCATGTCTACAGTATACGAGTAAGGCTCATATGCATGATGGTGTTAAAAAAAAAAAAAAAAAAAATCATCATCATCATCGTCAAAAAATCGATTGAAAAATTTGTTGACAGGAATAAGTACGAGATATCAATCTCGCCATACTTCTACGGAAGCAGGAAATGGCAAATGCTACCCAGATATTCAAGAGATAAAATTGTGATATGTAAGAATTTCTCAACAGAAGCAAAAATAGGGTGTCACTCCAATAAATGCTTCTGGAAATATAGATAACATAAAATGTATCAGATGTCACTCTGATGTTAAAAAAAAAAAAAAAAAAAAGAGAGAGAAAAAGAAAGAAGTAATAAGCCTCAGAAAGTTTCATTTGCTCATTCATAAGAATGAATATGGGCAAGAAAGGATCATCGTAGGCGTAAATGGCCTCGGTTACAAGGCAATTAATTTCTATCATAGCAATGCTTCTGGTAAGGGAAGCCTCGCTCAAATGGATGACACGTCTCTATAAAAGCATCAGAGGGAAGCGTCTTCGGCCATGGAAAAATTCATCTTCCTTTCTCGCCGGAGAAGATGAGCAAAATAAATGAGATCACCCCTATTTATGGTGGAATATAGCGGGAAAAAGGAACGGTGGAGATTAAGCCGTAAAAAATCAAGGGCCTAAGAGTTAGGCGCGTTTTGACTCCCCAAGGCGACGCTATCATTACACCTCGAGTGTGATGAGGCGGATGTCAGCTGACAAGAAAGTTTTCCTTCCTTAACGTATGGAAGAAGCTAACCAGGACCTGGAACTCTCAAAAGTCAGTTCCAGGGACCTGGGGGGGGAGTAGCTGATAGGGAGCAATCTGTCAGCTCCCAACAGACATCTGAAGTGCAGAAGTGAGTAACAAACGGAACGCCAAATTCCCATCAGATCCTGCATATCTGATTTATCGGTGAAAAGAGCAGAACGGGTTCAGATCACCCTTTGTCTGTGATCTGGGTATAATAGGCACAGATCACATCCCCGTCATTACTATTCCATTAACCTCAGATCCCTACACGAAGTGTAGAGAAAAAACGTGACTGAGGGGACCACCTTGGGGACCATTAATCATAACTAAAATATTTTCTCTAACTAACTTGTCCCCTCTGAAAAGACTAATTTAACCCTGTGAACTAAAAGGAAATTACTCTCTTGTCCTCACCTTTTACTCTACTATAAATATTCAATCTTCTTCACCAAGAAAAGGTACGCATTTTCACTGGTACTTTGCCCCCGCTGCAAGCTTTGCTGAAGCGGATTTCTATTTCCTTCGATCACATACTGACTTAAGCGTCGGAGTGTCTTCCCGGAGGAACCCTCCCCATTCCTCCGGTGTTGTTTTGCAGGCTCGCGCTGGGAGGTGGTGATTGGAAAGGCATCATTGAGGTAGCACTGTTAAACAAAAGGAAAAAGTTGTTCTTCAAAGAAAATACTCAGAGTTCATCTAGAACAGTTTCCAGCATCGTTTATTTACTTATATTTATAATTATTGTATGAATTTTTTGATGGAACATAACCCAATCTATCAAAGTGCATACAAGGTATTTGGTTAAATGCTTAGTAGGCTTTAGTTCAAAACACTTGGCATCAAACCACAACATATTAGAAATTCATGCTAATAGGAGGTTCTAGATAATTAATTGAGCTATCTGGAGTTGATTTATGCATCTTGAGACCTAGCGGAGATAGATGTCATAGGTTAAACCACTTACATTGATTGCTTTGAGAAAAGAGTTGATGTATATCATATAAAGAACTCCCTTATGAATTAGATTAAATTGGTTCATCCTTGCAAATCCCAAAACCTATGCCTCTAGTGCATGTTGGATTATATTTGGTACCATACTTTCTCTTATTGATTTTAGTCATTTGTCACTTATTTGTTAGTTAATTAATTGTCATTTTATTTGATCTTTAGCTTATAGAAAACACAAAAATATGACATTCAGTAGCTTGAATAGTAGTTAAATAGCTAGATTACTAGTTAAAACTCTTACACCATGATCCGCCCTACTTTTGAGGGTAAGGGAGATGCAATAATAATCGATGTGTATAATCGAGTCGAATCCACAGGGAATGCAATGGCGAATGAGATTCAAGTAGTAATCCAGTTACCTAACTACTATCCAAGCTACCAACTAACATATTTTTGTGTTTTTGATTGATTAATGAAAAATGAAAAGCAATTAACAAGTTTAGAACTTAACTAAATAAGTAACAAGTAGCAAGTGATATAAAATCAATAGAAAATACAAGTGACTCCAATTATACTTCGATTAGGTCTAAGTGATAAGGATGTAACACTCTAACTAGAATTAGCCATTTTAATCCAATTTCATATGGGAAACCTCATAAGTATGAGTCACCCAATTACTCATTGTAATGAAATCAAGTAGATTAATGAAAGGCTTAACTCCTACTAAGATATCAAGCAATTCATTAACTCCCAAGAGCTTATGGAGTTCCTTAACCCTACTATACTCTAGCATGCAAATCTCTTGATCCTAGCATCTAATCTAAGCCTCCTAAGCATTAGATCAAACACTTGGTATGCAACTATGGTGATCAATCACAATTACATAATAAAACATAGCCCCAAGAGAAATGAACATGAAATTAGAAGGTAAATTCACAATTAGAGCCTAATCTCATCACTTATCCCTAATCTACATATAATTGGAATCACAAAGAGATCTAGCTAGACATGATTAGAACAAATGAATCATAGAAAATGCATAAAACCATAATCAAAAGAAAGAGAATTCAATAAGAACAAAATAGTGGAAGGATCTTCAAATCTTCAAAGTAAATCTTCAACAATTGATTAAAACACCAAAGTAGAAAGAGGAAATGTTTCTAGGGTTCTAATATGAATATTCTAGCCTAAGATAACTAATTGGGAAATTTGGGGTTAATATACATTGAAAATAAGTTTTGGGTCGAGTTGGACCGAGTTGTAATGAACCAACTCGGTCAATTATGGAAGAAAGAAGGGATGGCAGGCTCCCTGGCCGGTTCCCGCCTGGGTCGCCAAACATGCTGCCATCCAGCCATCCAGCCAGCGACCTGGCTGGTGGTCCAGCCGGGCGCCGTCCGGGTCGCCGTCGGTTCGGTCATTTTGCGCAGCTTCACCGTTTTCGCTCGTTCTCCCTTGTCCGAACTCTGATTCTCGATCCGCTTTTTGTTATGGCTTCCTAACGAACTCCTCTTTGACATGGAATAGTTAAATTGGCCAAATAAGTTTTTCATTATTCCTGCAAAAAGCATAAAAAGAGAGAACGAAGAAAACATAAATGAAATCAAACTAGTGAAACCCTAGCTATATAACTTGAAATTCCACATTTTAAACATAGGTTTCACTCTAATTAAGCTCATTTCTTCCTCGTTTCCGGCTCTCGATCCTTAGCTACTTGAATGCTCTTTCCAATTCCTACCAAAATAGATCGAAAACTGAGAGAAAATGAGAAAAGTATAAAGTATGCTACAAGTTAAGAAACCCTAGCATTTCTAGCATTTAAGTACATAAATCGAGACTCAAACACATGCAAAATAACTTGAAATGCACATAAAATACATGTTAATCACTCTCCCAAACTTAAGCCATTGTTCGTCCCGAATAATGGAACGAACAATCAAAACACTTAACATGTATGGGATGTGCATTTTGAGTTCCTCGATGCCTCATATTACCTCAAAAACTATTTTTGTTCAAGGAAATTCTAAAGTCAAGCCAAACATTCATAAGATCAATCACTATCCTAACTTAGAACTCAATCACTCAAGCACATTCAACCCTAGACCTCACAAGAAGTGTGTGTATCACTCGATCACTCAATATAGGGAACAAGGTAATCACTCATCGAAATCATGCAATACACAACTTTAACCATAAGCTTGCCTATCAACTCAAATTTCTAATACTACAATGCATGCACAATTTAGGATCAAAAAGGTCTTTCTTAAGCTTGTAATGTACGGACATTGGTTAAGGTAGGGAATTATAGGCTAAGTGACTTAAATTTGCATTCAAGTACTCTTACCCCCTTTCTTCTCCTTTCAAAATATGAAGTTCTTCATCTTCCACCTTATCCAACCCCTTTTTATCAAATGAAACCCAAGCTTCTACCAAATCTAAAGAAACACTCCTTTATGCTCTTATTCTTTTCTTTTTGTTGTAAGAACTTTGTTCTTACATGTGGTTTTTTTTTTTTTTTTTTTCAATAAGAACTTTGTTCTTATTCTTTTCTTTTCTAACATTCGAGCTTATAAGAGTGTTCTTTCAACTCAAAGCAAATCTCAAGACCCTTTACCATCACCCATCATTTTTCATGAATTTTCAACTTTCACCAAGGTTCCCTTAACCATCCTTCACCCCCTATCATCCGGTTCAAAAAGAAAAGGCTCTATTCAAGGCTCAAAATGGGATGACAATGGTAATGAAGTATAGGTTAGTGTTTAGGGAAAATGGGCTATGCAATGATGGCCTAAGATCATCTCCTAATCATGCAAACATGTAGTACTTCTAACAAGAGTATCAAGGCAAGTTCTAGTAAAGAATATGCAATGCAAGATCAAGCTCTCAAGAAAGGATATTAACTATGTAAAATGCATAGTTTAAGGCTCAAAATCCTCTCAAGCTTTGTGTCTAGAGCCTAAGTGCTTAAGATCAATCCGTCAAAGCTATTCAAGTGAAATAACCCTAATCATGCTCAACTTTAACTTAAGAAATTTCAAAACTATCACTATTTAGCATCAATCATTGGCATCTCACACAAAAGCACTTGATCAATTAAACACATTATTTCACATTCACGCATGCAAGCATTCATTTAACCTTTTAATTATAAAAAAAAAAAAATTTACTTTCCAAAAATTTTCACATTCAAGCTCACATTCAAGAACCAACAAACAAAAGAAGAATTTTTTCATCAATCAAGCTCCTTGACCCAAACTGATCACTCACTTTTTGAGGGTGAGAAATGCAATAATAATCGAATAGTATATTCGAGTCGAATCCACAGGGAATGTAAGGGCGTAAGAGATTCAAATAGTAACCTAGCTATCTCTATCACTATCCAAGCTACCAACTAACATATTTTTGTGTTTTTGTTTGATTAATGACAAATGAAAAGTAATTAACAAACCTAAAACTTAACTAAACAAGTAACAAGTAGCAAGTGATATAAAATCAATAGGTAATGAAGGTGACTCCAATTATACTTCAATTAGGTCTAAGTGATAGGGATGTGACACTCTAACTAGAATTAGCCATTTTAATCCAAGTTCATGTGGGAAACCTCCTAAGTATGATTCATTCAATTCTCATTGCAACTAAATCAAGTAGATTAATTGATGCAGGGGGAAGCATGAAGCGATAGAACGAGAACGAATATAATAGATAGACGAATACCTTCGTTGATTCGAAGAATACCGAAAGCAAAAACAAATAGAGTGAAAATCCGTTAATTCTCTTTAGAATATCCGGAAGAACAGGATGAACACATATCGTTGATTCTTAACAAAAGAATACCGATAAGGAACACATAAACAAGGGAAATAAACCCTAACTTTTCATTAATCAAATCAGTTCCTAAACTACATAATCAAAGATCCTATATATACTAAAATCTTACACGTCTAAAAGGAAATAAACAACTTGATGCTCAAGACAAATAATTAAAAACCTAAGAATTAATTAATAATACTATTCTCCATCATTCTCTCCCTCTTGAAACGATTCGTCCTCGAATCGGCAACAATCTCATCTCGATCCGGAAGTCTTCAACTCCCAAAGAGTGCAGATCTGGTAACTCGTCAACTACATCATCATCGTAGCGGGGTGGTCCTTCGTAAGATGTGATGCCGGAATTATCTGCGGCAAAGGAATTATCTACGAACGGATACATCGCGGGAGGAACCTAGCAAGACTCTGAATACCAACTGATGTAGGGGGAAGCGTGAAGCGATAGAATAAGAACGAATATAATAGATAGATGAATACCTTCGTTGATTCCAAGAATACTGAAAGCAAACGCAGATAGAGTGAAAATCCGTTGATTCTCTTTAGAATATCCGGAAGAACACGATGAACACATATCGTTGATTCTTAACAAAAGAATACCGATAAGGAACACATAAACAAGGGAAATAAACCCTAACTTTTCATTAATCAAATTAGCTCCCAAAATACATAATCAAAGATCTTATATATACTAAAACCCTACATGTCTAAAAGGAAATAAACAACTTGATGCCCAAGACAAATAATTAAAAACCTAAGAATTAATTAATAATACTATTCTCCATCATTTATGAATTACCTAATTCCAACTAGGACAACAAGTAAATCATTAACTCCCAATAGCTTATGGAGTTCTTTAGCCCTACTATCTCTAGCATGCAATTCTCTTGTTTCCTAGCATCTAATCTAAGCCTCCTAAACATTAGATCAAATACTTGGTATGCAACTATGGTGATCAATCACAATTACATAATAAAACATAGCCCCAAGAGAAATAAACATGAAATTAGAAGGTAAATTCACAATTAGAGCCTAATCCCATTACTTATCCCTAATCTACATATAATTGGACTCACAAAGAGATCTAGCTAGACATGATTAAGGAAATTAAACCATAGAAAGTAAATGAAATCATGCTTAAAAGAAAGAGAATTTAATAAGGAAGAAGAAGATGGTCTTGAATTTCAAATCCATAAAGTATAGCTCCAACAATCTTCAAAATACTAAAAAGGAAAGAGGGAAATATTTCTAGGGTTCTTGGGAGATTAAAATATGTAAAAGATACACAAATGGGGTGAATTCTAGGATTAAATACATAGAAAATCAAGTTTGGGTCGAGTTGGACCGAGTTAGACGAGCTAACTCAGTCAAGAAGTGAAGGGGGAAGGGACGGCGGCGGTCTGGCAGGCCGCCGGTCAGGCCACCGTTTGCTCTGCTCCTCAGCCTCCTGGCCGGCAGTCTCAGGCCGCCGTCCAAGCCGCCGGCGATCCTCCTCCGTGCGCAGCCCTACAGTTTCGCCTCGTTCTCCCTCGTCTGAACTCCAATTCTCGATCCGTTTTTTGCTATGGCTTCGTATCGAGCTGCTCTTCATCATGGAATAATCAAATTAGCCACATAATTTATTTATTATCCTGTAAAAAGGCACAAAAAAACTCGAGAGAACGAGAAAAACATGAATGCAATTAAACTAGTGAAACCCTAAATAAAGCACTTGAAACTATACATATTTAAGCATGAATTTCACTCTAATTAAGCTCAACATGCACATAAAATACGTGTTAATCACTCCCCCAAACCTAAGCCATTGTTCGTCCTAAACAATGAAACGAACAATCAGAACACTTAACACATATGGAGTGTGCATTTTGAGTTCCTTGATGCCTTATATCACTTCAAAAACCATTTTAGTTCAAAGAACTTCTCAAGTTAAGCCAAACATTCACAAGTTTAACACTATCCTAACTTAGAACTCAATTGTTCAAGCACATTCAACTCTAGACCTCACAAGAAGTGCGTATCACTCAAGCACTCATTATATAGGAAAAGTAAGCACTCATCGAAATCATGCAATACATAACTTTATCCATAAGATTGCCTATCAACTCAAGTTTCAAATACTACAATGCATGCACAAATTAGGATCAAAAAGGTCTTTATTAAGCTTGTAATGTAGGGACATTGGTTAAGGTAGGGAATTATAGGCTAAGTGACTTATATTTGTATTCAAGTACTGATCCGCCCTCACTTAAGGATGAGGGTAGAGAGCAATAATAATCGATTGAGTAATCGAGTCGAACCACAAGGAATGCAAGGACGCTCAAGTTTCAAGTAGTAACCTAGCTACTAAACCTACTATCCAAGCTACAATATATCATGTTTTTGTGTTTTTGATTGATTAATGACAAATAAAAATTAATTAACAAGCCTAAGACTTAACTAAACAAGTAACAAGTAGCAAGTGATATAAAATCAATAAGAGAAAGTATGGTTCCAAATATAATCCAATAATCACTAAAAGCCTAGGTTTACGGATTTGCATGGATTAGCCATTTTAATCTAATTCATATGGGAGTTCTATATATAGTAAACATCAATTCTTCTCTCGAAGCAATCAATATTAGTGGATTAACCTATGACATCTATCTCCGCTAGGTCTCAAGATGCATAAATTAACTCCAAATAGCTCAATTAATTATCTAGAATCTCCTACTAGCAAGTATTACTAATATGTTGTGATTTGATGCCAAGTGTTATGAACTAAAGCCTACTAAACATTTAACCAAACACCTTGTATGCACTCAATGATGGTCAATCAATCATGCAATAAAATCAAGTCCCAAACCACAAGACATATGAATTAGAAGGTAAATCCAACAACAAAATCCAAAAACCTAGTTTTCTAGATCATATCTTCATATATTGGAACCAAAAGGAAATTAGCTAGACATAATTAAAGGAAATAAACCATAGAGAGTAAAGGAAATCATGCTTAAAAGAAAGAGAATTGAATATGGAAGAAGAAGATGGTCTTCAATTGCAAATCCAACCAATGTAGCTTCAACAATCTTCAAAATACTAAAAAGGAAAGAGGGAAAATATTCTAAGGTTCTTGGGGAATTAAAATATGAAAAAGATACACAAATGGGGTGAATTCTAGGATTAAATACATTGAAAATCGATTTTGAGTCAAATCGGAGTGAAACGGGACAAACCGGGGCGAGTTTGGGCGAGCCGAACTCACCCCTTAAGTGAAGAAGGGCGGCTGACCGGCGACCGGCTGGACCGTCGGCTGGGTCGCCGGCCAGATCGCCGAACCCTCTGTGGTCTATGGCGGTCCAGAGGAGGGGGGCCGGCGGCCGGCTGGACCGTTGGCTGGGTCGCCGGTCGTCCTCTTCCTTGACCGGTCAACTCTTCGTCTCTTGCGCGCTTTCTCCGTTTTCACTCGTTCTCTCTCATATGAACTCCGATTTACGAACTGCTTTTAGCTACGGCTTCCTAACGAACTCCTCTTCGACATGGAATGATCAAATTGGCCAAATGATTTCTCCATCAACCTGTAAAAAGACACAAAGAGACTCGAGAGAACGAGGAAAACATAAACGAACTTGAACTAGTGAAAACCTAACTCTATAAATTCAATTTCCACATTTTAACCCTAGGTTTCACTCTAATGAGGCTCGATTCTTCCTCATTTCTAGTCTTGGATCCTTAGTTACATGAATGCTCTTTCCAATTCTTACAAAAATGGATCAAAAACCGAAAAGAAACGAGAAAAGTAGAATGTATGCTACAAGTTAAGAAACCCTAGCATTTCTAACCTTTAAGCACAAGAATCGAGACTTAAACCCAAGTAAAACACACTCAACATACACATAAAATACATGTTAATCACTCCCCCAAACTTAAGCCATTGTTCGTCCTGAACAATGAAACGAACAATCAAAACACTTAACACGTATGGAGTGTGCATTTTGAGTTCCTCGATGCCTCATATCATATCAAAAACCAATTTATCTCAAGGAAATTCTCAAGTCAAGCCAAGCTTTCATAAAATCATTCACTCTCCTAACTTAGAATTCCATCACTCAAACACTTTCGACTCTAGACCTCACAAGGAACATGTGTATCACTCGATCCCTCAATATATAGAGAAGGTAAGCACTCATCGAAATCATGCAATACATAACTTTAACCATAAACTTGCCTATCAACTCAAGTTTCTCACACTACAATGTATGCACATATTAGGATCAAAAAGGTCTTTCTTGAGCTTGTAATGTAGGGACATTGGTTAAGGTTGGGAATTTTTAGGCTAAGTGACTTAAATTTTCATCTAAGTACCTTTACCCCCTTTCTTCACCTTTCTAAGTATGAATTCCTTCATCTTCCACCTTATCCAACCCCTCTTTATCAAATGAAATCCCAAGCTTCTACAAAATGTCTAAAGAAACACTCCTTTATGCTCTTATTCTTTCTTTTTCTTTTCTTTTCTTGTAAGAACTTTGTTTTTACTCTCTTTTTTTTTTTTCATCAATAAGAACTTTGTTCTTATGCTTTTCTTTTCTAACAATGAGCTCATAGGAGTGTTATTTCAACTCAAAATCAATATCAAGACCCTTCATCATTATTCACCATTTACCATGAATCTTTAACATTCACCGAGGTTCCCTTAACCATCCTTCACCCCCTATCATCCGGTTCAAGAAGAAAAGGCTCTATTCAAGACTCAAATGGGACGATAATGGTAATGAAAGATAGGTTAGTGTTTAGGGAAATTGGGCTATGCAATGATGGCCTAAGATCATCTCCTAATCATGTAAACATGTAGTACTTCTAACAAGAGTATCAAGGCAAGTTCTAGTAAAGAATATGCAATGCAAGATCAAGCTCTCAAGAAAGGATATTAACTATGTAAAATGCATAGTTTAAGGCTCAAAATCCTCTCAAGCTTTTTATCTAGAGTCTAAGCACTTAAGTTCAATCATTCCAAGCCATTCAAGTGAAATAACCCTAATCATGCTTGACTCAAACTTGAGAAATTTCAAAAATATCACCATTTTAGCATCAATCATCGGCATCTCACCCAAAAGCACTGAGAGATTAAACACGTTCTTTCACACTCAAGCATGCAAGCATTCATTCAAACTTAGAACTTTTCTTTTCTCAAAAATTTTGCATTCAAAACCAAAAGATCTGACACAAAAACCTCATGAATCAACAAAATATTCATTCAACCCATATTCATCCCAAATGCTACAAGACAAAACATCAAATTTTCAACAAATTCACTCCACAAAACAACAAGACAAAACAACCATGACCAAAATCTTTCAAAACAAATCCATCATCCAAAAACCGCCTCCCATCCAAATTCCTTACCAAAAATCCAACAAACTCCATTCATTAAATCCAAATCAACATATCTAAATCCAAATCACCAAATGACAAACAAAGCACATAGATATCACCAAGTCACAATAAGGCATCAAGAGAGACAATAAACAAACCAAGAAGCAAAAGATAAGCAAATTTAAAAGCATGAAATGTAAGTAATTTAAATTCATTATCATACTCCCCTCCCCCAAACTTATTTTAGAAAATAAATTCTAAAATGAGTTTGGAGGGAAAAATAAATAATGGATTTAAATTACACTTACAAACACTCCGAGCTACTTCGTGGGTGGTCTTGGCCAAGTGGCGCCTTGGCCAATTTGATATTCCCGAAAGCTCTCAAGAAGTGCTTCCATTCTCTCGCTTCTTCTTGCTTCTTCCAATTGTGTAATTCTCATGGATGTCATCTCGTGCCTCATAACCGTGACTTGGGCATCCAAACTCTTGAAACCATCTTCCATGTTAGTTATTCGGCTTTCAAGAGCCTCAAATCTCTCATCATAAATTGGTTCACTTGAACCTTGCTCATCTCTCAAAGGCTCATCACTCTCTTCCATGTCTTCATCTTCATCCATTCGGTTTCTTTCACCACCTCTTCCTCCTAGTGAATATTCATCCCCTTCACCTTGATTAAAAATCTTATCTTTCATGATCATCATGTGCTCGGGGGTATCCAAGTACCAATTCATCCTTTCCTCAAAGTTGGTGACCAAGATGCTCATCACATTAGGCAAAGGATATAATTCCTTCTTGGTAATTAGGAAGTAGTAAGGTGGGGAACTTGATTTGAGGAAACGTAAGCATCGGAGCTTAACGGTGTCAAGGAGAAACTCACCACTCATGGGAGGATATCCACCAAGATTGGATCGTATCTTCCTTGCAATTGGAGTAAGCATGCCTCCAATGTTGATCTTCCCTCCGTCACTTTGGGCTTGCTTCTTCAATTGAGGAAGAAAGAGGTCGCAAAAACTTATACTCCTTCCGGTGAGCATGGCATGCAAAATAAAGAGATCATCATTTCTCACCGATGTATTTTCACTCCTTGCAATGATGGTGTGCCCCAATATCTTCAACACCATTCGAAGCACCGGATTCCTTACTTCATTGGACTTCGAATATCCGGCCCTAAATCCCTCTTCCGAGTTTGGAGCAAGCTTTCTCCATATGCTCTTCACATCAAAAGTTCTATCAACAAGTCGATCACCTCCATGGGGCACATTGAAGGCATTATCAATATCTACATAAGACATCACTTGCTTGCCTCCAAATAGTTGAAACTTGATGGACCGATTGATATTCATGTGTGTGGTATCTAATGTGCTCAACATTTCGAGGACCACCTTAAAGTATGTCCTCCGGTCTTGAATGGTATCATCTAAAAAACTCCCCCAACCAATATTATCAAAGAGCTCCTTCACATTATCATAAAGGCCAAGTGACACTAACACCTCTTTAGATGGAAATTATGTCACTTCAATCCCTCTAGTGACAAGAGAGGCAAAGGCCGCCCTTTCTTCGTTGTTGCTCAAGTTTATCTCATGAGTCTCCGGGATCTTTGGATTCATTGTTCGTGAGGTGGTGTCCGATGGTTGAGATGAAGAGGCACCATCTTTGCGCCTCTTGTTGGAATAAGTGATTAAAGCCTTAGAAGGTCCTTTTCCTTTAGCTCCTTTATCCCTGCACCAAGTGAGAAATCCAAAATAAGATTCAAGAAACATTCAATAAGTGAGTTTCAAGCAAATATCAAGCACTTCATCAACATAACTCCCTTAAGTCCAAGAAAAATCATTCCAAAGCATTCATGCATATTCAAGTGAAAATGAACTCAAGTTCATTTGGAAATTCAACTCAAGAAACTAATGCAATGAATTCTCCTCTTTCACACCCAAGAATTTATGAACTCATGACCTCTTCAAGCAATGAACCATTCAAGAAATGAATTTTTCATCTAACATCAAGCATATTCATTCAAATTTTCAACAAGAAATCAAAAAATATTACAAATTCATTCCAAGTATGCTCAAGTGCATAATAGACATGGTTCCTAAAAGAATGCCCATTTCAAGACTAGATATAACATGAATCCTAAGGAAGAATTAATGCTATCCAATTTCATGCCCAAAGTCACATTCCTCATTCAAGAATTCCCAAAAATTCAAGAAAGAACTCTAGCAAGAATTTCTACTCATTTTCATGAATTTAGTAAGCAAAATATACATACCAATTCATAGAAAGCAAGTAGAAACACATAAAATCAAGGGTATAGAGCTCATTACCTCATTGTCTTGAAGAAAATTGAGAAGATTCACCTCTTTCAAAAGAAAAAGAAATTTTCGTTTTTTATGAAGAGGTGGGGAAAAATATGATTTTCTTGGCTTAAAATGGGTCTAGGATGGGTAATGGACCTATGGAAGGATTTAACTTGATTCAAAAGGATTTGGGAGTAATTGGAAGAAGAAAATTGGAGATTTGGAGAGAAAATGGGGGATGTTCTTCAAGGTTTAAATTAGAAATGGAATAAAATGAAAAATAAAAATGCATTAACACATAAAATAGAAATAGGGGGGGGGGGTGAAGGGGGACCGGCGGCCCTAGTGGACCGCCGGCTAGGTCGCCGGCTGGACCGCCGTCTTCTCTGTCCGGTGTGGCAGCCTGGACCGGCGACTGGCTGGACCGCCGGCTAGGTCGCCGCCAGATGCTGCACCTTTCGGCTCAATTTTGGGCCGTTTTTCGGCCCTTCCAATGGGAGGAGCCGACTCCCGACCCTCTATCGAGACCCCCTAAACATGTTTTAATTTTTATAATTTTTTAATTTTCTATTTTTTTTTATGGGTTTTTTCAAAATTAAAGGAAAAGTGAAACAAAAATCGAAAATAAAAATTCAAACTAAACTAAAATAAAATAAAAAATAAAAGGATACGTGTTGAGGTGCCTCTCAACGAGCGCTTTGTTTAACGTCGTTAGCTCAACATAGCCTCCAAATCAAGCATCTTTAAGAAGAATGGTCGACTCCTTCTTAAACTTCTTCGAATTGAAATAGAGCTTGAGTCGATGTCTATTAACAACAAAGGTAGAACCATCATTCTTGAGAAGTTCAAATGTGCCATTCTTGAAACTCCTACTCACAATGTAAGGGCCGGTCCACCTTGATTTGAGTTTTCCGGGGAAAAGACAAAGACGAGAGTTAAAGAGAATAATTGCGTCCCCCGGAATGATCACCTTGCTTCGAATCTCCGAATCATGAAACTTCTTGGCTCTTTCCTTGTAAATCCGAGAATTTTCATAAGCCTCATTTCTTCATTCCTCCAATTCCATAAGATGATTCTTCCTATTCACTCCGGCCTCCTTAAACTCAAGATTAAACCTCTTTATAGCCTAAAATGCCTTATGCTCAATCTCCAAAGGTAAGTGACAAGACTTTCCAAAGACAAGTTGGTAAGGGGACATACCAATTGGGGTTATGTAGCTGGTTCGATAGGCCCACAAAGCATTATCAAGTTTCATTACCCAATGATTAACACGTATTTTTATGTGCATGTTGAGTGTATTTGCATGTGTTTGAGTCTCAGTTTGGGTGCTTAAAGGTTAGAAATGCTAGGGTTTCTTAACTCTTAGCATGCCTTAGACTTTTCTCATTTTTCTCTGTTTTCGATCCATTTTTGTGAGAATTTGGAAGGAGAATTCAAGTACCTAGGAATTGAAGGCTGGAAATGAGGGAGAATCGAGCTCAATTAGAGTGAAACTCGTGTTCTTAAATGTGGAATTTCAAGTTGTATAGTTAGGGTTTCACTCATTTGATTTCATTTGTGTTTTCCTCATTCTCTCGAGTCTTTTTTGGCTTTTTGCAGGAACAATGGAGAACTCTTTTGGCCAATTTGATCATTTCATGTTGAAGAGGGGTTCGTTGGGAGTCCATAGCAAAAAGCGGATCAAGAATCGGAGCTCGGACAAGGGAGAACGAGGGAAAACGGTGGAGCTGCGCAAAAGGACCGGACCGGCGGCGACCTGGATGGCGACCGGCTGGACCGCCGGCCAGGCTGCCGGCTGGCCGGCTGAGGGGCAGAGGAAACGGCGACCAAGGCGGCGACCCAGGCGGCTGCCGGCCAGCCCGCCGGCCCTTATTTCGCCCATTAGTGACCGAGTTGGTCGTCCAACTCGGTCCAACTCGACTCAAAACTCACCTATTATATATTTAACCCCAAAATGTTCATATTTTGTGTATCTTTTGCATATTTTAATCTCTCAAGAACCCTAGAGTATTTTTCCTCTTTCCTTTTTAGTATTTTAAAGATTGTTGAAGCTACATTGGTTGGATTTGCAATTGAAGACCATCTTCTTCTTCTATATTCAATTCTCTTTCTTTTAAGCATGATTTCTTCTATTTTCTATGGTTTATTTCCTTTAATTATGTCTAGCTAATTTCCCTTTTGGTTCCAATATATGAAGATATGATCTAGAAAACTAGGTTTTTGGATTTTGTTGTTGGATTTACCTTCTAATTCATATGTCTTGTGATTTGGGACTTGATTTTATTGCATGATTGATTGACCATCATTGAGTGCATACAAGGTGTTTGGTTAAATGCTTGGGAGGCTTTAATTCATAACACTTGGCATCAAATCACACCATATTAGTAATTCTTGCTAGTAGGAACTTCTAGATAATTAATTGAGCCATTAGGAGTTAATTTATACATCTTGAGACCTAGCGGAGATAGATGTCATAGGTTAATCCACTAATATTGATTGCTTCGAGAGAAGAGTTGATGTTTATTATATATAGAACTCCCATATGAATTAGATTAAAATGGTTAATCCATGCAAATCCTAAAACCTAGGCCTCCTGATATTATCGGATTATATTTGGAACCAAACTTTCTATTATTGTTTGTTAACTCTTGCTATTAGTTGTTACCTAGTTTGTTACTTTTCAATTACATTGTTTGATAGAATTAAGAAAACACAAAAACATGATATCTTGTAGCTTGGATAGTAGGTTTAGTAGCTAGGTTACTACTTGAAACTTGAGCGTCCTTGCATTCCTTGTGGTTCGACTCGATTACTCAATCGATTATTATTGCTCTCTACCCTCACCCTTAAAGTGAGGGCGGATCACCCAATCCTTCTGAGTGGTGATTGCCTTCTCCAAGATTTGCTTAATCTCCCAGTTTGCAAGCTCGGCTTGACCATTGGCTTGAGGATGGTATGGAGAGGTAATCTTGTGCTTCACTCCATATTTAGCAAGAACATTTCCCAACCATTTGTTGTTGAGGTGAGACCCCCCATCACTAAGCAAAGCCTTTGGAGTCCCAAACCGAGTCAAGATATTCTTCTTCAAAAACTTGATCACAACCTTGGAATCACTAGTCGAAGTTGGAATGGCTTCGACCCATCTTGAAACATACTCAATAGCAAGAAGAATATAAGAAAAACCACAAGAAGTAGGGAATGGTCTCATAAAGTCTATCCCCCAAACATCAAACAACTCAACTTCAATCATGATGTTTTGAGGCATCTCATCCCTTTTTGTGATATTTCCCATCCTTTGACATCTATCACAATTCTTCACGAAAGCTTGGCAATCTCTAAAGATCGAAGCCCAATAGAATCCACTTTGAAATACCTTCTAAGCCGTACGATTAGCCCCAAAATGACCCCCATTTGGTCCTTCATAACAATCTTCAATAATCTTGAGCCATTCACCTTCCATGACACATCTTCTAATAAGACCATCGGCACATCTTCTCCATAAGTATGGATCTTGCCAATAATAGAACTTCACATCTCGAAGGAACTTGGCCTTTTGATAATCCGAGAGATTTGGTGGCAACTCTCGAAGCACAAGGTAATTAGCCAAGTCGGCAAACCAAGAATCTTTGCACTTCAACACCATAATCTTCTCATCCGGAAAACACTCATTGATACTCAATCTCAAATCTTCACCTTCAATCGGCTTTCCAAGCCTTGACATGTGATCGGCTAGCACATTATCAACTCCTCTTCTATCACGAATCTCCATGTCGAATTCTTGTAGAAGGAGAACCCAACGAATCAAACGAGGCTTTGCATCCTTCTTGGCCATGAGATGTCGTATAGCCATATGATCCGAATAGACAATGGTATGATTCCCAACAAGATATGACCGGAATTTGTCAAAGGCAAAGATAATGGCTAAGAATTCTTCTCGGTTGTTGTGTAGTTCCTTTGAGCATCATCCAAGGTTCTACTAGCATAATGAATGACTCGAAATACTTTATCTTTCATTTGCCCCAAGACCACTCCTAAAGCATAATCACTTGCATCACACTTTAGAATGAAAGACTCACTCCAATTAGGCTTAATAAGAATAGGAGTAGAGATGAGAGCTTTCTTCAATGTCTCAAAAGCTTTCAAACATTCTTCATCAAAAATAAACTTCACATCTTTTTGCAAAAGATTGCAAAGTGGCTTGGTAATCTTAGAAAAACCTTCAATGAATCTTCTATAGAACCCCGCGTGACCAAGGAAGCTTCGGATTGATTTCACATTTGTTGGGGGTGGAAGCTTCTCTATGGCAACAATTTTGGCTCTATCCACTTCCAAACCATCTCTTGACACCTTGTGCCCAAGCACAATTCCATCTCTAACCATGAAGTGGCACTTCTCCCAATTCATGACAAGAGAAGTGTCCTTACACCTTTGCAAACACTTTGTGAGGTTATCCAAACAAGAATCGAAGCTCTTCCCGAAAACTGAGAAGCCATAATATTTTCAATCAATCCTCCAAATATAGACATCATGCACCTTTGGAACGTGGCCGGAGCATTACACAACCCAAAAGGCATCCTCCTATAGGCAAATACTCCATAGGGGCATGTAAAGGACTGTCTTGTGTTGATCCTCCGGGGCTATGGCAATTTGGTTGTAACCCGAATACCCATCAAGAAAACAATAGTACTCATAGCCCGCCAAACGATCCAACATTTGATCTATAAAGGGTAAAGGGAAGTGATCTTTCTTGTAGCCGAATTCAAAGCCCTATAATCAATGCAAACTCTATATCCGGCGGCAACTCTTGTAGCAATAACTTCCTCCTTCTCATTCTTGACCACAGTCATCCCCCCTTTCTTCGGAACCACTTAGGTAGGACTCACCCATTCACTATCCGAGATAGCGTAGATCATTCCCGCATCCAATAACTTCAAAACCTCCTTTGAGGTTGAACCTTAGGACGACAATCATCTTCCAATAGAATACGATGCATGCATATAGATGGACAAATACCCTTGATATCATCAATAGACCAACCAATAACATCCTTAAATTCCCTAAGGACACGCAACAACTTGTCCAATTCAGACTCTGACAAGTGTTGTGACACTATAACGGGAAAAGAGTCATTATCACCAAGGAAGGTGTACCTTAGGTGATCGGGAAGAGGTTTCAACTCTTGAGAAGTGATTGGAGTAGATTCCACCTTGGTTGAACTTCCATTTTCCCCCAGTTGGTTGATATTAAGGTAATAGACCTCATCCTTCAATGATCCTTGATTTGCTTCCAAATAAGCAATTGATTCCAATAAGTCATCACAAGCATCATCCAAATCGGAATAAGAGTAGAGAGAATTAGAGATGATTTCTTCCGTGAGATCTTTTGCCATAGATGTAGGTAAGGTGGTGATTGCATTGCATTCCTCATAGGTTGAGTCATCTCCTCGCTTCATTGCATCGAAGATTGAAAGAGTGAGGGTCTCTTCATTGACTTTAAATGTAAGATTCGCATCTTGCACATCAATAAGAGCTCTTCCGGTTGCTAGAAAAGGACGCCCAAGAATGAGGGGCATATCCTTGTCCTCATGCGAATAGCATCATTTGAAACTCCATTAAGCTTGATAGTATCGCAAATATCAAGGAACATACCAAGATGGGCGTTCGGATCCTCTATAGGACTTCCACCGAATTGCTCACTCTTCACCATTTGGATAAGACCGGATTTGAGCTCAAAATTATTGGCATTGATCGTCCCCCACTCTCCTCCTTGGAATTGTTCCGTTGGAGATTGGAACATATGGTTGAGAGGAGGTAGTTGAGTTTCATTTGCCCTTCTTTCTTGCTCATCTCTCCAAGCTCTCATATCTTCAAGTTCCTTCCTAAGAGCCTCATAATCTTGATTGTTGGCCATGTCTTGTTCTTCAATAGAATTCCTTCTTCTATGTCTTCTTTCAAAGTTCAAGATCAAAGGTTGAACGAGTTTTCCCTTAGACCTTGTGTGCATACACCTACAAAACAAAAATTAAAAGAGAAAAATGCTTGAATTAGTAATTCAATAACCAAATCAACTATTGAAACTTAAACTATGCAATCCCCATCAATGGCGCCAAAAATTGATCCGACCTCACTTAAGGATAAGGGTAGAGAGCAATAATAATTGATTGAGTAATCGAGTCGAACCACAAGGAATGCAAGGACGCTCAAGTTTCAAGTAGTAACCTAGCTACTAAACCTACTATCCAAGCTACAATATATCATGTTTTTGTGTTTTTGATTGATTAATGACAAATGAAAATTAATTGACAAACCTAAGACTTAACTAAACAAGTAGCAAGTGATATAAAATCAATAAGAGAAAGTATGGTTCCAAATATAATCCAATAATCACTAAAAGCCTAGGTTTACGGATTTGCATGGATTAGCCATTTTAATCTAATTCATATGGGAGTTCTATATGTAGTAAACATCAATTCTTCTCTCGAAGCAATCAATGTTAGTGGATTAACCTATGACATCTATCTCCGCTAGGTCTCAAGATGCATAAATTAACTCCTAATGGCTCAATTAATTATCTAGAAGCTCCTACTAGCAAGAATTGCTAATATGGTGTGATTTGATGCCAAGTGTTATGAATTAAAGCCTCCCAAGCATTTAACCAAACACCTTGTATGCACTCAATGATGGCCAATCAATCATGCAATAAAATCAAGTCCCAAATCACAAGACATATGAATTAGAAGGTAAATCCAACAACAAAATCCAAAAACCTAGTTTTCTAGATCATATCTTCATATATTGGAACCAAAAGGGAAATTAGCTAGACATAATTAAAGGAAATAAACCATAGAAAATAGAAGAAATCATGTTTAAAAGAAAGTGAATTGAATATAGAAGAAGAAGATGGTCTTCAATTGCAAATCCAACCAATGTAGCTTCAACAATCTTCAAAATACTAAAAATGAAAGAGGAAAAATACTCTAGGGTTCTTGAGAGATTAAAATATGCAAAAGATACACAAATGGGGTGAATTCTAGGATTAAATACATTGAAAATCGAGTTTGAGTCGAATCGGAGCGAAACAGGACGAACCGGGGCGAGTTTGGGCGAGCCGAACTCACCCCTTAAGTGAAGAAGGGCAGCTGACCGGCGACTGGCTGGACCGCCGGCTGGGTCGCCGGCCAGATCGCCGAACCCTCTGTGGTCTGTGGCGGTCCAGAGGAGGGGGGCCGGTGGCCGGCTGGACCGCTGGCTGGGTCGCCAGTCGTCCTCTTCCTTGACCGGTCAACTCTTCATCTCTTGCGCGCTTTCTCCGTTTTCACTCGTTCTCTCTCATACGAACTCCGATTTACGAACTGCTTTTAGCTACGGCTTCCTAACGAACTCCTCTTCGACATGGAATGATCAAATTGGCCAAATGAGTTCTCCATCAACCTGCAAAAAGACACAAAGAGACTCGAGAGAACGAGGAAAACATAAACGAACTTGAACTAGTGAAAACCTAACTCTATAAATTCAATTTCCACATTTTAACCCTAGGTTTCACTCTAATGAAGCTCGATTCTTCCTCATTTCTAGTCTTGGATCCTTAGTTACATGAATGTTCTTTCCAAATCTTACAAAAATGGATCAAAAACCGAAAAGAAACGAGAAAAATAGAATGTATGCTACAAGTTAAGAACCCCTAGCATTTCTAACCTTTAAGCACAAGAATCGAGACTTAAACCCAAGCAAAACACACTCAACATGCACATAAAATACGTGTTAATCAAGTACTCTTACCCCCTTTCTTCTTCTTTCAAAGTATGAAGTTCTTTATCTTCCACCTTATCCAACCCCTTTTTATCAAATGAAACCCAAGATTCTACCAAATTTAAAGAAACACTCATTTATGCTCTTATTCATTTCTCTTTTTTTTCTTTTTTTTTTTCAATAAGAACTTTGTCCTTATTCTTTTCTTTTATAACTTAGAGCTTATAGGAGTGCCTTTTCATTTCAAGATCAATCTCTAGACCTTTCACCATCACTCAACATCTTTCATGAATTTTCAACTTCACCAAGATTCCCTTAACCATCCTTCACCCCCTATCATCCGGTTCAAAAAGAAAAGGCTCTATTCAAGGCTCAAAATGGGATGACAATGGTAATGAAGTATAGGTTAGTGTTTAGGGAAAATGGGCTATGCAATGATGGCCTAAGATCATCTCCTAATCATGCAAACATGTAGTACTTCTAACAAGAGTATCAAGGCAAGTTCTAGTAAAGAATATGCAATGCAAGATCAAACTCTCAAGAAAGGATGTTAACTATGTAAAATGCATATTAAGGCTCAAAATCCTCTCAAGCTTTTTGTCTAGAGCCTAAGTGCCTAAGATCAATCATTCCAAGTTATTCAAGTGAAATAACCCTAATCATGCTTGACTTAAACTTGAGAATTCTCAAAAATGTCACCATTTAGCATTAATCATTGGCATCTCACTCTAATACACATGAGCAATTCAACATGTGCTTTCGCACTCAAGCATGCATGCATTCATTCAAACTTAGAACTTTTCCTTTCTAAAAAAAAATTTTGCATTCAAACCACATTCAAACCACAAACTCATAAAAGATATTCATCTAACCCTAATTCATCCCCAAATACATAAAACAAAACCTAAACTTTAAAACAAACTCAAAAACCATCAAACAAACTCAACAAAGGATAAAAGACCCTTTCAAACATTCCACCATTCAAACTCATCACCAAACGAATTCATCTCCACAATCAACAACCAACAATTTTTTCATCCACAATCCAAGCAAACATATCCCAATCACATAGACACAAACAAGCCACAAGAATAACATCAACTCACACTTCCAAGCCAAGCAATACCAAACATGAGAGACAAAGACAAGGAAACTAGAGACAAGAGTGTAAAGAAAAATAGCAAAATATGGAAAAATAGCAAGACATGAAATGAAAGTAATTTAAATTCATTATCCTACCCCCCTCCCCCAAACTTATTTTAGAAAGTAAATTCTAAAATAAATTTGGAGGGAAAGATAAATAATGGATTTATATTACACTTACAACATTCCAAGCTATGATGATGGTGGAGGATGGGGCCAAGTCACCCCTTGAGTGAGTTGATGCTCCCGGAAGTTCTCCAAAGCTCCATCATCGATGTTACTTGCTTTTCCATCTTCTTACTCCTTTCCACTTCATCAAGTTGAGTTACTCTCATCGAAGTCACCTCTTGCCTTATCCCGGTGACTTGTGCATCAAGAGACTTGAATCTCCATTCCATACTTTCCATTCTAGTCTCAAGAGTTCCCAATCTTTCATTGTACCTTCCATGTGAAACATGCCCAACTCTTGAAACATGTTCTCCTCTTGACATTTGTTCTTCTCTTGTCGAATCTTTCATTTCCTCATCCTCTTCATCTATATGCACTCCTTCCCCTCCATGGCCAATAGTGTACTCATCCTCTTCACCATACTTGAAGATATGATTCTCCATGATCAACTTGTGCATTGGCAAGTTCAATTGCCAATTTTCTCTTTCATGAAAATTGGTGACCAATATACTCGCGGCATTAGGGAGAGGGAACTTCTCACCATCTTCTTGAAGAAAATGAAATGGAGGTGTAATAGAGTTGATAAACCTCATGTACCTTAACTTCATAAAATCCATAAGATATGCTTCCTTCAATGGAGGGTATCCCCCAAGATCTTCCTTGATCCTCTTGGCAATGGGAGTAAGCATTCCTCCAATGTTGACCTTTCTGGAATTCACTCTTGCTTGCTTCAACAATTGAGGGATAAAGAGATGTGTAAAACTTATCTTCCTCTTGGTCAACATAGCATGAAGAATGAAAAGATCATCGATCCGGACCGAGGTATTCTCCTTTCTCACAACAATTGTGTGGGCAAGGATTTTTAGCACCATTCTTAACACCAGATTCTGCACCTCATTTGACTTTGAATATCCCGACTTGAAACCTTCCGGAGAAAGCGGTACAAGCTTGTTCCAAATGGAATAGTGCTCGAAAGCTTGCTCTATCAACACATCACCCCCATGTGGTACTCCAAAAATATCATCTATCTCCTCCAAGCTCATTTCATGCCTTTCACCAAACAATTGGAATTGAATACCTTGCATGAGATGAATATTTTCGGCCTCCACTGTGCTCATAACTTCATGAACAACTTTTTCGTAAATTTGTCTATCCTCAAGAGTGTCATCAAGGATACGTCCCCAACCAATATTATCAAAAAGAGACTTTATATTATCATAAAGCCCTATCTTCACCAAAACCTCCTTTGAAGGAAACCTTGTTGGAATAATGCCCTTTTTCACAAGAGTGGCGAATTTTGCCCTTTCCTCATATGTTTCCAATCGAATCTCATGAGCTTCCGGTGTTGTAGGATCCCTTCTTGGTAGTAATGACGAGGAAGAAGCATCCTTTCTCTTCTTGTTGGTAAGAGAAGCAATCAAATCCTTAGAAGTTGTTGTTGCTTTTTCTTTTCCTTTTCCTCTAGGCTCCTTGTTCCTACAAATTATGAAAAATTCTAAGTAAATTTCAAGAAGATAAACAAAGAATTTTCATATTGTAAGCAACTTTTCTCATGAACTCATGATTCCCTTGAACATTTATGCTTCCAAGAAATGAATTTTAAGCAATTATCAAGAATGTGGATTCCTACAATGTTCTCCAAAAATACAAACAAATTCCTTCAATCCTATTCATGAATGTTCAAGTAGAAAGAGGTACAAATTTCCATGAATATTCAAGTCAAAAAGATATAACACAATTCATAAATGCAAGAATTAATGTCATTCAATTCATGCTCATTCCCAAAAATTCAAAATTCAAAAATTTCTCCCAAAAATTCAAGAAAAACCTAAGCTAAGAATTTTATTCAAACTATCACAAATGATGAGCAAAATGCATACCAATTCATAGAATGAGTGTAGAAATCCCATAAAAGCAAAGATGCAGAACATCTTACCTCATTTTCTTGGGGAAACTTGAAGAACTTCACAACTTTGAACAAGAAGCTCTAATTTTTGTTTTTTAGGTTAGAGTGGATGAAAAAGTGAGTTCTAGGGCTTAAAATGTAGCTTATGTGATGGGTAATGAGACTATGGAAGGACTTAACAAGATTCAAAGTAATTTGTGAGTAATTAGAACATGAAATTTCAAATGTTTTAGTGAGAGAAAGTGATGTTCATGCTTGAAAAAGGGTTTGAAAAACATAGAATGAAGAAAAAGAGGTAAAAAATCAAAAATAGAAAATAGGGGGGAGGAAGGGCCGGCGGCGGTCTGGCAGGCTGCCGGTCAGGCTGCCGTTATCTCTGCAGCTCAGCCACCTGGCCGGCGGTCTGGCCAGGCCGCCGGGTTCCCTTCTTGCACGGTTTCTGACCTTTTTCCGACGCTTTTCTCGACCGATTTTGCCCGTTTTCGAAGCACCGAGCCCTTCTCAACCTCCTCTCGACTCTCCCTAAACATTTTTCAACATTCATTTTCCACATTTTCTATTTTTTTTTAGTTTTTTCTCAAAAGTAAATGAAAAACGAAACCAACGACACAAAAATCAAAAATGAAATAAAACTCAAGAAAATGGAAAAGAAAAGGATACGTGTTGAGGTGCGTCTCAACAAGCGCTTTGTTTAACGTTGTTAGCTCGACGTAGCCTCCAAATCAAGCATCATTAAGAAGAATGGTCGACTTCTCCTTAAACTTCTTCGAATTGAAATAGAGCTTGAGTCGATGTCCATTAACAACGAAAGTAGAACCATCATTCTTGAGAAGTTTGAAGGTGTCATTCTTGAAACTCTTACTCACAATGTAAGTACCCGGTCCACCTTGATTTGAGTTTTCCGGGGAAAAGACGAAGACGAGAGTTAAAGAGAAGAACCTCGTCTCCCAGAATGATCACCTTGCTTCGAATCTCCAAATCACGAAACTTCTTGGCTCTTTCCTTGTAAATCCGAGAATTTTCATAAGCCTCGTTTCTCCATTCCTCCAATTCCACAAGATAATTCTTCCTATTCACTCCGGCCTCCTTAAACTCAAGATTAATCCTCTTTATAGCCCAAAATGCCTTATGCTCAATCTTCAAAGGTAAGTGACAAGACTTTCCAAAGACAAGTTGGTAAGGGGACATACCAATTGGGGTTTTGTAGGCGGTTCGATAGGCCCACAAAGTATCATCGAGTTTCTTTACCCAATCCTTCCGAGTGGTGATTGTCTTCTCCAAGATTTGCTTGATTTTCCGGTTCGCAAGCTCGGCTTGACCATTGGCTTGAGGATGGTATGGAGAGGTAATCTTGTGCTTCACTCCATATTTAGCAAGAACACTTCCCAACCACTTGTTGTTGAAATGTGATCCCCCATCACTAAGCAAAGCTCTCGGGGTTCTAAACCGAGTCAAGATATTATTCTTCAAAAACTTGATCACAACCTTGGAATCACTTGTCACGGTTGGCACGGCCTCAACCTATCTCGACACATATTCAATAGCAAGAAGAATGTAAGTGAAACCATTAGAGCTTGGAAATGGACCCATGAAGTCTATCCCCCAAACATCAAACAATTCCACCTCAAGCATGAAATATTGAGACATCTCATCCTTCTTTGAAATCGTTCCCAACCTTTGACATCTATCACAAGATTTCACGAAAGCTTGGCAATCTCTAAAGATCGAAGGCCAATAGAATCCACTTTGAAATACCTTCCAAGCCGTACGATTAGCCCCAAAATGACCCACATTTGGTCCCTCATGACAATCTTCAATAATCTTGAGTCATTCACCTTCCATGACACATCTTCTAATAAGACCATCGGTACATCTTCTCCATAAGTATGGATCTTGCCAATAATATAACTTCACATCTCGAAGGAACCTGGCCTTTTGATAATCCGAGAGATTTGGTGGCAACTCTCGAAGCACAAGGTAATTAGCATAGATCATCCCGGCATCCAACAATTTCAACACCTCTTTTCTCACGACTTATTGCAACACGGGATTCAACCTCCTTTGAGGTTGAACCTTAGGACGACAATTATCTTCCAAAAGAATCTTTGAACTCTCTAAGGACCCTCAACAACTTATCCAGTTCGGACTCAGATAAGTGTTGAGACACAATTACGGGAAATGAGCTTTTATCACCAAGAAATGCATACCTCAAATGATCGGGAAGAGGTTTCAACTCTTGAGAAGTGTTTGAAGAAGACTCCACTTTGGTTGAACTTCCACTTCCCCCGGTTAGTTGATATCAAGGTAATGCACCTCATCCTTCAATGATCCTTGATTTGCTTCCAAATAAGCAATCGATTCCAATAAATCATCACAAGCATCATCCAAATCGGAATACGAATAGAAAGAATTGGAAATGATTTCCTCCGTGAGATCTTTTCCCATAGATGTAGGTAAAGTGGTGATTGCATTGCATTCTTCATAAGTTGAGTCATCTCCTCGCTTCATAGCATCAAATATTGAAAGAGTGAGGGTCTCTTCATTCACTCTAAAAATGAGATTCTCATCTTGTACATCAATAAGAGCTCTTCCGGTTGCTAGAAAAGGACGCCCAAGAATGAGAGACATATCCTTGTCCTCCGGCATATCCAAGATAACAAAGTCCGCGGGGAAGATAAACTCCTCAACTTTCACTAACACATCTTCAACCACTCCTTGAGCATAAGATTTGGAACGATCGGCCATTTGGGGACAAATTGAAATAGGTTTGATCTCTCTAATATCTAATCTCTTGAAAATAGGCAATGGCATCAAATTGATGCTAGCTCCAAGATCACATAAGACTTTTCCAAACTTTTGCCCACCAATGACACATGCTATTGTGAAGCTTCCGGGATCCTTCTTCTTCAAAGGCATTTTCCTTTGAATTAACCTCCTCCGTTAGGCTAATTGTTTCGAATGAACCAAACTTCCTCTTGTTAGCAACGGCATCCTTTAAGAACTTCACATATCCAGGCATGTCTCGAAGTGCATCAAGCAAAGGAATGTTGATTTGTACCTTGTTGAAAATATTCAAGAACCTTTTCATCTTTTCATCCATCTTAGGCTTGGCTAGACGATGAGGAAATGGAGCCTTTGTGATTACATCCTTGGTTGGAAGGGGAGCCTCAATCAATTCTTCCTTAGGAGCCTCTTCTTGCACTTCTTTGCTTGAATTTTCCTCATTGATAGGAGACTCCTCATAAGGTATATCTTCAACAAGAACCTCATCTTTTCCACTTCCGGTTGTAGCATGGTTCTCATAGGCTTTTCCACTCCTCAATGTGATAGCATTACATTGGTTCTTTGGATTTACCTCCGTATTACTTGGAAACTTTCCCGGAGTGTGTTGAGTAGTGGCTTGGTTAGCCATTTGACTTATTTGGCCCTCCATCATCTTCACTTGCTTTGTCAAAGAGGTAAGAGAATTTTCCAATGCATTAACCTTTTGCCCGGTTTGAGTGATGAAATTGCCTTGTTGAGAAGACATTTGAGCTTGATTTGCCAACATTTGTTGCATCATTTGCTCTATTGATGGAGAATTCTTCTTTGGCTCTTCAACAACTCCTTGAGACACGGAAAATTCGGGAGGTGGCAACTGAGCATTGTTAGGATTTCCATAAGAGAGATTGGGATGAGGTCGATTGTTGGGATTGTAAGATTGATAACCTCCTTGATAACCATAAGAATTGTCTCCTTGTGGCCTTCCTTGGAATCCTCCTTGTTGTCCTTGGAACCCTCATTTGTTGAAATTTTCATATTGTCTTTGGTTCACATAGTTCAAATCTTCACTTCCATTAGGCTCCAAGTTCTCTTGATATTGATGAACACTTTGAACTTGAGCTTTTTCCTCTCTTCTTCATATTGCTTCTTTATATTAGCAACTTTCATTGCTAATGCATCAAACTTATTATCATCAATAAAAGCAACTTTCCTAGAAGGGACCCTCTCCATTGGCCATTGATAGCTATTGGCGGCCATTTCTTCAATAATCCTCAAGGCTTCTTTAGCATTCTGATTGACAAGACATCCTCCGGGGGTAGCATCCACAATACTTCGTGTATGTGGTGTGAGACCACTATAGAAAGTGGGTATTTGTTGACCTTCCATGAAGCCATGTTGAGGACATTTCCTTAGAAGCTCTCTATACATTTCCCATGCCTCAAACAAGGTCTCGTCACCTTGTTGAGAGAAATGTGAAATATCGGAAATAAGTCTTTGGGCTTTGGATGGTGGAAAGTATTTAGAAAGGAAGGCTTTGCATAAATCATCCCAAGTGTGAATGTTGGCCTTGTTTAATCCTTTATACCAATCCTTAGTCTGGTCCCGTAGAGAAAACCCGAACATCCTCATGCAAATAGCATCATTTGAAACTCCGTTAAGCTTGATTGTATCGCAAATGTCTAGGAACATACTAAGATGGGCATTCGGATCCTCCATAGGACTTCCACCAAATTGCTCACTCTTCACTATTTGAATGAGTACGGATTTGAGCTCAAAATTATTAGCATTGATCGTCCCCTGCTCTCCTCCTTAGAATTGTTCTGTTGGAGATTGAAACATATGGTTGAGAGAAGGTGGTTGAGCTTCATTAGCCCTTCTTTCTTGCTCATCTCTCCAAGCTCTCACTTATATATAATCAAGAATGTTCGTGAGCCTAAAAAAGAGCATTATCGCAGGTCTACAATCAAGCTGACCCGTCAAGTCTAAACCTAAAATTTTATAACTTTTGTAGGTTAAAATATATTTTGTGACGGTGGCGCTTGTACAAGCTCGATTAACATGTTCACGAGAATTTAATTAGTGTTTTGAGGTTTCAATGAGCAAAGCTCGAACTTGAAGATCTTTTAATTATCTCCAATAGGCAAACCAAATAACATTATCAAATACTCATTTTGCAGTATTCAACGCATCATACAGTAATTTATCACCAACACAAGAACCCAAAAACTTAAACTACAAGAACCCAAAAACTCAAACTATTCATAAATATGTATATATTACTGTAACAATATAAAAAGTGGTATAAAAAGAAACGACGAAGTGCAACTCAATTAGTAAGACACTTCCCATCCAACCAAGAGGTCGGAAGTTCTAATCACCTCAGGTGCATGTGTATGTTAGTGTGTTGTATTGCCTGATAAAAAAAAAAAGAATATTCTTTTGGGCAAATAATCTATGAGAATGAGCTATAAATATATGTATAGATATATACACAAACATACACATCCTACGAGTGTATACGTACATGTTAAGATAGTTTATGCAGTTTTCCATAATTATCAATAGTTTAGGATATTTTTGTTAAATATTGACAATAATTTAGGATACGAGATGGAATTTTCCCAAGTAACAACTAGTTTTGTCAAGTGCATGTGACGATATCTGCTCCATCAAGTCAGCTTCATCGAAGCGAAGGATTCAGCCACATCAATTGCGGTTTCAATGCGCAATGCATCACTCCCCTGAAAAAGAATGTGTAAAGATCATATACGAGACATAAACAAATCATTCAATTATAACCATATTCTTATGGGGTTTCGAATTTGAGTCGTGTCCACGGATCATATTTATGTTGGTAGTATTTCACAGCAAATGGATACACAGTGATGAATTGGATGAAAACATATTGCTTCCTATTTTTTCAAGACGAGACGAATGTAATTGTTGTGGGTTTTAAAAAATGTGTGGCTTGAGAAGATTATTGACTAATACCACCTCCATCCCATTGATAATGAGCCCACTCTATTCAAGTTGAGTATATTAACAATTAGTGGCTTCATTATCAACAGGACAGAGGGAGTATTATACATGGAAACTACTGCATCTCCGAAATCATAAGAGGGGGATTGAAATGGCATTACGCACCTGGCCATGAGCAAGACCCCCTTTTCCTCCGCCTCCTTTTCCATTAATCAATTCCAAAACCTTTTTCAACCACTCTGTCGCATTTAACTGTTTGTACTTGCCATCTTTCTCTGGTACACCAGCACAAACAAAAGCCTTGTTCAATGCTTCATCTCTGCTAAGTACCATGACTGCGACACCCTACTTGTCCGCCAAATCAATCAAAAAGAAGTAAATATGTGCCTGTACAAAATGAAGTGGTGATAATTTAAGAAGTGTAAAGGGGCTGAAAACCTTCCTCTTCACGACTTCGACAACTGCCTTGCGGATGGCAGTGGTATCGGAACCAACATCAACGTGTGAAATGCAGAAGGTCTTTCCCCTCAATAAAGCTTCTTCAGCAGTTTGGGTGGCTGCTTCAATGGCTTTCCACGTGTGTGCTTCAGCTATCTCCTTTTTGGCTTTAATGACTTGGACCTGACCAAAACAGTGTTATATTCATTTTCTTTCTGCCACTAGAACTTAGTATATTGCCAGAATGTCAGTCTCAATCAGGTAACATACACAGATTTTACAAAGAACACCATTAACCACTAATTATCAGGAAATTAAGGATATTTCATGTAGCAAATGACTTCCATTAATTTTCAAACGCAGAAACATCTTTGCAGACACACTACCAACAACATTAAACCTCGCATAACTCCCATGTGATTATTATTGTTATTGTTATTGTGTTGTATTTAACAATTCACCGATGGACTTATGATTTGAGCACAAGAGCAGTAGTGTAATAAAATGTAACTCCATTAATACACAACAGAATCAAGGGTGAAAAGTACCTGAACCGCAAAAAATTTTGCCTTGAGATCAGCCTTTGTTGCAGAAGGGATAGAAGCTCCTTCCAAACGACTTTTTAGAGAAGTTACTTTCTGAAAAGTAGTACAAGAAAATTCAGCCGATATAGACATAAAAATAAATTATCAGTTATGACAAGGAAAACGAGTCTCCAAGAACGTATCACTTTTGCAATGGAGTGTTACAAGAAGGTAAATATGACGGAAGGATATGAGGGGATGAATGATTGCACATCAAAGTTTTAGGCATCGAGACAAAAATGTATGAACAAGGGAAGTAATTATCCAATTATTCCAACAAATTGCAATTGAAACATAGATCAAATCTAAAATTCAAGAACCTGCACTAGGATGCTTCCTTCAGTTTTGGATGCTTCATTTATTTCTTGCTCAAGTGATGACGCCAGCTCAAAAGCTTTGAAAGCATAATCCAATGTGACCGCAGTAACTCTACGTATTCCTTTAGCAATTCCTTCCTCTGATAAAATTGCAAACGCTTTGGCTTCCCTGGTATTGGAAATATGTGTCCCTATACAAGCATGGCAAGTTTATCGACCATGTCAAAACACATCATAAAAAAGTGATCAAATCCTTGATACTTACCCCCACATAGCTCAGCAGAGATTGATTTCCATTCCTCATTTTCAGGATTTGCAAGTAAATCCTCCACTTTGCGACCGACTGATACAACCCGAACAGGGTCAGGATATACCTGCAAAAATCAAAAAAACATAAATGAAGACAAAAACTCACACAACCAGAAAATTCAGGCAAAATGCTCCAAGATGATCTTTCAAGTATAAAGATTTTATAAGCTTACCTCCCCAAAAACAGCTCTTAGACCATTTATACGTTTAGCATCGGCAAGCTTGGTCTCCTTAGCAAAAACATCAAGTTCAGCCTTAATTTGCTCGTTCACGATGGATTCAATTTTTCTTAGATCCTCAGGTTTCACAGGCTTCTCTGTTTAAGTTTACCGGAGTATTAGTTATTTACTATATAGAATGGAAAACTCACGCAGCTAAGCTTACCATGAGAAAAGTCATATCTCAGTTTCTCCGGAAGAACAATGGATCCTTTCTGGTCAACATGGGTACCGAGTACCTCCTGCATTTAACACAATGTTATGAAGGTTAATTCCAAAAGTAAATAACGGGATCCCATGTAGAGAGCAAGTTTTTGTTCTGTCCTTACCCTTAGGGCAAAATTTAACATGTGCGTGCAGGTATGATTTGGAGCGATAAAAGTTCGTCTATCATAGTCAACCTGCTCACTCAGCCCCAAGAAGAAAACTATTTAAGAGCAAAATTAAAAGCATTCAGTTTGTGTGAAATAGTCAAGCATCCAATAAAGCATATCACCTTACAAACTACTTTTTCTCCAATGTAAAGCCTGCCAGCCTTTCCTCTAAAAGAACCAATATGAATGACAAACCCTCCATAAATCTGAACATTACTAACTTCAAAAGCTCCATCAATACCTTCAATTTTTCCTGTGTCGTATATCTACAAGACAAAATGCGAGCGAGTGAATATTGTGTTCCCAAAGCCAAGGATGTTTAGAGAATTATAGTTACCCAACATTAGAGAAAAGGCTCACTAAATTCATTGTAGAATACATTATCTCGGATGATGACTTATATATTATTGCTGTTTTTCAACTAGGTTTGTGTCATGCAAACAAATCCCAGTAAATCGTGCATTATAGTATAAGATAGTTAACAGCCATTTGTTCATTAAAATACACTTCAGCCAAAAATGACCAATCGATCAATCTTGGGAAACCAGTTGTAATTACAACAAGTTTCAATGTGACAACTTTAACCAAGTAAAGTAACAATCATCCACCACAACGAATTGAAGAATATGTAATAGGCTGATTCAGCTTCAAGCAGAGTTATCAAATTAGCAACTGGCACTCTGAAGGTGAAAACCAATAAGTGTGATCTGTAACAAACTAAATAAAATCCACTGCAGATTGACCTCCGACGTTTACCTGACCACCTTGCTCAGCATAAAAGCTAGTTGTTTCAAGGATTAAGCCAATTTCTTCACCAGGAACAACACTTTCGAGGAATTCCTTCCCAGTGTAAATAGCTTTAATCTCACTTGTGTGATCCTAGAAATCAGGAAGAATGGTATTACAAGTAGGACCAAAAATGAACTATTTTGGGGACCTAGACCAATATGATAATAAGATATATTCATCGAAAAGCAGCAGATGCAAATAGAGAAGCCAATTTATTTTATTCAAGTAAATCCAGAAATGATGCAGTGTAGCTAATAAAAACGGGTACAAACCTTGAACCAAGTAAATTTGAAAGAGTCATCAGTAGCAGCAACCCCTTTCTTGTGCAATGAGGCAGTAGCATCTGCATCCATGACAATAACAGCTCCAGCTTGCTAGAAGATCCACAGACAATTTTTAGCATAACCATATTCAGAGGAATTCACCATATTTGGATAGGTCTACTGTCAGTTACTTCTCTCAGTGCATCAATATCAAGAATTATTACCTAAAATTGATTATGAAAAAAAGATATAAACATAGTTTCTTCTGAAGAACTTTTATGATTTTCTTATGTAATCAATGAAAAATAATCTATTAAAATGAAGCATATTTTTGTCAAAGAAAGGAAAATATATTGTTGTTATATTCTAGTGACATGTATTATCACCTTATTCTGGGCATTCCTTGATCTTTCTCTTGCTTTACTCAAAGCTGCATTGAAGCCTTCCACGTCCACTATCAAGCCTCTCTCTTCAGCCATGAGCTGATACACATGAGCTTAGTGACCATCGAAAGTACAAAAGCTTTTCATCATTAAGAAAATTGGAATCTTGAGTCACCTGAGTTAAATCCAAAGGAAATCCATAGGTATCCCACAAGTCAAACGCATCCTGCAATTAAATGAAAATTTGCAGTTTGAGCTGAAAGTGAATTTCCTGATTTTATCAAAAAACTAGTGGACCAAATGTATTATAAAGAAGAAACAATTATGCATGTCACAATTTCAATCAATATCTGCACACAGATAAGTAAGATCGAAGAAAGTTGGGGCAAGAGCATGAAAATTATCAACGTGGAGATCATTGTAGATGAAAATGATAAAGTCAAGATGTTACAGACATGTGTATGGCGCCTTTCCATGCCTTAAATACGGAGTGAGGAAACATAGGATCATCTCCTCAACAATTTGAGGAAGGCAGAAGACACAAATAGAAATGAAAAAAATGATGATGTAATGTAAAGCAGCCTTGCTTCAATATAGTAGACTTCGGATTACTCTTATTACTCTTGATAAGTGATTCTTTTCAGGTGTCATGACATTCTAGATAGATTGCTCCGAGGCAATAATTTCCAGCCAATCACAAAAACAAAAGTAGCATTCATCTTCAATCAGAGAGGTTATAAACACATTAAGCAACATGCTAACAGCAAGAAGTTCAATAACAAAAGAAAACTCTTTCAGGTGACTATGGAGTGCCAATTTAGATATATTGATCGGTGGATACGAGTCAACGATCTTGAATTGGCCTCCAAGGAGAGAGTGATAAATGAAAACAGGATATAGATGAATGAAAACAAAAGTCGCTAATCACTTGCCTGTCCACTAAGTGCTTTCCCTTCGACTTCTTGAGCAGCCTTCTTGAACTTCTCAATTCCCTGTTGGCGAAGCAGACCAGTCCATTAGAATCATATATTTTTCTTGGGCAACTAAATTAGTATTTTCAAAAAAAATGATATCTGAGAAGACAGCAATATAGACATCTTATGACTGAGAAGCTAAGTTGATATAACCCAACAAAGAGGTCAAGACACAGAACTGTTGTCTTTATGGTTCAAGACATGTGATAGTTGTCCGCATATAAGAATTAAAGCAGTAAATTGACCACCTAATGACGAAAAAGGGAAGAATATCTAAACGAGGTAAATGAAAAGCTGTGCACATACTTTAGTCAAAGTTCTGCCAAAGCTGGCCTCTTCAGCCGCAATGATACGCTCAATATTCTTGGCATGTAGTATCAGCTCTGGAAAAGCTTTCCCCATGACAACCACCACAACTTGCACCAGCCTTGTCATGGAACAAAATAATCACATACAAGCAAAAATCAACCTTAACACTAATAGCCCAGAATACTAGGGATTCATTTTTATTTTTCAAATAGAATTAAGTGAAATTTTTGTTAAATTTGTACCCATTGAGGAAGCCTGGCCGAGCTTTCAGCACTTCAGTACCATATCTCACAGCTCTCCGAAGGATGCGCCTTATCACATAATCACGCCCTTCGTTACCTGCATATCAATGTATTAGCTTGACGTCCAGTGGACGTGGAGGATTGAAAACACTAACAAGAAATATTGCACTTTGTATGGGCTAAAAATATGTGAATGCATTCATTTAAGACCTACTAGGGACAAGATTAAAAGAAATTTAGGAACAATGAAACTAAAAGAACTCCATTATTTCATTGCTATTTGCTGGCCATTTCACACATAATGACATAAATGCAAAAGGCATTTAAGCTTGAGTGCCATGAGAACAATATATAACTAACGCTTTCATGCCATCTAAGAAGATTCACATGATAAGCATAACCGCACAGCTATGTTACTCGGACTCGGCCAAACAGGTGCCGCACCGGTGTCCGGCGGGTGCGACATGGATCCGGGTGCGGAATACGCGTCGGATTCTCCAATTTCCCGCGGACACGGCAGTTTTCCGGGAACAAATCTGTGCGCGCGAAACGATTTAACTATTGCAGAAATTGATGGAGATGAAGATGAGGCGAAAGTGAGGGAGAAGTTTAGAGATAATCGGAGCGGCAGAAATTGTTTTCTGTTCTGAACTTTCAGAGGATTCGTCGAAGAAGATGAACAGCGGCGATGGAGATTTTTTTATATTATTAATTATTTGATTATATTGATTTGTGTGTGCGACTGGGGCCGCTGAAGTAATTGACTATTTTCAATTTTCGATGTTAATTTAAAATTCAAAATAATTTAATTGCTAGAGTGAAATTTAATTTAATTCAATTTAATGCTAAATAATTTAATTAATTTATATACAATTAATTATATAACTCGTATACAATAAATATATTTTATACTATTATTATACCTATAATAATTATATCAAAGTGAAATACAAATTATACAATATAATTTATGGAAGTTATGTTTATCAATGTTTTGGTGTTGATTATCCAATGAATTATCTTTCAATTTAATGCAAAATAATTTACAATTTAGAAAATCTAATATAAATAATATAATTGTTAAAACGTATCCCCGCACCCGTGTCCTAATTCCGGATCCTTTTTGGCCGAGTGCAAGGATCCTAAATTTGAAAAATTTAAGTGTCGGACAAATATCCCCGCACCCGTGTCTGATACCCGCACCCGAGTCCGAGTAACATAGCCGCACAGCTATCTATTGTCATTTCTCAAACAAGTTCAAAACTTCATATGCATTCAGAGTTCGAAAATATGTTACTGCAGCAATATGAGCAGGAGGTATATACTTTCCCGAGCACTATAAGTTACAACTTACGAACTAGGTACATAGTAAAACCAGGATAACAAACATTATTACTTCACCTGGGAGAGAACCATCAGCAATGGCGAATGAAATTGTTCTTATGTGGTCAGCAATAACCCTGTAGGCCATGTCAACTGAGTCTCGGTCATCACGTCCAACTTTTCCGGAGTATGGGCGGGCTTTAGTTGCCTATAAGATTAAAACGTAGTAAGAGAACTTATATGCCTAACATACGGATATTCAGGTCCAGAAAAACAGAGGCTGGCAAACCCCTAATTATTTCCTGAATAGTCATTTCTTAATATATCAGAACATATTTCACAACAAACATTTGCATGAAAAAGTTATTCATCTAAAAGTCTCTACAGACTTAAAGAAATTTAGTTAACCACGACTGAGATATTCCTTAACCTCCTGTATTGCATCAAATATGGGCATGAATATATCAGTGTCAGTAATTGCTCATCTTATTCTGAAGAATAGAAGTTAATCTTTCAAAACCCATCCCAGTGTCGATATGTTTCGCAGGCAGAGATTTCAGTACTCCATCAGCTTCCCTGTTAAACTGTGATGAGCAATCAATTTAGCGATTGAAACCATGAACAGATAAATAAAATCCTGCCAATCGATAAGAATAAACGATAACCTGAATAAACACAAGATTCCATATCTCAATCACTGTAGGATCGTCATTGTTCACCATTGATGCAGCATCACGGCCACCACCAATTCTATCAAAATGGATTTCAGTACAGGGTCCACAGGGTCCAGTATCCCCCATCTCCCAAAAGTTGTCCTATTTAGTGAATATAGTAGAGATTAGACCTCATACAGAGATAAACTGAATGCAGTAAAACACTAAACATACATTACATAAGACCAACAATAGGCATGTGGATGCAAATATATGTACTAAAATTCAGAAGCACAAATTCAGCAAAAAGTATTTTCCATCAATTTCTTGGGTTTTCTTTGACGGAAGCTATCTAAATGTTGTGCTGCAAATGATAATATGTCCATGTATTGTGATCCATTTGGAGCATCCAGTTAAGCGAGTTTTCCCAAGTCATTTCTTGATAATTAACATGGAATTTAGATATAAACTCACAAGCACATAGATATATATATATATATATATATATAGCTACGTATGAATGCACACTTATGAATATGAAAGGATTCATGCTCAGTGAAGAACAAAGTCCACAAAAGAAAGCATCATACTTTGCAACCAAAAGGCAAGACGCGTTCCTTGGGGAGAAATTTGAGCCACTTCTGTCTCGCTTCAAAGTCAGGATCAAGACCAAGTTTCTCATCACCACCAAAATAGGTGGCATAAATTTGCTCCTGGGGCAACTTAAATACCTATTAAGAAGCTCAGCATTTCAAATTTAAAGAGAAACCAAGAAAAGATACAAGAATTAACAAAATTCCTCTCATCTCGGTAGAGAGTAGCCATGAGGGAAACCTGCCTTGGTAAGAAGCTCCCATGCCCATTCGATAGCCTCATTCTTGAAGTAATCCCCGAAAGACCAATTCCCAAGCATCTCAAAGAAGGTGTGGTGGTAAGTATCCTTGCCCACATCGTCGAGATCGTTGTGCTTCCCACCAGCACGAATACACTTCTGAGTGTTGCAAGCACGTTTGAGTTTGCTCAACGCTGTGTTAGGGTCAGCGGTGCCCAAGAAGATCGGCTTGAACTGATTCATACCTACAAATAGCATATCACAATCAAACATGCACTAGTAACAAAAAATGAGCATCCATAATTTGACCGACTTCGGATCACAATAGCTATTCAACCCCCAAAATCTGTAAAATGTTTTCACTAAAAATGTTTAAAAAAACGGTAGAAACGTACGTTCTGAGGCGCCCCTCAGTTCCAAACGGCAGAAAACTGCATCTGAGGCGGCGCCTCAGTGGCCAAAAGTGAAGCGTGCGCCTCTGTTAATTGAAGCGTAGGAACTGAATCGGAATCGGCACTGAAGCGGTCGAGGCGTAAGAATCAGACGCAAAGTTAAAAATTGAATTTTTTTAATCTAATTGAAGCCAATTTCGTTTGGGCTTTATAATTAAACACCAGATCGGTTATTGGCTTGAAAGATAGAGCCCTAATTCAGAATAATTTGAAGAAAAAAAAAAAAAAAAAGGGAAAGAAACCTGCTTTCTTCCTCTTCCTTTCGCGAGTTGCGGCTCCGGCACCGCTCTGACATAGCTCCAGTATTGAATTTGTGTTATGTTATGAATTTAGTATTGTTTTCAATCTATTTAGCTATGAATACGACTCGTGATGCTAGAGGAAAACACCTCGGTTCCGATTTCGTTTTTTTTTTAAAACATTATTCACCAATACCAATTTTACCAGTTAATCCTTCGAATCCTAACTATAAGCAATTCAAAACAGCTCGAATCGCAAAAAGTAAAAATAAAATTACATAATCGAGGAGCGATAACATACCAGCGTTAGCGAAGAGAAGAGTGGGATCATTGTGGGGAACAACGGAGCTCGATTTCCACTGAACATGATCTTTGTCCTCGAAGAATTTGATGAACGCGTCCCTTACGTTCTCAGCCGACCACTCTATTCCAGTCACCTGAGACCCCATAGAAGGCGTCGATGATGCTTCTTCTGCCGCAATAGTACTGCTGCGGGTGCTGCATCTCTTCATTCCGGAGTGTGCTGGCAGCCGGTGACGGCAGCGGCGATAAACTCGAACCGATGACTGTAGCGGCGGCGGCGGAAGTTTGAGTGTTGTAACGCCAACTGCTACCTTAGCAGAACCCTAATCCATTCCTTTTTCCGCCTAGAGTTGTCAATTGAGCCGGGACACCCCAGCCCAGCTCGGCCCAAGTTCGGTATGGGCCTGCCCAGGACCGGCCCGTTTGAGCAAGTGGGTTTTGTGGGCCGGGCAAACCCACTTCTGATACAAGCGGATGAGCCGTGTTAAGCAACTTTGAAACAGGAATTTTGTTCGGTAATCATATACTAGTATATACTCCCTCCATCCTTTATTTTTTGACACTAATACTATATCGGGATGTCCTTCATTTCTTGACCCTTTCTATTTTGGGACGTAGACCCCATAATTACTTTATCACTTTAACACTTTATCACTTTACTTTTTAACACTTTAATACCATTAAAAATATTAGTTGGACTCATAATTATTCTACTTTTAACACTTAATTTATTAATATATCATCAAAACACATTAATCTCCGTACCCATTATTTTGGGTCAAGAATTGGAGGACGGAGGGAGTATCATGTATCAAATAAGGGTATGGTATCAGTTACGCCATCCGTCCCCAATAAGTGTCTCAACCTCTTAAAATTTATGTCCCCAAATAAATGTCATATCCTAATTTCTAGACAAAAATTAACTCAAACTACCTAATTTGTCCCATGATCATTACATATTTTATCTTTTTTAATTTTCTAAGCAATCATTAGGGGTAAATAAAGTAATTTCACATAATTTATTAGTTTGTGTGTGGTGATGGCTTGGAACACTTATTAGGGACAGAGGGAGTACCAAGTAAGGGTATAAGATTGATATATGATATTTGTGTTTGGTATGAATTGTTCCGATATGAGATATTTATAATAATTTTAAAAATACTATAAGCTAAGTTATATAAGGGTATGTTTGGTTGTCCAGTTATCATAAGATTAAAAAACTTACTCGTTTGGTAGGGTAGATAGGATAACGTGAGATAAGGTAAAAATAATCATGAGTTATCTTGAATGGGGAGATAACACCAAGATTAGGTTTTAATTGTAGAAGTTAGTAACTTGTTTGGTTAGAAAGATTAAAACATGATAAAAAAACCGAAAATTACTAAATTAACCCCTCAAAATTTTGAAAATTACCGACCTAATTTCCCATTTCCCTTTACAGCTTTTGGAAAAACGGATCACAACGAGGGGATTGAACCTCCTTTCGTCTTCTCTCGCCGACTTCAACCATAAATTACAAACAAAGTAGTTAGATCATATCCATTCCAGCTAGTAATTTTCCTAATTTCTGAACTTAAGACATCAAAACAGGAAACGCCCATCATCAAACGCAGGCTACACAGCTAATTTCACAAACAAGAATTTTCATAAAATGAGACACAAATGGACCGAATGAATTCCAAAACCTAACAAAATCATCCCACAAATGGTGAACAACTCTCAAATTACTGAATATTAAATAAAATTTCAAAGGTATCAACAAAGAAAAAGAAAATTGAAAAGGATTCGCCGACTATACGACCAGTCGACCATAAACAGTGGAGATGGAAGTCGGGATGGGGAACTTCAGAAACGACCAGAAAACATCTGGTTAGGAACTAGCGGTAGTCCAATGGACTTCTCGGGTCTGACAAGGAACGGCATGAATTCTTTATCGCCGCAAGCGAGGCAAGTTTTCCCACTGCAATTGCAGGCATCCTCCCTTTCCGGTAACAGAGGGATTAAGGTCAGGATCGTGTATGCGAGAGTCCGGGCGCGGTTGATGAGACGAGCGGCGACCGACGAGGAATATAGACGAGAGTTGAGTTTGACAGGGGAGAGAGTATGGCGAGGTAAGCAGTAGCTGGAGCGGCGAGGTCGGCGGCAGCAGTGCCAGCAAGGGTAAAATGGGTGAGAGGGAAATTAAGGGATCACTGTTCAAGGGAGATAGCTCTTATCACATGGGTAGGGTGTGATAGCTTGTATAGAAGGCTACAGTGTTTTCAGCCCGGGCCGGACTCAATACATGGGCCTTCATGATAAGTTAATCTGTGATACCACACATGAGATTACATGAGATAAGTTTTTTTATCTCATGATATCTAAGCAACCAAACAAGCACTTAACGTGGATAATATGACTGTTTGGTATTTGTGATGCTTAATCTTGAAGACCCGTGCTTATCCTCACTTTGCATCCCGTAGCCGCTTATTGTCTTCCCTCGTATAATATCAGTGTTAAATTATACAAATTATTGATCTTCAGAAATCGAAATAAAAAATTAATTATCACGCTTATTGATCGCCTACTTTTTAAGATAGGGAGATGTAATGATAATCGATTGTAGAAATCGAGTCGAACCAAATGAATGCTCGTGTGTAGGAGTTTCAAGTAGTAACCTAGTCATCTAATTACTATTCAAGCTAACGAGTGCCATGTTTTTGGGTTTTCTATAAGCTAATGATTGAATTAAAAGACAATTAACCAACTAACAACGAATAATAAATGATTGAAATCAATAAGAGAAGTATAGTTCCAATATAATCCAATAATCACTAGAGGCCTAGGTTTTAAGATTTGCAAGGAATAACCGATTTAATCTAATTCATATGAGAGTTCTTTATAGAGTATACACCAATTCTTTTCTCAGAGCAATCAATGTATGTGGATTAACCTATGACATCTATCTCCGCTAGGTCTCAAGATGCATAAATCAACTCCAAATAGCTCAATTAATTATCTAGAATCTCCTATTAGCAAGAATTACTAATATGTTGTGATTTGATGCCAAGTGTTATGAACTAAAGTCTCCTAAACATTTAACCAAACACCATGTATGCACTCAATGATAGTGAATCAATCATGTAATAATAATCAAGTCCCAACCCACAAGACATATGAATTAGAAGGCAAATCCAACTACAGTATCCAAAAACCTATTAATTTAGATCATATCTTCATATATTTGAAACCAAATGAAATTTAGCTAGACATAAATAAAGGAATTAAACCATGAAAAAGAGATGAAGTCATAATGAGAAGAAAGAGAATTGAATAAGGAAGAAGAAAATGGTCTTGGATTTCAAATCCAACAAGTGTAGCTCCAACAATCTTAAAAATACCAAAGAGAGGAAAGCTTAAAAACTAATTAGGATTCTTGGAATGTTAAAGTATGGAATCATCCACAAATGACGGAAGAAATAGGAGTTAAATACATAAAAATTCGAATTTTGGTCGAATTGGGACAAAATGGGGCGAACCGAGACGAGTTCGGACGAATTTGGGCGAGCTGAACTCGCCTTTAAGTTGGATTCTCACAAGCGACCGGTGGCCTGGGCTGAACCACCGGCAGCCTGGTGGGTCGCCGGTCTAGGCCGCCGTCCTCTCTGTCCCCGGCGGCGGCCCAATGGGTCGCTGGTCCTCCTTGCATTGATCGGTCCACTCTTTTATTTCTCTTGCGCGACTTCACCGTTTTCGCTCATTCTCTCTCGTCCGAACTCCGATTCTCTATCAAATTTTTGCTATGGATTCCTAACGAACTCCTCTTCGACATGGAGTAAGTTAATTGGCCAAATAAGTTCTTTATTATTCCTGCAAAAAGCATAAAAAGACTCGAGAGAACGAGAAAAACATGAATGTGATCAAACTAATGAAACCCTAATTATATAACTTTAAATTCCACATATTTAAACATGGACTTCACTCTAATTAATCTCAACATGCACACAAAATACGTGTTAATCACTCCCTCAAACTTAAGCCATTGTTCGTCCCGAGTAGTAAACTCATATATTTGTTTTGTTTAGATATATTATATGAACTAGGAAGGATTAACTATTAGCTAGAAACTAAGAAGGAGAAAAATTAGAAACTCATTCTTTTCATTGACGTGTATGTGTAGGTGTGTGGTTGTGTGTGTTTTACAATGAGAGCTAAGCTCTTTATATAGGAAAACATAAAGAAACTATTACTAACTATTTCTAATTGACTAACTATTTCTAGTTGACACTAATTTACATTTGGCCGACAAAGACAAAAATTAAAGGCTAGTCTAAAAAATAAAAGGCTAACAATGACTTAGCTGTAACAATCGTGGCCAAAAATTCAAAAAGTAAAGAAAAACTTTTTGACAAAGATGCTAGTAACGATAAAATTTTTGTTTTTGGTCACTGCATTCGTCATTATCTTCTAGAAATCCCTGTGAGTTTCTGGAATTTCTTCATCATAGTCTGTATTACTTTCTTCGTGTCCAAACACTTCTTCAGTATTGATGATGTGTTTGTCGTCTTCTAATGTTGTGGAATCTTGATTTCTTAAACTGTCTTTTTCTTCCATAAATATCTTTTTTCTGGCTGGCACGTAAGAACCATTGATAACTTGTGAAAGAGAGGATTGAATTTTACAGAAGACCTTGTCTTTGAGGGACTTTGATGCCATGTTTCCTACAATAAGCAAGAACTTTTCTCCGAGTTTCTCTAGAATTTCTTCAATTTTTTAGCCTTCTTCTTCAAGGCGAAACTCAAAATAATCCACCATGCCATTGTGATAAAATTTTAAAATGTTTTCACAGCTCATGTTGGTTAAATTTAAGTCTGTTTGGAGTTTGAAAAGGCCTAGGATTCTTCCATTTGGGATTCTTGGAACTTCTCAAGGATCACAGAAAAAATTTGATTTTTGAATAACCCTTACTCCTTCGACTTTAGTTTCTTCAAAAATAATTTTTATTATTTCTTTTTGAAGATTTTCTAAATATTTTATCATTCCTTCTGAAGCTTTTGTTAAAATTACTTGATCTAACTCAGGAATTCTACCAAAAAGTGATTTTAAGACCTCTTGATAAGGGAGATCAAACATTCTTGCCTTGAAATCGAATTTTCCATGAGGGAACAAATCTTCTTTATCTTTTAAATTTTTAATCTCAGGGTGTGTTCTCTATGACGGAAAATTTTTATCGGAAAATAGAGCAATCACTCTTATATTTTTCCTTATTTTCCATATTTTCTCACCTCCTTCTCCATAATGAATAATTTTACTCTATGTTGGTGGGATAATATTTTCACTCCATGTTGGTGGGATAATATTTTCCTTCCATTAGAGTGAAAATGAAGGGAAGAAAGAGAAAAAAGTGGGAAAAAGTGAGAAATAAGGAGAAATTTCAAAGTTGATTGCTCTATTTTCCCATGAAATTTTCCACCATAGAGAACACACCCTCAGTGCTCAGGGAAAAAATCTGACCATTAAGATTAGAAATTCCTTTTTCCGTTGTAAAAATTGTCTAGTCTTTAAAACTTAGGGCCTCAACAATCTCTTGAATTTTTGAATTAGAGAGAGAATGTTGGTTTTGTGAATCAGAGATTTGTTTCTCTAACTTATGTATCAACTCTCCTTGAGCTGAAATGACCCCATTCGGGTTTTCTTCTACAATTTGTGAAAAACTTTTGACTTCTTCCAGCAGGGGCGGATCTACCTTGAGAGGGGAGAGGGCTTAAGCCCCTACTCAATTTTTTTTTTTTAATACTGTGAAATTAAAAAAAAAAAAAAAATTATATTTCAGCCCTCATGTTCTTGAAGCTTTGGAAGAAGAGAATGATGAAATGTAGAAGATGAGAAGGGGCTGAAGTCTGAAGAGGAACAAAAAATATATAGAAATCGCCATGGGAGAGAGAGTTCTTGCAACTGCAACTCTCCTCCAGACAACTAAAGAAGAAGACCTAAATAATTAATAAATTAATGAAGTATTATATTTTAAAATATGTATTAAAGGTAAAGTGCTAGTATGACTTTTTAAGTAGTTGCAACACGTTTTTTTTAGGAGAAAATAATAATAAAAAAGTTGCAACTCATTCAGAACAAAAGCACTGAGCACACTTTTCAATTTTTTTAACTCATTCTTCGTCGTCTTCCCTCCGTTTGAAGCCGCACGCAGCGTAGGTAATATTTAATTTCTCTACTCAATTTTTTAATACTGATTGTATATTTTTTGGAATTTATTATTTATTTATTTATTTATTTATTATGAGACTTAATGCTTTAAATGAGTAGTTCCATTTTGTTAATTTTATTTTAAATTCTGGTTTAAGATTAGGGTTCAAATGAGGAATATTATGCAGTATAACTGAAATTGCAAAATCATGAATGTTGTTATAATGATTGTTATAATTTGTTTTTGTAGATGAGTATTGAACAATATTTCAACAAAAAACAGAGGGGTTCTTCCTCCTCTCCCAATGAACCTATTGTTAGATTAGAGGAAAATCGAACTCGAGTAAGAGTTGAATTAGATTTAAATGATATTGTTGGTGATCCCGGTCTTCGAAAACCAATTGAGGAGTTTGATATTGCTATCCGAGATCAAGTACGGAGAGAATACTTGACCAGGGGGCCTTGCCAACCAATTGGGCATATATATCTGAAAAAGAAATATGGCATTCAAGAACGAAGCTTTCAAGAAGTTTGGTATAAGAGATTTTCGTGGCTACAGTATAGCGTATCAAAAGATGCAGCCTTTTGTTTTTGGTGTTATCTTTTTAAATCAGATAAAGGAGGCCGCATTGTGGAAGATGCTTTTACAAAGACAGGCTGCAACAATTGGAAAAATGCACTAGCAAAGTTCAATTTTCATGTCGGAGCTGCCAACAGTTGCCATAATAATTCCAGAATTCAGTTTGGAGGTTTTCAAGATCAAAGGAACAGTTTGGCAAATTTGTTACGAAAGAATACTCGTGAGATGCAAGCTGCATATCGTGTCCGCTTGACAACATCATTGGATGTCGTTCGTATTCTTTTGAAGCTAGGATTGCCTTTTCGTGGACACGACGAGTCAACTAGTTCTTTGAATCGAGGTAATTTTCTTGAGTTTCTTATGTAGTTAAGTGAACATAGTGAAGTTGTTTCCAAAGTTGTGGGTCCAAATGCTCCTGGCAATAATCTTTTGTATTCACATTGGATTCAAAAGGACTTAGTAGAATCTTGTGCTTGGGTGGTCACACGAACCATAGTTAAGGATATTGGTGATAAAATTTTTACTATATTAGTTGATGAGGTTCGAGATGTTTCAATAAAAGAGCAAATGGGAGTTGTCTTGAGATATGTGAATGATAAAGGATGTGTAGTGGAGCGATTTCTTGAAATTGAGCATGTGAAAGATACTTCTTCTCAGATTTTAAATGTCACGCCCCGATTCCTGTGAACCGGAGTGTGGCGGGGGTTGGATTAAAGAAGCGGGGAAGAAAGGGGATACTATTAATTTATGACCATTTTACGAGTGTCTTAAACGTAAAATAAGACTATAATAAAAATGGTGGGGTAAACCAGCGTCAAGTTGCCAAGTGGAGTCGACCATCTACTACGACACATTGGAATTACCAAGAGTGAGTAGGAAATCGAGCGTCCAAGTGGAATCATTGCATGACACTCTCCACCTTGCATAAAATAAAAGATGGGGTAAACCGACTTTCAGTAAACTAGAGGAGTCAACATCCACTTCGAAAAATGGGATAACCATAATTGAGTGGGAATTCGAGCTTTCAAAAGGAACTGATACACGGTACTCTCCATCCAACAATAAGTAAAATGGGAAGAGAGAAATAAGTTTAGAAAACAAAGAAACCATATTATATAACTAGAGGGTTGAAAGATGACGCCCTCGACTTATTTATTATAAAAAAAACTAGTAGTCTTGTTATCAGAGTTATAATCAAAATAACATAGCGGAAACTTTATAAGGCACTGCAACAATCCCCTGCCTCAGCCTTGCTGCACATCACCTGCTTCCAGACCTGAAAACATTTAAAAAAGTTTTGGGCTGATGTACTCAGTGGTCATGCCCCTTTGGCAAGCATTTTGAAAACTGACAATTTATCCATACATAGTATATCAAGAGGCTTGCAGAAAACAACTCTTGAAAATACAAAAATCATTTTGGGGTGTGTGATATTCATTCTTGGACTCAACCAAGGCTACAAATCACCTTTGGTTCATCTAGACCGGGTTCAGGGTCGTAACCCTAAATAATCCCAGTACTTGCAGAAAACCCGAGTCGAAACTCAAAGAATTCGTCATTAGTTAGCATACGACGTGATCAAGGCATCGTATGTAACCGGGGTGCGCACAATTCAAAATGAATATATCTGATACTAACAATGAATCTCGATCGATCCATAGAGTCATTTCTTGGAACATACACACAAAACATTTTTATGGATAATTGCATTTTGTAACATAAAATTTAAACAGCATTAAAAACAATGCCAAAACATTTTAGACCCACCTCTAACTTGGAACAACTTGGAGAGTAGCTCTAGATTGATACACTATCTCTCGACTCCTTGACCTTTATATGTGAAAGTAGTGCTATGTGTATAATATAGATTGTTTTCTTAGAGGAATACTTGATGAAATGAAACTACGCTGCTCACCTATTTATAGGAGTAAAATTGTAGGTAGTTCTTGATGAGTCATAACTAGCCTCGTATAGTCACTACTCTATTTTTGATTCCTGAATTACATCTATAAAAATATGGTGTGTTGGCTGCTATATCTGTTACAGGGACGTTCGATTATGGTGCCGGCTGTTATGCTGCCGGCTAATCCTAGCGCTACATGTGTACAATGAGAATATGCATAAATATGGCTAATAAAAATAAATATAAATTGAAAAGGTGGTTTAAGGGGTGGTTTTCTAAAATGGTGGTCCCACTTGTTTCTACACCTAGCCCACATTTATTTGTACTATGCCATTAAACTTATATATTGTGGATGATTTCGTTTTTTCTTTTTTTTATTTAAAAAAAATATATTTTTTACCATTTAGTTTAAGCCTATTCATTAAACTAAGTAAAAAGGCACACGATTTTTTAAATCAAAGTATTAGTCACTAATCAAGATTTAGAGTTAATTATTTAATTATTCGAATGGTAAATATGAAGGTTATGTCCTTTTGCAACATAAGTTATTATAGTTATTACTGTTATTATTATTAAAAACAAAATTATTATTATTATTATTATTATTATTATTATTATTATTATTATTATTATTATTATTAACTCGATTACTCACTAATCGACTTCAATTCGGCGAATAATTAGTAAAACGGGAAGGAAACTATTCAAGGAATCAACTTCAGATTAATCAATTAGTGCTAACGACATTCAATTTCGCTCAATTACTTACTAATATACTTGTTTATTGTCTATTCGGCGGATAATTAGTGAAATGAGAATGAAATTATACGAGAAATCAACCCCGAATTAGTTAATTAGTAGTGCTTATGACGCTCCATTTCCCTCGATTACTCACTAATCCACTTCATTGGTGTCTAATCAGTGGATAATTAGTGAAACGGGAAGGGTCTTGTTCCAGGAACCGACCCGGATTAGTCAATTAGTGCTAACAACAATCATTTTTGATCGATTACTCACTAATCTACTTGTTAAGTATTTTTTCGGCGGATAATTAGTGAAATGGGAAGGAAACTATTCGAGGAACTGTCCCGGATTAGTCAATTAGTGCTAATGATATTCATTTTTGCTCAATTACTCACTAGTTAACTTGTTTAGTAACAAGGATATTAAATAAAAATTTATTTTGTATTTATTTTTCAATAATAATAGTGGTTATAATAATTAATAATAATAATATATAAATATGATAATGATAACAATAATAATGATAAGGAATAATAATAAATACAATTATAATTATAATCATAATAATAATAATAATGATAATAAAGTAGAGTGAATGAGATGAAATATAGGCTCAGCGGCCGTCATAGTTAAGCGGTCACTGAAATATAAGTTCATTTGCCTTATTATTTGGATGGCGTTAGTTTAGATGCGATTTAGTATTTCTATTACGGAGTATTAACATTAGTATTAATAATAATTATTATTTTATTAGTAATATTATTAATGGCGGTGGCTTTAAGTGCACGTTCATTTGATTTTCAATTGGGAAAACTTTGTATTGATAAAAATACAATTTTTATATATTTTTTTATTTTTATATAATTAATTAAAGCTATTCTATACAATACGTATACATCAAATTCAGGTCAACAACTTTTGTATTAATTTCTTCCGATTATTATATTTTGTTATATGAATAATTAGATCAGATGATATTATAAATTAAGCCACAGTTCAAATGCAACAAATTGAATATTTCGTTCATAATTTTTCATATAAATTTTTTTTATATTTTAACATAATTATATCAAATTGACTATTTTAAAAATAAAGTTTTCAGTAATAATACTTTCTGCCACAATTTCCCTTTATCCATACTGGACCATACGCATTAAAATTTGAATTAATAAGCTTCTCATTTCATTTAACAATAAGTATACAAATGCATGATAAATAAATAAATAATTTGAAGATATGCACTTCCCCATGAAAGTAGACGACTAACGTGTTTGGTTGTTTACTAATTAGAATTCAAGCTCAAACAACGATCGCGTGCTAACAGTGGTCGCTGTTACACTATGTTTTATGGCCAATTATTACACGTAGTTTTCATAAAGTAAAATATTAGTCACTAATCGAGTTGAATTGGTAGAAATCCTCGGATAATAAGTGAAACGAGAAGTAAATTAGTCGGAGGCTTGATCCCAGATTAGTAGATTAGTGATAATAAATATGTATTGATGTTTGGTCTTAAATGAAAGATTGTATCAAGACCTTTAATTTGGTATAAAAATCGTAAAAATCGAAGAACAAACGAGCAAGTTATGATAGTTTAAACTTTTGCAATTTAAACTATATTGGGATACGTGTTGAAAGGTGAGTGGATGATGGGATGATTAGTGACGGTTAATTATTTCCATTTTAGAAAATATGACTACTGAAGTGGGACGACCCAATATAGTATACAGGACTACTGAAGTGGGAGGGAGGGAGTAATATTTACTAAAATTTTCATGATAGAATCTTTTTATACTATATTATTTTATTTCCATTTGTTGTATGTTTAAATTTTTTTAATATGACATTGAAAAATATTATATTCTAGGATAATAATTAATATATTTTATTTATATATAAAAAATAAAATTAATTGTGCAGTATTTTACTCGTTTTTACCTTAATAAGTCATCAAAGATGAATAAGTAAAATTGAAAGAATAAGAACCTTATCATATACTCCTTGTAGATTATCAATACTAATTAGTAATTAGAAAGCAAACTTAACTAATATTATAAGCAAATGTATTCAAATTAAAAAAACATACATAATATCAATCCAAGGGAAAATAATTAGGCAAGAATAAAAATTAAAAATTACTTCTAAAGAAGAATTGCAACGTACACTATTCTAACTAATTAGACCGTGCTAATTTGCTTTAGTTGTTAATCATGTAAGTATTTCTTATATGTTGCTTTTAAATTGCTTATATACTTTTCTTTAGCTGTTTTTTCAAATTTTATGTTCTTGCATATCATTTGTTTAATAGTACTTCCTCCGGCTCAGAGATATTGAGTCATTTTATATTGATATGTGAGGTATAAAATAATAAAAGGGGTCAATATCTCTAAGACAGATGAAGTATTATTTATATTTTGATTATGTTTCACTTACTAAAATTTCATGTTACTGTTATTGTTTGTTTATATTTTGTTTGCATTTTTTTTTATCGAATTATGGAAATAAAATGTGTTGCAAGGAAATAAATATTCAGTGCTTAATTATTGTTATTCTATTGTTACAAATATAAGTAGTAAAAATAAAAACATAATTAAATTCTTAAAAAAAAAACATAAAATTACGGTAAAGGATGTCTATGACTCTATACATATATAAAGTGTATGTATATGTAATGGGTAATTCTAAACACAACCCCTATATTTCTCCCCACAGCCGCCTATTTAATAATAATAATAAAATTATTATTAAAAGTACTAGTATACCCTCACAACCCCCAACATTAAACCAGAAAACACAGAGAAACACAGTTCCTACCACAAACGACGGCTTCCCCGGAACTCCTCCTCCTTCTCGGCATACCCTCCGCCGTCGCTGTACTCCAACGGCTTGCCAGAGAACACCTCCAACTTTCGATGTCTTGCCCGAAAACTCCTTCTCCTTATAACCCCTTGCTCCGGCTGAAGGGAATTCAGACTCCGTGGCGGTGGTTGGGGCACGATTCTCTTCGCCGGCGCCGGGGAGGGGCTTCGATCCGCTGTATGAGAGGATATAGCCCTCCGCTTGATCGACGTACTTTCTGACTCCTTGGGTCTCGTCTAGTTCTTGCCTCGGAGCCCGGCAGCCCCGGCGGCCTCTCCCTTGTCGTACTTCTCCGAGTAATTTATGAAATTTTTTAAGAAATATGTCTGAAAAAGTAGAGAGAGAAAGGGGCTTGGGAAAATGGAGCTTTGAAGACAGTGGTGTTTTTCTTTGAGAAACAGAAACAGAAAGAGTTGTTTCTTTGCATTTAGTTTTCGGAGTTGACATTACTCCCTCCGTCCCCCTTCAATTGTCCAGTTTGACTTATTGACTTTTTGACACGCATTTCCACCGAGCCGGGAAACGAGTTATGAGTCCCGTAAAAGAAACAATACTTCAAAATTATATTTTATAACTCGTTTCCCGGCTCGGTGGAAATGCGTGCCAAAAAGTCAATAAGTCAAACTGGACAATTGAAGGGGGACGGAGGGAGTACAACTGTAGAAGTAAGAATTTTCTCTCACAGAAAGAGAGAGAGGGTTCAAAATTCTGTCTTTTGTTGGCTCTCTTATTCTCTTTATTCATTTTTAAAAATTGAAATTGGAAAAACAATATCAAGGCCATTGTCTATCTACGTAAGTTTAAGCAAAAAAAATAAGGAGATTATTAATAAAGATTTTTGAAGGCTACCAGAGAGCCGTAAGAGATGAGGTGATGGGTGATGACAAAGAGGGGGATGCACGTGGAAGAGAGTGAAATTGGAGGCTGCAGGGATATAATTGTACATTTCCATATTAATTTTATTATTTTAATAGATGAGGGCTGTGTGTGGAGTAAAATGGGGGTTTTGTATAGAATTACCCATATGTAATTGGTTGGCAAATCCAGATGATTATAACTAATTCATTTGAAATCCATTTTTAACGTATAATATATCGATTAAAAGATCTTTTCGAGCTCTTTAATTTGAGATCCATATTAGGTATGTTTTTTATACTGAAATTTGCAATTAAAATCGGAAAAAGAAAAAGCTGAAAAAAAATAAAGACAAAGAAAGAAAGAGAAAAGAGGTGAGAGAAATGTACTATGATGAATTTTAAATACAAAACAATTACAAAACAACCATTGGAACATTCAATACCACTCTTCACACAGCTTTTAAACATTAAATGGAAAATGAATTGATTTCCACGTGGTCGGCTGCGATTAGCCGGTTGTTATGCTGCCGGCACCATAATCGAATTTTCCTCTGTTACACCTCATGGTAAAAATATCTCAATGGTCTATCCTACTAGCTGCGTGTAATGGATAACAAAGACTTTTGTGGAATTCAATTACAATCTTTTCACTTATCTAAGGTACACTGTACACGTCTATATACTATATAGATAGAAAGTAAAAAGATTATATTATAATATATTTACGTAGATATATATATCAACTATGCATGAAATTTTATTAATATGTAGCTATATATAGGGTTATTGGTATAGACATAAGGTATCATATTTTAATCTAATTATGCATGTAATTATATCTATTTACGTATTTACTAATTATATACATATAATTCTATCATATATATTCCCTTCATATATATGATTATTTATTATATACGTATACATACATATATATATGTATCATCCTTATATATAATTATAAATTCAAGTAATTATTCAATATAATCCTCTCTCAATATATATATATATATATATATATATATACTTGTCAGAAATCACATATTAGTATATATTTATACGAAAATAAATTATCTTTTATTGTTGAAATACAAAGTATATTTTTCTGAGTGAAAATTAATTCATAATAATAATAGACTAATTATTTACTAGCAAGACTTACTTGAATTATACTATTTGCTAGGAAAATTCGGGATATTACATTAATAGATGCTATTGATAAGTTATTTGCAACACATAAATTGTCTTTATCCAAATTGAGATGTCAAGGATACGATGGAGCTGCAAATATGAGGGGTGAGTTCAATGGATTGAAAGCCTTGATATTGCAAGAAAATCCATATGCCATGTACATTCATTGTTTCTCCCATCAACTTCAATTGACTGTTGTTGCTGTTGCTAAGGGCATTAGAGCTGTGAAAGATTTCTTTAACTATGTATCTATGATAGTGAATACAACAGGAGCATCATGTAAAAGGAAAGATCAACTTAGAAAGTTGCAACATGACAGATTAGTTGAGCAACTTGAAGATGGTGATGTGACAAGTGGTAGAGGTAAAAACCAAGAAACTAGTTTGGCAAGACCGGGAGATACTCGTTGGGGATCTCATTACCTTGCATTGCTTCGTTTGTGCTCTATGTGGTCTTCGATTGAGAAGGTATTAAATAATGTACGTGATGATGCCTCGTGTCGTGATAATAGAGATACTACTGAAGGCTTGATTGAAAAGATGGATAGTTACGAGTTTGTGTTCATGTTACATTTGATGAAGTATTTGCTGGCAATCACCAACGAGCTGTCGCTTGCCTTGCAACAAAAAGAACAAAATATTGTGCAAGCCATGACATTGATTCGAAGTGTGAAATCTCAATTGCAAAACTTCAGAAATGATGGATGGGATATCATTTTTGAGCAATCAAATAGGTTTTGTGAGTCGCACAATATTCCTTTGATTGATATGGAAGAAAATATTTCACGACGTGGTTACAAGAGGCATGAAGCACCACTTATCACAAATTTGCATCATTACCGTGTGGAGATCTTTTATCAAGTATAATTTCTAACTTTCAAATATTTTGATATATTTTACTTTTAGAATATATGTTTATCAATTACTTTATCGTGTTCGATCTTTTTAGGTTGTTGATTTGACTATACAAGAGATGGATAATCGTTTTTCTGAAGCTAGCACTGACCTACTAAGTTGCATAGCATGTCTTGATCCAAGAAATTCATTCTCTAAATTCGATATTGATCAAATCATGCGTATTACTTCTTTATACCCCGAGGATTTCTCAACAAATGATTGTTTGTATCTTCCACATCATCTTAGTAGTTTCATTGCCAATGTGAAGTGTGATCCTCAGTTTACTGCAATAAGCAACTTGGGAAGTCTTGCTCGGAAAATGGTAGAAGCTGGTAAGCATACAGTTTTTCCATTAGTTTATCGGATCATTGAGTTGGCACTTGTTTTACCCGTTGCCACTGCTTCTGTTGAGAGGGCATTTTCTGCAATGAAAACTATCAAGACAGATTTGCGAAACCGAATGGCTGATGATTGGGTGAATAACAGTTTAGTTGTGTACATAGAGAAAGAACTTTTTTCGACGATTGATAACAAGTCGATTTTGCAGCGTTATCAATCGATGAAGACACGTAGAATTCCGTTGCCACCGCTTTAGAAAACTTGAGATATGTATCGGGCAAGTTTAATTTAATATATATGTTGCTATTGTTATTTAATTTTTTTTATATAATATATCGCTATTTAATATATGTGTATGTGTATATGTGATATAAATTTTTTAAGTAGTGAAGCCCCCACGGTAATTTTTTTCTGGATCTGCCACTGTCTTCCAGTTCAATGAAAAAAATTATCCCTAAAGCTTCTCTAGCATTATCTAATGCTTCTTTAAAGGTATAATATCCATTAAAAATAGGGTTTGGGCAATTAATAAATTTTCTCACTGTATCATAATTATGAAAAAGACCTATTTTTGTACCCCTATAAATAACATAATGAGAAAATTTTCTTTTAGGGATAATATTATTTTCTGCCTTTAAATCTGAAAAGTAAAAAACTAAGGGCATTAAGAATTTGAACCTTGAAAGAGGTGGCACTTGGAAGGGTTTGAATATGCCACAGATTGTCAAGCAAATACTGTTGCTGAGGGTTAACCTCAATTCCAGTGTATGGTTTGAACCTTTTATTTTGATCTGTAAAAGCAGAAAGCATAACAGACCCAAATTGGAAATTTATTTGCAATTTTTTTTCTCCCTTTTTTGAATTTTTGGAAATAGGAGAAGTTTGAGAAAAAATTCTCATATGTATAAATTTAGAACCGGGAGAACTTTGAGAGCCACTTCCCATCTGTGTAAATTTAGAACCGGGAGACGTAGTCGAAGTATGCCCCAATTTTACAAATTTCGGGCTGCTTTCTGAACTTGACGTCATCATCGGGGAAGTATCTGTAGAAATTTTTTCTGTAGGGACTTTCTCCTTTCCTTTTGGTCTGATGACTTTCTTATTATTCATGACCTGAATTCAAATATTTAAAAATATTACGAGAAAGTAAATCAGCAAGATTATTATCTTTTCCCTTGATGTGTTCAAAATATATTGTGTATCATTTTCCTTGAATCAAGTTTTGTAAATTACCCATCTTGTCATATTTATTTTTCTACTATTATCATTTTTTAGAAATTTTACAATTGCTTCACCGTCTGTCCTTACTATAAATTCATTATTTAAATAAATCTTGAATTTTTCTAATGAATTTATTAATGCAATCGAATAACCTAAGGCTGCTAATGCCTTCAAATTTAGCATACACCAATGCTAAAGTTAGAATAATATACATTGTGGCAAATAAATAAGTCCACTCCAACCCAAGGATGTTACCGCGTGCCTGGCAAGAAAAAAAAAGAGGTTAATAAAGAAGATAAATAATTTTAAAACAAGATAAGTTCATACACTATTAGATATAGTAGTAAGCACCAGGGCGTAGTGCCATTTGCATCGAATAACAAATCCATTAAAATGTTGCAACCACATTTGCAACTTTTATAAGAAATAGATACCTGAAGAAGCATTCTTCCTTTAAGATGGTTAAGCCATATCCGGGATGATTTAGCATCCTACTCAGTTAGACTTTCAAGCAATAATGATCGATCGTCGAGACGACGCTTGAAAAAGAAAATAAATTAGAAGTTGAGAGTTTATTTCCACCCGCTTCTATAAGTCGTTAGCAACAATAACATGTCTCATTACCAGTTTAGTTCCGCATAAGGAGTAAAGGGGTGACAATCCCCTACATCAAGGATTAGTGAGTGTGGGAATCGATAGAATTAAAAAGGTAGCAATTTAAGGAAGAACCTTACGTACTAGTATCTTACAAAGTGACGTGTACCATCTTAATCCCCTTGAAGCCAATGAAGTCTCATTTTCAAAAAAAAAAAAACAAGTTGGGAAAGTGTTTAAGCTAAAACGAAAGTTTCCCAAACCTTTTAAACTTATTTTCGTCATTCTTTGACAAAACCACTAAAATACGGCAGACGGTTCCATGCTGAGGAGGTGCTTATGTGGAACTGGCCACTCCACATAATCTCAATCTCGGTAGAATCATTTGTAAACCAGAATTCAGATGGGTATCGGCAAGAGGGTCTCTCTCTCCTCGACCCGTTGCCATTTCATTTTTACCCTCTGACTATTCCTTCCACACTGGTCTGAAAATTTATTGAGGAAACCATTTGATTGAATATCATGCCTGAATTGAAATGTTGTTTCTATGAAATTACTGTTGGAACTGCTGCTTGAAAGCATTCCTTTTTCCCACAGGATCTTCGAATTGGATGTGATAATTTAAATGCAACTAAATCATATAATCGAGTTTAGAATGTTATACCTCAGATCTGTGCCGACGGAGTAATCTACAGGTCTAGATTACTGAGGTGTGATCCCTTTCCTCAAAGTTCTTCGACTGTGTGGGCGTCTAGGAACTTTGGAACCAGGAATTCTCCCTCTGCAGAATGGCGTCTCTCACAGTGCAACACCTAGGTTTTTGAGAATCTCCTCCTCCTTATTTATAAGAGGAGAGGGCGCCACTTTCCTTGTCCACTAAGTCACGGGCTTTAATCAATTAAAGCCCGGTTTAGTTAATAATTACTGGAACAAATTCTAATTAAATATAATTAGAATTAATCCTAATTATTATAAGGAAAATAATATATAATTATTAAATTAATTATCTAAATCCTTAATTAAGAATAAATCTTAATTAATTAGATATTAATTTATTCCATAATTATATAATTAAACAGAGTACAATTATTGAGATCAGATGAACACCAGAAGAGGAAACTGGCGTCCCCTACACTACAGTAGGCGCCACATTACTGGGCTCAAGCCCATAATGCCTCTTTTCAGTCCAAAACTGATATACCTCAATAATACCTTGAATTTCTTTCCTGAAGAGCTCTTGGGCCACCCCAGGGATCTATGTACCAGACAGAGTTTAGCCTTACCTAATGAAATAACCATGATCAACCCAGAACATTTATTTCATTAGAGCTGTGATGCATTCCACTAAAGAATCACAACTGAATCACCGCTCTGTCCCAATTTGTAGATTGGGGCTGATACTTTATTTAGAGCTATCCCCGTGTTTAATGACTCCGATATCCATTAATTAATTAGAGCTCCTCTGACTGCTCATAATTAATTAACATCTTATTCTCCTCAAGTAGTACCCGTTCACCCCTTATTATTATACCTGAACTTAATCAGCATGCATGACTTGGTATAATAAACCTTGTGAACTCCCTGAGGGGATATCTCTCAACCTAATACGGACACGGTGTCTCGATATAACTAATTAGACATACTATGTGCCCTCATGTTACCCAAGATGCAAGTCATCAGGGATGCTGCGATAGACCCTTAGCTATACAAGTCAAAGTAACAGTGAACAACACATATATCTCTAATAGCATAACGAGATTAAGATCATATCTCTAAATCCCGAGATCTCTAGTTCTTCACCTATTGCTAGGGTCAGTATCAGAAGAACCTTATCTCACTCGATCCTGTCAATACGTTCCACCGTACCAACATAACTAGCGACTGAGACCCGCCACTACCGTTATGTTGCAGTCTAAATCGATAGTTTTCCCAAGCTATCTTGACTGTGACACTGTTTATATCTCATAATTATTGTCGAACGCTGCGTGATCTCCCTGACACCCGAGCCGTCCACGTGTTCTAAAACATGAGATATAGGGCTTATTCTTATTAATATATTTATTCAGATAGGTGATTGTTACCAGTGGAATACATGTCATATATACTAAAACACGTTTTTGCTTTAGCTATATACAACAACCTCAACAATTACCTTCTAGTGCCAGTTCACAAGTTATTTCATTTCGTATTGCCTCCTTTTTTAAAGCAATGAGACGTAAGGATTTAGCCCATCTAAGAGTTCTGGGTGTGACAAAAAGCACAGTGCCTTTTTGGAAATACCAGAAGTTGGTGAATAGATCAGAATGAAGAAAAATTAAGACCTAGAATAGAAAGGGTTGAGACCTAGTATCCAAAGGAAGATAGACCTAGGATACATAGATAATTAAGAAATATTCACAAGAGATTTAAGTTGATATAGAGTTGTAAAGAACCTTAAGAATCCCTTAAGAAGATCTTAAGAACCCAAACAAGTAATGGAAGGGTCGGATACAAGTATTACGACCCATATCAGCATGAGGATTAGTTTTAAAGACACATGTAGCAAGTAAATCAATGGAGCTGATACGTTTGTCTATTTGGTGGCGGAGACCAATTAACAGTAAGAATCAATTGAGCTTAAGGAATTGAAAGCAGCACATTCACAAGTTAGAAAAGTTCTTAAATCAGTAGCACTAAGATGTGAATTAAACTAGATCGAGTAGGCAGATGACTTAAATCAAACATATGAGTTAATTCCGTATGAGGAGTTTTGTGTTTCTCTGGATATAAGAGTAGTGAATTATCGTTACCCTTCAAGGGAAGTTCTGGTCATGTTGAGGAGACCGATGATAATCGGTAAATTAGAATCCACATAAGTAGTAGAGCAAATGCGGTAACATGTGACAAATCGGAAGATCTAGTCTAGCAAAATTCCACTGCTTCAAGGGAAAAAGACGTATAAGAATGTCCATTTAAGTCAAGGCAGAATTTGTTTTATTCTCTTTAAGAGAATTAAGTGAAAATAGTAAGGCGCTCTTAAGAAATAAGGATACAGGCCAATACCTAAACACCGAAAGCAGAAGAAACATGAGGATATGGCACGTATGATAAGTATCAAGACTTAGAAATGAAGTAAGGCTACCCTATATTATGAAAAGGAATCGAGAATTCCTCAATGGAAAATATAATATAAAATAAGGAGCCTAGAAGGTAGCAACCAAGGATGAGAGTTATACCCTAATTTAGAAGATCAACGAGAACCTCAAAATAGACAAAACTACTGAGAACAGTACAAAGTAAGGAAGCATTATATCCACGTAACTTTCCACGAAAGGAGAAAGTGAAACACCATGGCAATTTTCCCCACCACCACCCCCACTCTGTCATGACCGCACTTTGCTAAGGATAGCTAAGCCGGGGAACCGTGACTAGGGTTGGATATTAGAAGCGGGAAAGAAAGGGGAACACTTATTACAATTCTGTAATTAGCAAAATAAACAATTGAATAGACTCGATCAATAGAAACTTGCAAGATAAACTAATTACGAAGAAGCCCGAGGTTCAAGTGTTACATGATCATCTCAGAGAAATAACCATATAAAGTCAAACATAATTCAAGTTCATGAAGGGATACGAGTAGAATAGTTCACAATTTACTGGTTCATGAAGCCAGTTATACATACTTATCAGAATAAGATAATTGAAACGTACTGCGGAAGTCTTTAACAAGATAGATACATATATGAAGATATGTATCTCTTTCTGAACCGATTTCAAAAGATGAACGAATATCCTCTCAACACTGCCGCCCGTGCCACCTCGCTCAACCTGCGAGTTTTAGGAAATACAAGCAGGGCTGAGTACTTGATGTACTCCGTGGAGTTATGCCCAAAACATATAGTGAAAATAGTCACCAATCATGCATTTCACAGTTATCACAAAATTTTTATCAAAAGACTTGTGTAACTAAATCAATTTTATTTTTATAAACAATTGGAATGTACTCCCCATTTTGTTCCACACCTGTATTAGCCATATCTACCACCGCGCCGGTAAGGTGGCCACCTTCCCGAACGCAATCTTGCGTAAACCGGCCCTTCTTGGGAGCCCACAGTTCACGACTTCGTGTACACATAACCTGGCTAGTGAACTTCGGCTAGCTCAGACTCGATCGATAGAAACGTTGGCAATCCAACCAAAGATAGGCATCATACATAAAACAAAAAATATTTTATGCATGAAAGGGTTTGAGTCTACTTACTTTATTTTCAAAACATGCTTCATTATAGCAACATTATAATTTTCTTTGTAATAACACCCACCTGGCTCCAAAAGTGATTGAGCGATTTCTGATATTTCTTCACATTCGTTGGCCCTCGTCTCGCGATTGACCTTTAAGAAAACTCTCATCTTAGAAGTATTCGAGTCTAAGAAAAATATATTATTTCTAGTTCGAAATAAATTGTTTTCTAAAATTTTATCAGTATTTTTAGGATTTCAACTTGTATCTAACTCGCTGCACAAGGGCGCACATTTATTTAAACTTTAAAATTTAATTCTTAATATCTTTCTTAAATATCTTTAATCATAATTTCATTTAATCACCAAAACCTTGTTTGGCTACTTCGAAAATTTGAAAATTTAATGCGATGGATTAATAATTATCTTATCCAATCCTACGTCCCATTTCCGATTACAGTTAATTAGAACAATTACTTATTGATCGAAAACTATCTTCAAAATTAAAAAAAAAATTAAAAAAAAATCCAATCTGCACTACTCCGCTAACGCCCCAATTCTCGAAACAATTCGGCATTAGTGGAACAATTAATAAGTTTATGTTCAATTATTAAAACCCAATTTGTATCACCCATTACTTAATTGCTAGCCCAAGAAATTTTAATTTTAATCTTTGGCCCAATCATTCCTATTATTTCGGCCCATCCAAAATTAATCACTATGGCCCTATCCTCTCAAAAACCCACCAACAAGAACAACAAATCCATCTCCTCTCTCCCTCTGCGGAACACACGAACACACACAACACTTTCTCCCTTGGAATTCAAATGCACCGCTGCTACTCTCCCCTTCCATTTAAATCGCTGACGGCAGGCCTCGACCAACGTCGCCTCGGTCGACTATCCCGCGATCTCCTCCTTTCTCTTTCCCTCTGTAATTGTCCCTAAACTAGAGTCATAAACCTAGAATTGGAAATCCCCAAATCGGAGTCCTAAAGTCGGAATTTCCTTTCGGAAATACGGCGAAGTCGTGCTATCGTTTAAATGCCTGCGCCGCCATCATCTTCGTCAACTCGCCGTCCTCCGTCGGCGCTTCCAATCGCTGCCGCTGCTCGCACTCTCAAGCTGCAGCAGTAGCAGGGCGCTACGTCTTTCCCGTTCGCGTATCTCTCTCTCGATCATTGGAAATCTGACGAAACAGTCCAGCCACAGCGCGAAGCTTCCATCACCATCGACTCCTCGCCAGCGCTCGACACTCCCACTGCCTACTGCCGCCGCTGCGACAGCAGGAGCTGGGCATCGCTGTCACGTCCTCTCGCCGGAGCTCTACTCCCGGCGTCTGCTTAGCGTCGATCTTATTCTCTGCATCTCGTCGTCTTCTTTGGGCCAGCATAAACATCCTTCGGCTTCCCCTCCACGATAGCAGCAAACCGAAGCAAAAAGGAGAGTAATAGACTTCCGTTTTATTTTCTATTTCTAATTCTGAGTTTAAGATCATAGATTCTAGTTCTCGAGATTTCTTTTAATAGTTTTTATGGTTCATAGTCTTACCTGGTGATCTTGAGCTTAGTTCAAGGGTTTCAGACAGGGGCGGATCCAGGACGCAAGGGTGGGGTGGACTGAAAAATAACTTACTTCGACATGTTAAATTTCATGTATATATATTGAATTTTTTTTGGATGTTGAAATTCACATATTTTATTCTAAATTTAAAATTTTAAGATAATTTAATTCTTAATTAGTAGAATTAGTGCATTTAAATTTTGTTTTTGCATCATAATAATATTATTTGCTTTTCCAAATTGTTGATATAGCATTAGAGCTATGGGTGGAAATAAAAAAATAACAAACAGAAGTCCAATTGATATCTAATTTACCTAAAATAAATATATATATTTATAAAAACAACATTCTTAAAAGTTATAATCAATCAAATAATTAAAGAAATAACAATAAATGTAAATATTAAGTGTTGGACCTTTTATCGTCAAACTTTAAACATTTATATATATATAAAGGAAAATTTCGGGGTTACACTGGGCTGGAGCCCGGTGGAGACAGTACATATATACGCCCCTGGTTTCAGATTTGTCAGTATTATATGCTAAAGCTTGAAGATTATGGTTTATTCTTTCTTGTGTTCTAGTCTCTTAGTGTACTTCATACCGTAAGGGTGTGTTTGGTAAAGAAGATGAACCAAGATGAGAGAGATCATCTTGGTTCATCTCACTGTTTGGTAACCAACTAAAATAAACTGGAGGGCCCGAGATGAATACAAGGCCCGTTGATATTTCACTATTCCGCCTTGTTTAGTCATCTCACGTTTTTGGTCGGATGAGGTGAACTCATTAAAACAGTAACACAATACTTTCTCTCTCTTACCATTTTACCCTTATATATTTATACGATTTTAAATAATAATAATAATAATAATAATGTAATAAAATAATAATAATAATAAATAAATAAATAATAACAATAATAGTAATAATAATAAAAATAATAAATCAATAATAATAATGTAATAAAATAATAATAATAATAGTAATAGTAATAGTAATAATAATAAATAATATCAATAATAGTAGTAATAATAATAATAATAATAATAATAATAAATATTAATAATTTAATAAAATAATAATAATAATAATAATAGTAATAGTAATAGTAATAGTAACAATTATAATAATAGTAATAATAATAATAAATAATAATAATAATTTAATAATAATAATAGTAATAATTATAATAATAACAAGAATAATAATAATAATAATAGTAATAATAATAAATAATAACAATAATAGTAATAATTATAATAATAACAAGAATAATAAAAATAATAACTCAACAATATAATAATAATAATAATAATAATAATAATAATAATAATACAGAGTAATAAATAATAAATAATAAAGGGTACTATTTAATCTCAACGATAAAAAGTGAAATCGGTAGGGGTATTTAATAAGGGTAAAATAGTCAATTTAAATTTTAATCTAGAGTTTTGCAATTTGTACCAAACACAATATGATATCATCCGGGTCTGAATTTTTTGCTACCAAATGGTGAGATGAATGATTCATCTTGACACTATTCATATGAGTCATCTTGAGATGAATCATCATTCTTCATCTTGAGATGATTACCAAACGCAACCTAAGTATACAAAAAGTTTATAGTCTTATGCTGTGATTAAGGTTTTAATACTAGATTAGGAATAGATTTTCATTTGCTACTCTAAGATACATCTCATTTCCAGATTTATTTTGGTTTATGAAAAGGGCGAAGAACACTTACAGAATATTAGAGTTTAGGATTTGATGGAGATGGACTGGAAATGAATTTGATAGATTCTACAGCTTTCCTCTTCTTCCCTTCCCTTTCGTTTCCTCTTCTACTTTGGTGCTACTTCTACTTATCTTTCCTCTTCTTTACTTAAGCTTTTGATGGTGGAGTGATGGTTGGGGTATTTCTTCTTACTCCCTCCATTTCGCTTAACTTGGCTCATTTGAATAGTGGCTTTTCTGGCACGGTTTTTCACGCTTCTTGATGATGGGTTTTAAAATAGATTTTGAAGAATTATTTTTTTTACGGGATACTACGACTGTCGTAGTATCCCGTAAAAAAAATAATTCTTCAAAAATTTATTTTAAAACCCATCATCAAGAAGCGTGGAAAACCGTGCCAGCACAAGCCAAAAAGTTTTGAGCCAAGTTAAGCGAAATGGAGGGAGTATAATTATAGAATGTATTGTACGTGTGTTGGCTGCATTTTCAACCCTTGAAAAGGGGTGGCAGAAGATCTCTTCTTTTTCTTCCCTTAGATTTGATGAAGATATGTTGCTGTAATAGAGTAGTAGGGTGTAGAGTGTAGAGTGATTTTGTTTCCTTCTCTATCGGATGTGGAAGGGAAAATAAGGTGATGGAATTTATGAGGATAAAGCAAGGATTTGCTGAAAATATGTGCAGAGCAAATCTTGGAGAAATGATTTGGTTTAATGTTGGGATTCAATATTCACTACGCATCATTCTTTTTAATTATTAATGGTTTTATAAATTTTGGGGGCCTTTAGAAATAGGTATTAAATAGGAATATTAATAAATCATAGATTAACTTATTAATCTAATTAATAAGGTTCACAAAAATACGATTTAATATTACCACAACTCGTAGTACTCGATTTGGAATTATAAATCGTATTCGGGATAACAAAAATGAAAATTGATCGCGTGACAAAGTTAACACAACTATTTTTTATATATAAATTATATTTATATAACTATTGAGATTTTTCGCAACTCAACACGAATATTTATTTCATTATTCCATAGACAAATAAAATAATATTTATTCATAACTATACCGGTAAAATTCTATAACGCTACTACGAGTCCTTAAATTCTTATCGGATATTAATAACTCTCTTATTAAATTAAAAATTTGAATTTTCTCGATTTTAGAAATTCGGGTCATTACACACTCCCACCTTACAGACAACAATGCATTTGGTGCAAGCGACAGCAGAAGGCGAAGGCCTACGCGATGAAGCAGGTGCAACTCGCCAAGTAAAAAAAAAAAAAAAAAAACTTGGAAGGTATAAGCTAACTCCTCGATACCCATAATAATATGGTTTAGTGAAGGGTACTTCAAATTCCTTCATCAAGCATGCGTAAATAACCTAAGACTGAGAATGGAATAAATTGGAGCGAATATGAGAATCACGTCACCTGTAGGAGGAACTATAACTCTTACACATCGTTGTTCGAAACTATAATTGAACATAGGTTCACATTAGTTTATAAAGAACGATCTTAACATCATATCGAGGAAAGACGTGGATAAAATTTTCGGAATGGATTATCTAGCTGAAAACTACGCCACCATCCTCCTTAAGGAGAAACAAATCTCTTTCTGAATTTCGGGAAGAGCCTACGATTTTCCATGGAATTGCTATGAGTAATCAAAAGTCAGTCATCTACGCTCTCCAAGCAACGACCATGATAAGAAAAGGTATCCAACTTTCCTTGTTTACATGAATAAAGAACCGAAGGATGAGAAGGAGAGAAAGTTAGAGGACATGGAAATCATTTGAGAATTTCCTTATGTTTTCCCAGACGTACTACTAGGACTGTCGCCAGACAGAAAGATAGAATTCACCATTGATTTGGAACCAGGGTAGCCCTTGTTCCAAAGCACCATATATGATGGCACCAAAGGAATTAGAGGAACTTAAGGTGTAGCTCCAAGAGCTTCTAGACCTAGGCTTTATCCGACCTAGTGTATCACCATGGGGAACACCTGTGTTATTTGTGAAAAAGAAGGACGGCTCCATGAGAATATGCATAGATTATCGAGAACTGAACAAACTTACTCCCAAGAATAAGTACCCTCTACCCAAGATCGATGATCAAACTTAAGGGAGCAAGCGTGTTTTCAAATATAGATTTGAGATCAGGCTACCATCAGTTGAAGATTCGACCAGAGGATATACCCAAGATGGCTTTTCGAACCAGATATGGCCACTACGAGTTTGTAGTTGTGCCATTCGGATTAACCAACGCACCGGCAGTATTCATGGACTTCATGAATCGTGTTTTCCATCCCTACTTAGATAAATTCATTCTAGTATTCATAGATAATGTCTTGATATATTCCAAGAACGAAAGAGAACACGAGGAACACTTGAGAGCAATGTTAGGAACCTTGAGAGTAGAGAAGCTTTATGCCAAATTCAGCAAGTGTAAGTTTTGGCTTAGAGAAGTAGCATTTTTGGGACATTGTGTCATCTGAGGGAATCAAGTTGAGCCCGCAAAGGTTGAAGCAGTGCAGAACTGGAGATCTCTATCAACACCAAACGAAATTCGCAGTTTCTTAGGATTAGCTGGTTACTATCGGAGATTCATAGAAGGATTATCCAAAATAGCAAGGCCAATGACACAACTACTAAGAAAAGGGATCAAGTTTGTGTGGACTCCGGAATACGAGTCAAACTTTCAACAGTTTAAAGAAAAACTGACAATCGTACCAATTCTGGCAGTTCCAATGCCGGATAAGGAGTACGTGGTTTATACCGATGCATCGAAGAACGGACTTGGATGTGTTCTGATGCAAGAAGAAAAGGTGATAACATATGCATATCGACAGCTTAGACCCCACGAGCTCAATTATCCAACCCACGACCTAGAATTAGCAGTAGTTGTGCATGCCCTAAAGATTTGGATACACCACCTCTACGGAGTTCGGTGTGAATTTTTTTTTACGGATCAGAAAAGTCTCAAATATTTCTTCAAACGATGAGACGTTAATATGAGACAAAGAAGGTGGCACTAGTTAGTGAAAGACTACGACTGTAGGATCAACTACCATACGTGCAGAGCCAACTTAGTGGCAAATGCTTTGAGTCGCAAGACTCCCAGTTAACATTTCTTCGAATGAATGGGGAGACATTCAAGAGTTTAGCAAAGTGAGCCTAGAAGTTTTGTTGCATTTTGAGTCTATTAATTAAGTTACATTGATATGAAAACTTCGTCAAAATGAATATTAGTTACATTCTTATTTCCGGTTGGAGTAAAACCTCAAAGAGAGGATTCCCTAATAATTATTACCTGAGTAGAAGCAATTAGTAAATTGCATCTTATGTGAGAAATTAGTTATTTAAATTGATACTTGAATAAGTTCAATGACCAAGCAAGTGCTTAGTAGTCCTAACAATTTTGATTAAAAGCTTAATCAAGGCAAGATTTCTTCAAGAAAATAATTTACTAGTAGTATTTTCTAGATAGAATCAAATAGCAATTTCATTGATGTGGTTCTTAGATAACAACTGCATGGACGATCAAGAAAAATGGACCATCTCATTAAGCAAACGAGTAGTGCTTCTCATTAATGAGTATATAGGTTATTGGGCCAAGCCCATTAGTTAATCTATTAGGCTTAATCATCCAGATGAATTAGAAACCAAAAGCCAATAATCTTAGGCCTTAAGGAATCATTGCCACCTTAACTAGCACCTAATTTGAGAAGTCAAATTTTGGATAAAGTGCTTCTGAAGATACGACTGCAAATAAGAATGGGAGAGCCCAAAAGTTATCGAGAGGAAGCATACATACAATACAATTACGGTCGGAGGGAGACTGTGTTTTCCACACAACAAGGGACTTAGGAACAAAATTCAAGTGAAACTCGCGATGCACCATACATCGCCTACCCTGGAAGTACAAAGATGTAGCAAGACCTTAAGAAGAAATTCTGGTAGGACGCGATGAAGAGAGATATAGTTTCATTTGTTAGAAGGTACCTCGCCTGTCAAAAAGTGAAAGCCCTGCACCAACGACCTTACGATAAGTTGCAACTCCTAAAAAAAATAAAATAAAATAAAATAAAATTCCACAGTGGAAATGGAAGCATATTACAATAGATTTTGTGACAGGATTACCCAAAATCGAGAAGAGGGAATACAACTATCTAGTTAATAATAGACAATCTGACCAAAAGTGCTCACTTTATTCTGATTCCGATAACTCACAGATTAGAAAAATTAGCTCAATTGTATACTCAAGAAATAGTACGCCTTCACAGAGTGCCAGTGTCAATCACGTCAGACGAAGATTCAAAATTTACATTGAGGTTTTGGATGAGTTTACCAAAGGAATTGGACACTAGATTAAATTTTAGAACCGAGTTCCATCCTCAAACCGATAGACAGTCGGAGAGAACAATTCAGACCCTTCAGGATATGCTGAGAACAGTTGTACTCGATCGAGGGGTCACTGGGAGCCAGTGTTATCACTGATCGAATTTGCTTACAACAACAGCTATCAGGCGACCATAGATATGGAGCCATACGAGGTATTATATGGAAGATACTGTAGATCACCACTTTATTGGGATGAAGTTGGTGAGACGAAAATACTAGGCCCCGAAGCGATCGGTGAGATGATCAAGATTGTGTGCCAATCTAGGAGAGAATTAAAGAGGCTTAGGATAGATAGAAATCCTATGCAGATAATTGATGAACTGAAATTCAGTTTGAGATAGGAGATAAGGTATCTTTGAATGTATCTCCTTCCAAGGGGATAGTAAGGTTTGGTGTAAAAGGAAAGCTGAGACCTCATTTTATCGGACCATACGAGATTCTAGAAAAAATAGGTCCAGTAGCGTACAGATTAGCACTGCCGTCAAGTTTTGGAAATGTGCACAATGTTTTCCATGTTTCACAACTCATGAAATATGTGCACGATCCGAAGCACGTAATTCACCAAGATGAAATAGTACTCAATCCAGACTTGAGCTATAAGAATAAACCATAAGCAATTTTAGACCAAGAGGTGCAACAACTCAGAAATGAATTAATTAGTTTAGTTAAAATTTTGTGGAAGCACCACGTGCAAGAAGAAGCCACGTGAGAGCTTGAGGATATGATGAAAGAAAAATACACGGAACTGTTTAAATAAAGTATGCAAATTTCGGGATACAATTTCTTTTAAGGGGGGTAGGATGTAACGCCCCGTATTTTTCTATCTACTTTAGAAGTGACTAAAGAAAATTATCCACTCTTAGAGTTTTAATATCACTTTTGTATAATGGAATTATCTTGAAGAAATTCTTTGAAGAATTGAGTAGCCACTTGATTCTCAACAATTATTAGTTAACTATCAAGTAATCGAGTAGATATTTAATTTCGATATTTTACCTAAGTAGTTAATTATTGCTTCGATTATTTAGCAAGATAAATCAATTCTAGTACCTCAATTAAGTTATTCTCGATTTTATTAATGTTCGTTGTTAACGGACCAAACCACCTTCAATTGGGCTGAACTATTAGCATATTGATTATGGGCCAAGGGCCCAAGCCCATGGAACATGTGTATATAGATAATGAACATTCAAATTTATTTCTATAAATAAATAAAAAAAGGCCAATGGCCGAAAATTCATACAAGGCACAATAAAATTGCATATTCAAAGATAATAAATAATTTACAAACATTACATACTACATCCAACGTCAACAAAGGTGTGCTAGTCACCATTAATAAATTACAAGGAGTACACGATTTCTAAGTCAAAGAGGAAGGGAACACACAATCTCTTTCCCTCTGTAGCAAAACAGCTACCAACATAGCTGCACATTTGAACCCCAAAAACCTGCAAAAGAGAAGGCAAATAAGTCAAGAGAAGAGAAGATTTGGTGGGATTTTGGTTTGAAAATCAATCATAGCAAAAAGACCTAAGAGCCTAGTACAAGGACTACCACCACCATTATATATGTATATCCTTCCTATTGCAGCCACACTTCATCAAAATTTTAGGATTTCCAAACATAGAAAGAGAGAAACCGAAAGGAAAGAGAAGAGAGGCTGTAGCACTTAGAAAGAAGGAGAGGAGAAGAGGCAGCAAGCCACCATCCACCCTCTTTCACCTTCAACTTCAGACCACTCAACCCATTTCCTCATTTCTCAAGGTAACAGCCCTTAAACACCAATTTACAAAAGCATAATCTTTTTTTTCAAGAAAACTAAGTTCAACATGCTTTCTCATAGCATTTGAACCAAGAACAATTAGAGCCTTGAAACAAAAGCATACTTACAGTTCCTTCAAACTATTTTCCATACAAACCAAATCCTCTTAGCACTACAACATGATTCCTACTTAGCATGTTCACAATTCCATCACAGGAAGTCCATTCCAATTCAAGCTACCTAAGTCTAGTGAGCATGTTATTTATTTCAAGAATACTAGAACTGTTATAGCAAAGAAAAACAATATGTTACATTCTGAAAATTATAACCTAAGACTAGAGACCTATTCTTCGGCAAACCAGCAGCTGAAACCACAGTCACATGCAGATTTCTAAAGTTATAAAAATAATTCCTAAGTTGAAAATCTTCAATCAAAGAATATAACTTTCAACTAAGAAAAACTTAAGAAGTGAAGAGAGGGCGAGAGGTCAAAATCGAACCTCCGTCGAGGCCAAGGCCCCGACGGCAGCAGCACCGGAGCCATAGCAGCTGAAGCTGGACGGAGAGAGGACCAACGATGAGCAGCATCGAGTGGCGCCGTCGTCCCCTTGCCAGAATCTGCAAAACGAGAAAGAGAAGAAATCATAAATCAAAATCAGTAATTTTAGAACTTAATAAAAACTAGAGAGAGAGTTGGGAAAAGCTCGAAGTGGCCGGAGCGCCTCAGTGAGGTCGAGCGGAGCTCGGCTCTATGATGGCGACGACAACAGCGCCGTCGCAGCAGATTTCGCGGTGGTAGACAACGATGGACTGGAGGCGGAGCTCGTAGGAGAGGCGGCTGCAAGCGCTCGAAACCCCACGGTCGACCCCAGCAACGGCGACATGGAATCACGGCCTCACCTGAGATGACGGCGTCGACAGAGGTGCAACAGTGTCGCCTGAGGTGCAGCGGCGTGCGAAATTGGCGAGACCTAGGGTTAGGTTTCGAAATTGGGAAAAAAGAAAGGAGGAGAGGCGCACCATCGGAGCAGCAGTGTGAAGTAACGGCGCCGGTCGCCGGAGTGAGGAAGGAGAAGGGAAGATCGGCTGGAGAAGAAGAGTCGCGAGAGAGAGAGAGAGAGAGAAACGTCGAGCTACAGATTGAGAGAAAGAATAGAGGGTTCTGGGTTATTTGATTAACGCGGGTCTGGGTCCGGGTCGAGGTCTGGGACGAGTTTAAGAGAGTAATGGGCCTAGTTCGTTAAGTTAAGTGGGCTGGATTAAATCCATAAATGGGCCGAGAATGTATCTTCCCTCTTTATGAACCATAATTTAATTAATTTTATACCAACACTAATTAATTATGTGGTTCAAAAACTACTAATTAAATTATACTACATCCACAAATAATAATTTAGAGATTAATAATTCTCGAGTGAATTATTTATTGATTAAAGAATTAACTTATAGAAATAAGTTTATTAATTAAAAGTTAATAATCAAGATTTATTGATTAAGCTAATCAATTATACAATTAGAATTAATTATTGAGAAGCTTCTCAATTAATTTAATCCTTAGTTAATAATAAATCAATTATTGATTTATTAAGAAACATTCCAAATAAAGCGTTCTCATAACGGAATTATTAAATCGAGCTTAGATAGCAGTGACAATGTCACTGGAGTTAAGAACGATATCCGAGGAAACATAATACTATAATTACTTTCGATAAGCTTTTATCGTTCGAACAAGAATCTTACTCCGCTCTCTAAACAAAGGTCAAGCGAAGAAGGAGCAGTAGCCGATGCGAAGAAGGAGCAGTAGCAGTTAAGATCGAGAAGCAAGTCAGGTGGACTTTCTTCTAAAATAAAGCATGTTTTATTAGATGAATATAGCTCTTTAAAGTATTGTCATGCCATAAAATGTTTTGATTTTTGTATGATACCTATTTGTTATTGGCGCAAGGCCAATTTTATTTAATCGAATTCAGATCCTTGTATGATGAGCTATTATACCTGGATTAGTGTACACAAGTGATCGTGTCATTGAGAGTGGTAACCGATCAAGTGACCGAGTAAGGTGGCCACCTTCTCGGGCACAATAACTCAGATATGGTGGATTACTAAATAACTTAGACTGCGCAGTCACTTTTGAGAACCACAAATATTTAAGGGAACATAGGCTTTTCAGATAAAACCCCTATGATTCACTTTGTATGGCTGACAACAAAATCAGTTTTGGACATGTGTTCACTGAGTACTTTTATACTCAGCCCTGTACATTATTTTCGATGTGCAGGTTGAGCAGGTTGAAGCGGAGTGACCGGCGGAGCTTTTGTCAAATTAGCAATTAATAGTCGTTGAATTCTCTTGGTAATACACGTCTTCATACATGTATTTATAACTACCTTTCCGCTGCGTACACTCTGAAATCCTAAATCTTATTCGATTTGGTTGTATGCTACGTCAGAATCTTGGCAAGTAACATCGTACCTTAATCAGTTATTAATGTCAGTTTATTTAGTGGTTGCAGTTTGTTTCTATGAGATGAATGAGTCCCATTCCAGAAATATTCCCTTTTTCTACCCCTTATTCGGATATTCTATCCATAATCACGAATTACCAAGCTTAGCTATCGATTAGCGAAGTGCAGTCGTGACACCATCATCAATTGTGTTATCATTTAATCTTTTATAATTATAAACTATTCTTGCTTTTCCTCTTTAAATTTCTAAATGATTTCAAACTATAAATGTTGTTGTTCTGTGTGGACTTTCTGATCTTCTAATTAATTTTTGTTCTAACATTTTTGGAATTTGTTTTTTGAATTCTTCTCTATCAAGAGGAGAGTATTCTATATTTGCTGTAATAATCCTTATATCAGGATTCTTATTTTTTTGTTTTATTAGATAGTTTATTTTTGTTTTAGTGATATCTTCGCCTATTAATCCTATTTTTTAAAGTTTCTGAATTATAGGTAGTTTATATTATTTGTAACTAGAACGTTCACCCGAGCGATGCTCGAAAATGTTGATTGTAAAAATTCTATAGTTTTGAATTTATATACTACCCCTATGTGTCCGATATTTGTCTTCTTATTTTTTCAGCTAATTTCACTTTAATGCATGCTCGCATTAAGTGGACCAAAAACTATTTTAACATCGAATTAATATTATAAAAATTAAAATTGGTGCTGAAAGATTTTAAGCAAATGTAGTACAAAAGTACATGTGTTGTTTTTGGGAAATGTAATATCAAACGTTTATTTCCATATTTTATAATTGTATGATGTAATATTGTTGATGTTGTTGAGATAATTGTTCAGTTACTAATATGCTTTTTCTCTAACCAATAAGTCAAGGGTTTGAGTCACCTAAGTGTGTTGTGTTTGTTAGATAATTTTTTTTTCTTTATTTGGGAAAGGTAATATCAAACGTATTTCCATATTTCATCATCACTATTTTGCAACAATTTCCATTATGAAAGCGATTTTTCGTCCATTTTGTGACATCCTTCCTTGTTTCTCTTTCCTATTTTATTTCATATATAAAGGATTGAGAAAATTACACATTACACATAAATTATGAAATCTGCAAAAACAATAATGTTGAACAACATAAAAATCAATACACGAATTGCAAAAGGATTGAGAATGCACAGAAATTATGAAATCTATTCTGGAAAATTTGTCTTTAGGAACACAACGGTTATGGAAACATTGCCAACAAAGAAAAGTATGGATGGATAGAAGATGGGGAAAGCTTTTTTTTGTATGTATAGAGTACAGAGATTTGATATTAACGACCCACCGATTGGAAAGGGTGCATTCGTTGGCTCGTATCTGCCAATTGAAGAGGTGTGAATAAGTAAATTCATTTTAATATAACAGATATCTTTTACATATTGAAAACTAAAATTTGGAAAAATTAATTTAAGAAAATTTTAGGGAAGTAACGTTTCATACTTTCATTGAAGCGGTGTAAGCCACAGGACATGTCTATTGGAAAAAATTTAAAAAAAAATATTTATAATTTTTAAAAAAATACAAGAATACCACGATGTACGGTTTTAAATTTATCTTATCCTTTAATTTTATTATAATAATTATCAAATATTTAAATACTGTGTTGGTAAATAAATAATTTTATGTGTGTTTCATGGGTATTATTATACTAGAAATTTGGCACCACGTAAGACGTGGTGTTGCCATAATTACCCCGTGAATCATATGAAAATAATTACAGGTCGTTTGTTAATTGTAAAAGTTGTAATTTGCATAAAACCTAACATAATTTAAACCAGATTTAATTCTAGAATAGAGAGAACTCCAAATTTCTACTAAACCTTTATTTTCCATAATACTTTCTTGATAGAGCTAACAAAAAGTTAACAAACTACCGTGTTGAATGAAATCACAAAGTAAGGCATGATACAATGAGCGAGAAAACCAATGATTTTTTTAATCATTTTATTCACCTCTTGAGCGAGAAACTTAGCAGAACAACACCTCAGGCTTTTGATGGTTGGAGTTATTGCAATGATCATTTCCAAAAATCACGCCATAATAATCAGTAATAACTGCATGTAATATAATCTCCTCCGCTTAAACTGGAGGGTACTTTGATCTTCTTCTTTCTTGACGCAGTTGATTGTTACAGGCTGCATAAAAGTTCAACCATCCAATTTCATCAAGTATCACCTATTGAGATTCAAGAGCAATTTTCAGGCATTTGATTTTCCATATCAATAAATTTATTCAACTAAGATAGGAAAAAAAAACGCCTCCATCAAGAGCTGATACTCAAGTATGGTTGAGAATTCTGGACATATGAATAGCATTCTACACCCTAAGTAGCTAAAGAAACATAATACAAGCTCAAGGAAAATATGTTTAATCCAAAGAGGATAAATAAAAAACAGAAGCAAAAATTACGTGACAAAATCTCATATTTGCTTATCAAGAACCGTATTCCTTACTTTATAAGAACAATCGTGTTTCTCTTTCAAGATAAGCAGAAAGTGCAAGAGTAGCCAAACTATTTTCGTCCACCAGCCAAAATCCATAAGGCTGAAAATTCATCCTTATCAATAGTTTTTTGCAAGTTGTTATAGCAACACAATATTGGAAGAGATAAAAGCAAAAAAAAGGGAGGCTTAGACTAATTGTATGTAAATACAAAGGTAATAATGGTCAATACGAATAGCAGCTTTCTTGCTTCATCCTCATATATCATAGGCTAAGCAAATTCAAAGTGATGCTTATGGAGTATGAGATCAATAGTCAAGCAACAAATTTATTTGTAAAGGTTACAATTTAATCAAATAATTCATGTCATCTTAGATATTTGAAAGCAGTTGCTTTCAAGATGAACAATAAATAATACTTGAACTATTATGATATTTATATTATATATAAGTTAAAATGTAATAATGATGATTTTATGTTTTACAAATATGATAGATTTATATTACTGCCCATAAGGGCCTTAACGAACCTACATAATTATCAGATAGTTGGCCTCTTATTTTATAAAAAAACAATTAAAATAGGCTTGTATAAGTATAACACACAATGGAATATTAAAAATATAGCATTGATATCATAACACAACCATAATCAAAATCACTGTCAAATACATCCAAATAACATGAAATGAATTATGTCAACAAGTTCAAGTTCCTTATAAGCAATAAACGTGAAACAAAGAAATGTTGAAATTTAAGATTATCCTCCATCCTTTGCAGCTATGTGATTCATGCTTATTTATAGGTTAAATAAATTAGGGGTTTATAAGTTTGTTTAAAATATTCTAAGAAGAAAAAGGCTACTAAACTAAATGATAAAATGAAAGTGTGTAGGATGGAGTAGAGAAAATTTGAGATGCTAAGTCTTTGTTATAGGCTAGCTACGTAAAAATTTGGAACATTTGAGTTTTGGTGATGCCGAAGCCACAGGGAAATTGGAGCGAAGTTGTTGGATCAGTCCTTAGATCATCTAAAACTCAAAACTAATTGCAAGAATGGAAATTTTTGGGGAAAACACTAAACTCAGAGATGAATAATTGTTCCTACATTATACTGACTCGGTGGAAAACTACAATGCAGTTTCATATCCATTATTCAAAATGTTTTCAATGCACATATAAAATCAAGCATGTATAATGACACCATAATGAATGAAAGATCATCTACAAAGTCTGGCACCGGAGTTTCTCAAGAAATGCTTATTAATTTCTAGAGAATTACCAATATAAATCAGCATATTATATAGTATAATTATGTCATTCTTTATATGTTTCTAACAATCACAATAACAAGTGAAAAGTTGTATTTGAAGATGATTGGATGCAGGTTAATATGGCACATCTACACACACTTAAGTACAAAATAATAAATAAACTAACTTGTAAGTACTACAAGAGAGACAAATACAAACTTATGTCACAGATGAACTGATACCATGAAATTGAACACAACTAATCAATCACTCGAGAAAATACTGTTTGATAAGTTGTGTACATAAAGAAATTAAAAAGTCCAAAGAAATTAAAATAAATACCACAAATTAGAGCATAACCTGTAAGCTGCAAGATTGGAACACTCGCGCTACTGCCAGCAACAACAGCAATCCTGTTTTGTTTTTTGAGAGGCTTATCTGAAAATTATAAAGCACAATCAATAAATAAGTAATTAGCAACATGACTGAAGAGCATATTAACCACACAACGTCAAAAAATTACCGAGCGTAAGAGGTAGATAAATAGATCATTTCACTGCAGACGGCAGACCCCACGTTAGTATCCACAAAATCATAATCGTTCAAATTTTATCTTGTAGTTTCTGAAACACAACCCCTAAGTTAAATCAAATTGTGCAAATTTAAAAACTAAATATAATACAAAATAAAAACATATAGTATAATATACTACCTCCATCCCATTACATTAGTCACATTCACTATTTGGCACGCTTTTCCACCGAAACTTAGTACGGGTTTTAAAATATAATTTTGTAATATCGTTTTTTTTACGAGATACTATGAGTGTCATAGTATCTCGTAAAAAAAATGATACTACAAAATTATATTTTAAAACCCGTACTAGGTTTCGGTGGAAATACGTGCAAAAAGTAAATGTGACTAATGTAATGGGATGGAGGTAGTAATTAAAATATGTTAGACAAGTTCTGATATATCGCCCTTTAGTAAAAAAAGAAATCCAAACAAAGCTCCATACACCTAATTAAAAGACCACTCTCTCTCTCCCCCTCTCATCTAGCTCCCACCCTATGAACTCATATGAGTGGAGAAATCGAAACTAACTTACATTGCATAATTTCTCTTAACCAAACAATACGTCTCTTCCAAAATTCCTCTCATAATTCTATCCTCTACCCAAGCAGAAAATCTTAAGTATTGCATATAAACAGTTGATATTCTTACAACAAGCTCTAGAGAAATGTAACAATAGCAGGAAAGTACGAAGACATTGACCTATTTCTACAAAAAAAAATCAGACAACCTGCACATCATTACAAGATTCACTCAAATATCATTGCCGCAAAACCAGTTTCTATCTAGCCATTGATAGCTCACTAACCAAACACATATGAAATAGGCGAAAAATCTTAAAAAACCTAAGAAAGTCTGAAATATGGTGCATCAATAAAAGTTAAATCCAAACTAAGGTTGTCACGCCCCAATTCCCGAGGGAAGGCGCATGCGCCAAGGGTGTGACTAGGGGTTGGGATAAAGAAGCGGGGATAGAAAGGGGATTCAACTCATTTCAATAATCAACTGATACTTCCCGAAAAGTTGGGCAATATCTCTTTTGCAAAGGGAATAAGCCACAATAAATACAACGGCAATATACCCAACGTAACAACATATCATTATACTAGGATCGCATAAGCTTCGATGGCTCAACGAATCAATATAAGTCCATCATTCCAAAACATAAAGTCGAGTTCGATTTCTCGAGAATAGATAGTGAATAAATTCAGAGTGCATATCTCTAGTTCAAGACGAGAAATACATTTAGCGGAAGCTTAACAAAGAGAGATTCCTAGCCTTAGCTCCACACCGCCATCACAACTGCATCAACCTGAAAACATTTGAAAATATTTGGGCTGAGTACTAATGTACTCAGTGAGCTGCGCATTTTATCAATAGCTTGGAAACATAGCAGTTTATCCATATCATAGGCATGACTTAGAGGTTTTGGAAAACAATATACAACTAAGCATGCTAAATCATTTTACTTGCACCCGGGTATCATGTCGCTCTGTACAGTTACTCTTACTGTGATTCCGGACCTCTAGCCACCGACGAATCCATATATCCAGACTTCGGGTCGAAACCGGAAAGTCTATTTGAGCTGATGAATTTCGAGTCGAAACTCAGGAATTCCATTGAAATAGTATGTGAGAGAGATCAACCAATCACATAACTACCAAGGGAGTGTACACGATTCAAGGCTAGTTTATAAGGCTAAGCGATGAATCTCGATCGATTACTTCAGAGCATTAAACATGTAGAGCACACATTAAACATTTTCATGGATAACCAGTTTTTCATCATTAAAACCTTGAGCATACATAACTCATATACTTTGGAAAAATAAGCCCACCTCTTGAAGCGTAGATTATGGTCGGTCTTGATAGGCAACAATTAATCAACGTCCTCGTCCGTGCCTATTCATAACGACACTATAAGAATTCTAAAATTCTTAAAATAAATCTAAGGGAAAAATATCGCCTGCTATTTTTTCTTGATTATAAATCTGTTAGGGTTAACAGATTTGTTTGAATCCTTTAAATCTTTTTATTAATAGAATAACCATTTTCTTATTAATAAACGAGTCCAATTAAATAATTAATTGGGTTCAATTATGCGTTGAATTATTCATCCGAAATTAGGAATAATTCCGGAACATATTTTTGGCTAATTAAAGCTTGATAATTAATTAAATCTTAATTAATTAAAGTTCATCTTGATTAAAAAGTATTTCCAATTATTATTAGAAAAAAAAACTGAGCCCAATCTCCATGGAGCCCGACTGAATAAACCCTTCAGAAGAAATCCCTCGGCCCACCTACAGAAGCCCGTTTTCATTTTAAAACTAAGGCCCATCTGAATTAAACCCAGCCCACATGGAGAAAGCTCATTTCCCCCACAAACCCATCTCCAATAACACACATCACAACACTCATTCCAGCACTCTGCCCGACTCCCTCTCTCGAACTCTCTCCCCGTCTCGAACTCTCCCTCTGTTCTTCTTCTTTGCTAGAAACGCCGGCTTGCTTCCTCCTTCGATCGCTGGCGGCCGGACGGCTATCTCTCTCCCTTCGCCCTAAATTCCCAAAACGAAAGCCCTAATCGGAGCCCCAATTTCCAGAAATTCATATCCATCATAAAATCGACTCCCTCCTCAGTTCCCGGCGTCGCACTACTGTGATTTTGCCGGCGCCGTTCTCCGCGTTTTCAGCGGCTTTCCGCCGTCATCGCCATGGCTAGAACTCAGCGCCGCCGCGCTTGTCTCCGTTGCTCAGAGGCGCCGTCGAGCTGGTAACAGCGCCGCCGCCGCTGCTTCGACTTCCTCCCTCGGTCTCCGGCGCCGTCACTGCCAAGAGGATGGCAGCCGTTGTTGAGATTATGTATTATTTTATCATTTGTAATTTAATTTGGGCCATGGTTCTTGGGCCATAAATTAGCCTGTGATACAGGTAATGGGCTTGGCCCGATTTCATTTTATTAGCTAATATTATTCTTGGCCCAATAATAAAGATTACTCGAGTATTTTTTCGATTAATCCATTACGAAATATTATAAAGTTATATAATATTTTATTTTGTTAGTTCGCAATAAAAATTACAAGATATAAATATAGATTTATATCTTTATCTAAATTGCAAAATAAAATGCAATTTCATACAAGTAGATCAATGATCCTTCTATTATCATAAATCAAAACAAGTTACACAAAGTTTCGAATTTTTATGCATTTTTCTAATTAATAAAAGTTGGGGTATTACAAAGGTCGAGACACAATTTCACGCTTAGATAAAACAATAATGACAATAAAGTTAAAACTCCAACATCATAAATAAGCACCTTTCAAATACCTTGATCGAATAAGACGAGAAGATGAACATTGAGGCTGCGGACCATAAAATAGGCACAACACTTGTAGTAGATAGAGATGACGAACTAAAAAGTAAACGTCTTGAAGTTGTCACGGGGCATCCTTTATGCACAAGTTTCTATTAATTTATCATCTATCACACAAACATGTTAAAATAATGAAGAAATGCTACCAAAAGACATATGTGACAACGTAGTTCAGACAAAGAAATGTATATAAGGAAAAAAAAAAAATACCATCCACCACGCCAACAGGTTTAATTCTCTTGTCACCATTCACCTCTAAAACAAAGATACAACAAAATAAAATTTAAGCGAAGTGCACAATCGAAGCAATTGGAAAAAAAAAATTACGCAAGAAGCTCGACAATAAGCAACCCTTAGTTGAAAGCAAACATCATTTATCTGACATATATAACAAAATATTTGAAACGCACTAACGAATTAACCACCTAAGAAGTCGCACATTCAATCAGAACAAACAGTAAAACATGGAATCAATAAGAAGCACAAAAATATACTCCCTCCGTCCCGTTTAAGACGACATGCTTCTATTATTTTACACTCGCATATGTTCAAGAAGCGTGTCATTTTAAACGCAAGACCTCAATTGGATGAACATTTGAGTCTGAGAGATTCACTTTTCCCCTACCAGTATTGATGCCATCTAAACCCAAGAGGTAACGCAGCTCATCATCGGATGCAGTGTAAGGGATATCAATCTTGTTGCCCAAAATCAAGAAAGGAACGGTAGCCAAAGACTCATTGGAGAGCAAAGCATCGAGCTCCTTCTTTGACTCGGCAAATCTCTCCTTGTCATAGGCATCCACCAAGTAAACAACTGCGTCCACCTTCACACACTAAAAATGGGTAAATTACTTAGGAATCAGAAATAATGATAATATAAGATTATTAAGAATCATCCCACGAATTTTAGAGGTCACAAAGTAAGCAGCAAATGTTCGAATACTTCTAACCAGGAAAGTTGAAATACTTTGGTTGAGCACAAGCAGCCACAACTAACCAGACAACGAAGAAACGATATCCCAATAATACAAAGTCACAAAACCTTAAAAACCTAAAGGCTAATGACAAAACAGCCCGATCCTAATCTTAAAGTTAGGAACCGAATTACCCATACCTCAATTTAAAAAAACAATTAATTTATCACCACAAAGAGAGCACAGAGATAAAGATAGGCCAATTATAGATCATCTAACCGTGAAGATGGAATCACAGCACACAAAAAAAAATGAACCCTTTCTAACCTTACCGTCATGGGAGATGCGGAGGCTAAACAACTCTCTCTTAGAAACAAAAGACAGGATATGGAGAGGCTGAGGCAAAGTGAGATGGAAACAGAAAATTAAGTCAATTTGATTACTAAATTGCCGAAGAGACTGTGGTCACAGCTACAATCAAAGAAAAGGCACAAAAAGACACTATTATAGAGCAAAGACAGACACATTGTGAGGGCACGAGTCGAAACTAATCGGAGACCGAATGTAAGGATATCTCAGTAACAAAAAGTAATGAAACGTCAAAAAATTTAGAGTAATGATCGAAGTGAATTCGCCACAACTCAAAACATAAACTATAACCAAATCACCACGGAGACTCTCAACTACCATAAACGAAGAGCACAAATCCATTATAATGAAATCAAAGGACAAACAAAAGTCAAACAAAACCGAGTGTACCACTGTGATATAAAACCAAATTATGAGTGGTGCAGGCGGAATAACATTCCTGGAGCTATTGTAAGCCGGAATCCGGAATTGCAGACACAGACATTCTTGGAGTGAAAACACAATAATAGAAACTGTAAGGTCCCAATCTTAGATCAACGAACCAAATTCCCCAAACCTCAACACATAATCTATAACTAAATCCCCAAACCGAATTCAGAGATGCGAAGGCGCCGAATAATGTTCTTGGAGCATAAGCACAAAGCACAAACAAAAAGCGAAAGAAATAACCAAAACATACCAGCGCGGAAGAGGTTTCTGCAAAACAACTCTCTTGTAGCAGGATCCAAAGGTGAATTTGGAGAGACGGATGCGAAAACAAAGAAATTGAAGCAAAAGGGTTGCCATATCTCCATGCAAAGATCTTAGTGATAGCAGGCCATGAAAGCTCGAGCAAGAGTTGCCGATAATTATCTATGATTGGCCAAAATAAATTCTTGGCGAGATTTGATGCCCAAAAATTGCGGATCTGGGAAAGAGAATTGCCCAGAAGCTCATAAAAGCCCTATAAAATATCCAAAATGCCATTATCACTATTCTTTCTACAGTGGATTTGAAGGGAAAATTCTGAAGGGAACGGCTTATGTAGCCTTTGGGTACTGTTTCTCCCTACAGTGATGGGAATAGTAAGGCACTCCTCACTTATTAAGATTGGTAAAATTTCCCTTAACTAAGGTGTATAATTGTTATATAGTGGGTCTGCTGTTTTTTAAAATAATGCTCTCATAATAGGCTTTCATGTGTCTAACACAAAGTAGAATATTACAAATATAGCATCAATATCATACCATGACCACAACCAACACAAGCACCCAAATAACATAAAATGGCTTATGTCAGCAATTTTTAGATCCCAATCAATAAACCTGAAACAAAGAAATATTTAAAATTAGGATGAACTCCAACCTCAATTCCATTTCAACTAATCCTCCTTCCCTTGCAGCCATGTGAGTCATGCTTATATATTTATGTGGTAATATATTTCAATTCAAGTAACTAAACTATAAAATGGAGCAGAGAAAATCTGAGATCTTTGATGGTAAGTCTCTCAAGCAAGCTTTTAATTCAACTATAGCAACATATCATAAGGCAATATGATGATAAGAATCCACATATGCAATCATTATTGAAATCACACATTAGTCTTGATAATAAGGCAGCTATATCATGTATGGATTGAAGAATATCCAAGGTACAAATTCAGGTACATAATAGAGAAGAAAGTTCGTAAATTTCCTACAAAGCACATTAACATGAAAAAATTTATTGATTTAATTAGCAAAATATTGCAGCCTATAATCGAATTAGTATCCTAAAAATCAACGAAAGAGCGCAACATATTCTTCTCCAAAACATACGAAGTTATAAATTAAAGCAAGAGAACATTAAAACATTCCTAGTCAGAACCTGCCTTGTTTAATATGTCCAATATTTTGAGCAGCGCACAAACTTATCGAGCCTTACACTTGGAGAAGTACTCTCTTTGAAGCTTTAAGCAAATCAGGTCCTCAACCACATATTCTTCGAAAGACGTCCGCTTTTCTGAGTGTTGAATATTCTTCTTTTTCACATTCTTCTATTGCCTAATAGCCAAAACAAAGATGTTATAATCTATATAAGCACCCTTTTCTTCATTCATTTGGAGAGAGGGAGAGAGAAGTACGAAGTACTTGGAATAGTGGTCAAAGAGCTGAAGACCAACAATTTCTTCCATTTCAGAATTTCCAAATCATCATCACTTGATATCTTGTTCCCAAATTTGGATTATCGATCTCCAGTAAGCACTCAGTGAAAATATGCATCTCTCAGGATAAATAAAAACGGATTCTAGACAATCATGCGAAAAATGCATATATGATTTACCTGGAATTCATCAAGACGCCACCCCTTTGCCGGGCTCTCTATTGGGATAAGAGGCTTGTACCTAACTTTTTCTTGTCCTACAAAATTTGAAAAAATCAAACAGAGAAATGGGATGAATATAGACCGATAACTTAGAAATCACAATAATAAGGTAATTTACGAAGAATCTTCACATCATACACAAAATTGAATGGAAGAGGGTGGTGGAGGGCATATCTATGTGCAAACTAAAATTGAAAAAAAACTAAATATACCTCCAGAAGCCCAATCTTTTCTTGCAGTATAAATTCAAACCGAACACCGAATTCGGAGAAGCGGAATCAAGAATCGTTTTCTTGTAGCAGAAAGGCAAAAATTAGGAATCGTTTAATACTAATCGTTTAATTGGGAGCACAAACTAAAATCGAAGTAATACTAATTGTTTAATTGGGAGCACATACTAAAACCGAAATAATACTAAGCATACCTCTAGGCGGCACAATCTTTTCTTGCTGCTCAGAAACATAAGCTGAGCGTCGAACACGTAGAAGCGGAATCGTTTTCTTGCATAAGAACCCTAGCAAAATCAAGAATCTGCTTTGTTGAGAAGCAGACTCGAATGGCTAAAAGGGCAATGGTAAAATTGAGAGGCCATGGATGCATTAGCGTGTAGTGAGGAAATCGCTTTTTGGAATCGGCGGAGGAGATTGATTTTGGAGAGATCTACGGTTCCAAAAATAATAATTGTTTAACATAAAACCCCCAAAGAACCAAAAATCACAAAAATGCCCTTCTTGTTCAAATCACTGTAGTTTCTACAGTGATTTTGCATGGAAACACGCCTAAAATTGCCTTGTTGCACTGTTCATAAGAACAGTAGTGCCACTCCTTGTTTATTAAGATTGGTAAATATACGCTATTGACTTTGAATAATGTTTGAAAGTTAATACTATTATCTTATAGTTCCAAACACAATATCAGATGCAATATGCCACGCATTTAAATTTGCACATGCACAGATTCATGCGATTTTGACGTTTTAGAGGAAAAAATCTAAATCAGTGATATTGATATAAAAAAAAGTACATTGAGAATATTTTACCAATGATAACTGGCTTCCTTTTGCTATTCCATCATCTCGGCAACACACTTCGACATGCCGTTTTTTCTTCGGCATTGATGTATTAAGTTTGGATATATAATATTACATGCCGACTGAAAAAGGTATTCATAGCCACTGAACGAAAAGGTTAGCATATACTGCAAGTCTGCAAAATTGAAAATTGAGCAAGAACATAAGTTTACAGAAAGACATTTTGTGCGTTGTTTTACCATCATAAATTGCTGTTTTGATTTCGATAGAAATTTCCTAAACAGCATCCAACGAAGAAGTGATAATGCATTATGCCTGCCGTTGTAGGAGTGTGTAACCGTTTGTAATATTTGGTCCCTTTTCTAATTCGTGACCTAAAAAAATTCCTAAATAAAACATTGTTTCATTTTCTATTTGATTTACTTTGTGGTTTTGAGATTGTTTAAAAAATCTAATTCACCAGTTCCACCACGCTTTCGAGCGAACTCTGATGTGTGACTATATTTATTTGTGGGAAAATTATAAACCTGTTTACTAAGAGTAATTTGATTTTGCGCTATTGTAATTGATCCATGTAAACTTATAATAAAGTTTAATCCTAACAAAAAATCTTCTGATTTTACGGATTTTAGCTTAGCATTCTTGGAATAGCAATACAAGAAGAGGATTAGGGCAAACAAGTATTTTAAAACTCAATAGAAAATTAGTAAATGCAAAAGTTATCCCAAGCAAAATGATCAGCAACATTCATTTACAAATATATGGAGTCATCACCCAAATATGCTTTATTCCTTTATTTATGAAATAAATTCCAAGAACTAATTAAGTGGTTGTGTGAGCTATGACCCTCGGTGATGAAGCGAAGCCAAAAACTAATTAATCACTCAAACACTCAATCAAATTAACATCCACACACACACAAGCATTTGCCATTGAACAGTACACGCTCTTTCTCATTTCTGCGAAATCGTAACACACCTCCACCCCTGTGATAAGAATTTGCCATTGAACAGTACACGCTCTTTCTCATTTCTGCCCTTTCCATCTTCCTCAATCTTCATCCATTGGCGAGAGAGTGAATGTAATTCATGTTTCTGATTTGAGCAAAGTAGAGAGAGATGACAGAGATGAAATAAACCCAAATTTATTATTATTGAATTTGAAGTTGGATTTGAGTTTGAAGTCCGAAATTGATAGATTGGGGAGGATATGCAGTCGCCGGATTTAATTTCTTCCGACGCCCCACACTTCATCTCTTCCGGTGGCACCGCCGCATTCGACGACGAACGCCGCTTCTCAAAGATGCCGATCTGGGGATCCATGGTGGTAGAGAGCTCTTGTTTGCTTGAGTTTTTTTTCTCCATTTTCTTCCATATTTTCATGGGTTTAGATTTCTGATATCAGTGTTTAATTGGTTGGACAATTAATTTCATCTTCAATTTCCTTCCTTCAATCGGTGCTGGATAATTGGAGCAAACAAATTCACAGAGAAGCAGCCGCTAGGAATGCACCCATCATTTTGGGAATTGCAATAACCCACCGCCTTGAATTTTTGTTTCCCTTTGAATTGGGAATTGTCGGAGAAGACGACGGTAGGTTAAAATTAGGATTTAGTTGGGAATTATTAGTAATATTTCACTAATTTTGGATTCTGATTTTGATTGCTGAACTTTTGGAGCTTCACAATTTGATTCTCGATTTGGAAGCTTCACAAATTCGCTAATTTGTTGAACTTTGGAAGCTTCACAATTTCGCTAATTTTGGATTCTAATTTTTGGATTATCGATTCTAGGAATTTGAATTGTTGGACTATTGGTTTCGCTGATTATTGTTATCTTTGATGGATTATTGTTCTTCCTCCACATCTGAGAAATTATTGTTTTTTTTAAGAGTTCCTCTTTTTTTTTTTTGGCCATTGAAAATTATGAATTTTGAAGGGTTAAATTTGTAATTTTTGTTGTTAGTCATTGTACTACAACAATTGTTAGCCTTCGTACCAAACACTCATCGTATTTTTCTTATCATGGTTTAATTAAGAGTCACTATTTAACTTCAATTTTGTTGCTTATCCTAACACTCCTACCAAACAAGCACTAAGCATATACCAATGGCAACATTTGAAATCAAGTTAAACGAATATACATTTCCGATTAATGCCTTGTACAACATAAAACCATATAGAAATCCAAATTTTGCTGTTCAAAATTAGGCATTAATTCAACAAAAATAACCAAACAGGCATAAAGAACCCACATTTGATTCCAAAATAAGGTTATCCAACTTCGAATTACATTCCCAAATTATACTACCTACTACTAGTTACACATTAAATACCCACATTTGGGGATCATCTTTTGGCGTTCCTACAAAACGAAGGAAGGAGGGTGGCGGAGTTACATATCTCAGCGTTCCAGGGCGCGAAGACAACTCTGGAAGTCCACCTCATTCACGCCTTGGTAGATGAAGATGTCTTCCAGTTTTTTGAACTGGGGCTCCCCACCGTTGCGATATGCCTCGAAATTTGGGTACTCCTAATGGACATGAATTCCAAACCGTTAAGAGATACACATGTAAATAAATACGACGACGAACATAAATTACAAAATAATTACCTGCTTAAATCGGGGACATCCTCGTCTTTGAAGTCGTCGAAGTAGTTGCCTTCAGCACGGTAATAAACCCGTCCGAGATGAACTGATGAAAGTCATTGAATCGCTTACCGATCTCATGAAGCTTCACAAGAATATCTGCACAAGTGTAGGTTCGAATCTCTCCGCCGCAACACCAGAAAAAGAGACGTCAAATGTCACGGACGGCACCAACCAAGCCACGATTAGTATGCAGTTCCCATGTCCAACAACGTTGATACAATGAGTTCACAAGCATCCGGTCGTATTCCGGCCCACTCCACCGGCGGTATCTCCTGCCGGACAACCAAAGCGGTGGAAACACTGCCATTTATGAGACGAATATTCAAGAAATTGTGAAAGGAGAATTGAGAATTGAGAATTGTGAAAGTAGAAGTGATAATAAAAGTGCTGGTGCGGAGTCCAATTTAAAGGAGGGTTTCATAATTAGTGTATTGGTTGGTGACTGTACAAGTACGCCTATATTAATTGCAGTAGTTTATTCGTTCTTCATTGGTTAAATATGTATACATAATCTTTAATTGTTATATATTTACTTATGCATAATAAACTTTGTTTTCTTGAATGTATGATGTGCAATGTGCCCACATTTATAACGTTTAGCAATCCCTGTTTTAGAGGGGTTTAGGGTTGTGAACGCTTCGAATTAGTCATTTCGGTGCGTTATGGGGTGATAGGATATGGCCCAGCACCTAGGCCCAAAGCATCAGACTCAATATAATTGGGCCCCGACAGTTAAGCTCGGCCCAACTGAAGATAAGAGACTCCACCACCAAGGCAACCAAGATTCCTACATTGACTACAACTCAAGCTCTAAGAGAGATATAGAAGCTCGGTGTTTATTCATAAAGGAAGAGATCAAGCCAAAGAGTCCAAATAGGAGAAGAATTCGTATTATAGTCGAACTCCATGTAACTATCTATAAATAGGGGCTTAGAATAGATTGAGAAGGGGAGAACAATCTTGGTAAGCAATACACGCATACTAGCAATAACATCCATACTCTCTTTTGCTCCGTGGATGTAGATCTATTCCGGTAGATTGAACCTACGTAAATCCTTCGTGTCCTTTTATTTTCATGTTCATTAATTCCTCGTCTACGTGCATTAATCACCCTTGGAAAACAAGATCGATCACTGGCACCGTCTGTGGGAAGCTAAAAATTTGTGAATTCCGATCAAAGTTTTCTATGTAAACGATAGCCATGACGAGACCAACACGATCAACTGCCTGCTGCCGTCGCCGCCAAGGAAAAAGAGACTCAGCAAACCGGACAAGATCCGGTAGCAAATCCACTGGTCAACGAGGCTGAGGACAAGCCAAGTGCAAGATCAGAATTTTGCAGCAAACAAACGACCCGGGAAGGAACATGTGAGAGACCAAACCCCAGAGGGCCGCGTCGATCATGTCCCGTTGGACAAGTTCGGCAATCCGATCCACCGTGACAGAGAAAGTCACGATAGCAGCAAGGAAGATGACCGTGCTAACTTCCAACAAGAATTTAGCGACGCTGTAAAAGCGTATCTGGCAAACAATCAACAAGATTTCCTAAAGTTCGTCGAGCAACAGAAAGCTCATAGCCGAGGAAGCGAGCATGAAGCTGCGTCCGGATCGAGGCACCGGCAAAAGTCCCCAAGTGTCAGGATCCTAGACGCACGGGATGCCGGGATTCCTCCTAGGCGATTTGCTGATGATCGCCAAGGGAACTATGATCGCGTCCCACCTCAGCATGATGCAATCTCACCTCGTCGCTATGCTGACTCACCTCGGCGCGATGAGGACAATTACCGAGGTGGAAGATTCGATGTTTATGGGAGGATCTCTACTCCTTTCACTAACTGGATACTCTACACACCTCTCCCTTCTTCGTACAAGGTGCCACCGGTGAAGTCGTACAACGGATTGTGTGACCCGCAGAACTTCCTTTCCCAATTTCAATACAACATGCTCAATCAAGGGCTCAACGACGATATCTACATGTTCAAAGTGTTTTCGAAGCTGTTGGTCGATAATGCTCGCATGTGGTTCGATAGTCTACCACCTCGGAGTATCAACTCCTATGACGAGCTGATGCAGGCCTTCGAGTGGAGGTTTTTCCAAAAGGCCGAGCCCAAAACCACTGCGGCACACCTACTCACCATAAGGCAAGGGCGAGGCGAGTCTATCAGCGACTTTATGACCAGATTAAGAAAGTCTAAAAGTCAATCGTTTGACTGATGATGTCCTTATCTCGGCCTTTCAGAATGTTATCCGGTCGGCGCGCTATACATGGAGCTCGTAAGAAACGAACCTCTTACTGCGAGGTAATTATGGAATATAGCTGACCAGTTTGCTAAAGCTGACGAAGCCGACCAGCGCAAGCGCGAAGCTGACAAGGCCGAACCATCGGATCAGAAGAAGGAAGATCACAATGACCGAGGCCAAGGTCGACGAAGCGCCCTCGACAGACTCCAGTGGGCACCAATTGAAACCAGGCTTGGACCTCGGCAGAGCCAGGAAAAGAGCCAGTTCACCCCACTGATGAAGCCGAGGATAGAAATCTATGAGCTGCACACCAACATGTTCGAGAAGCCTCAGCCCATGTCACGAGGAGGAGCGAAGCGTCGATCCAAGGATAAATATTGCCGATTCCATGAGGATTATGGCCACGACACAGAGGACTGCAGAAACCTAACTGCAGATATAGAGCACTTGGTGTGTGACGGTACTCTCAAGAGATACCAAAGTCGCGGCCAATACAAAGCCCGACCTCAGGGCAAGGGAAGCAAGAACAGGGGGGGAATAACTGTGGCCCCCATGTGGACAAAAAGCCGAAGTACGATGATGAGGACGAAGATGAGGACCAACCTCAGTTCGACGGAATCATCATAACTATCACGGGGCTCCCTCAAGGAGCAACGAAGTCATCACTCAAGGCCGAGGCCCGAAGTCCCCAGACTGACGACCCTTTACAAAAAAGGTTCAAAAAGGACGAGGCCATTACATTCTCTGAAAAAGACCCAGTGCCGTCGACCATACCTCACCAAGACGCCATTTTGATCGAGGCCGTGGTAGCCAACAAGCTCGTTCAACGAGTATTTATCGACAGTGGAGCCTCGGTAAGCGTACTCTTCAAGGATTGCTTCGAGAAGCTAGGGGTCAAAGAGGCGTGCCTCGCACCGGCGCCGATCCCCCTAAAAAGCTTCATCCAACAAGAGACACAAACAGAGGGAATCATTCAACTCCCCATTGCGGTGGGGAAGCATCCATTGTCATCCACCAAAGTAATCAACTTCTTTGTCGTAAAAGCCAACTCTCCGTACAACATCATCCTAGGAAGAGATTGGTTGGTGGCGGTGAAAGCGATCTGCTCGGCATACCACTTGACGATCAAAATCCTATCCAAGGGCGGGGTAATCGTAATTCGAGGTCATCAGAAGCGAGCCAAAGAGTGCATGCAGATCGCCCTATGAGGTGTCGGAACACCTCAGCATCCACAAGCATAGCAACTAAGAAAACCCGAAGAGTTGGCGATGGAAACAACGTCATCCGCATCTGACGAGCCAGTAGAAAACGTCACACTCTACGAAGACGACCTGTCTAAGGTCGTCAAAGTAGGTTTTGTGGGCGGAGCCGAACTCCGAAAGCAGATCGTCCAACTTCTTCAGGAATACAGAGATGTCTTTGCTTGGTCACCCCTTGATATGACCGGGGTTGCACCAAGTGTCATCACACACCGGCTAAACATTGACCCAGGAGTAAAACCAGTTTGACAAAAGCAGCAAGTGTTCGTAGCAGAGCGGAACCAAATCATTTATGACGAGGCGCATCAACTCTTGAAGGCGCAGATACTCTTCGAGGTTAAATATCCGACGTGGATAGCAAATCCAGTGATGGTCAAAAAGCAAGGAGGAGGGTGGCGGATGTGTATCGACTACACCGATCTCAACAAACACTACCCCAAGGACTGCTATCCCCTCCCCAACATCGACAAGAAAGTTGAAGCCCTCGTCGGCCATAAAGTCTTCAGCTTTCTAGATCTGTACAAAGGGTACCACCAAGTCCTCATGAGTGACGAGGACGCGCCGAAAACAGCTTTCATTACAGACTTCGGCGTTTATGCATATAAGAAGATGCCTTTCGGACTCAAGAATGCTGGAGCGACCTTTCAAAGAATGGTCGACAAAATATTTTAGCCTCACATTGGCAAGACCATAGAGGTGTATGTGGACGACATCGTCGTCAAAAGTAAAGAGCCGACTACTTGTGTCGACGACCTCAAGGTCGTCTTCAGCCTCCTCCGCAAGGTGAACCTTAAGCTAAACCCTAAAAAGTGTACCTTCATGGTCCGATCAGGAAAATTTCTGGGGTGCTGGGTTTCTCAAGAAGGGTTGAAAGCCAATCTATCCAAAGTCCGAGCCGTCCAAGAGATGAAGGTGCCAAAAACCATTCATGATGTGCACAAATTGACGGGCTGCTTGGCTGTGCTAAGTCGTTTCTTGTCTAAAGCTGCTGAAAAGCAGCTTCCTTTCTTCAAGATTTTGAAAAAGATGCCGGATTTTGAGTGGAAAGACGAACACAGGTCGGCATTCGAGGAACTCAAGAAGTACCTTGCGAATATCCCGACTTTATCCGTTCTAAAGGAGGGAGAAGTCCTTTCCCTATACCTCACAGCTTCGGACGAGGCCATAAGCGCGGTGCTAGTTCGGGAGGAAGGACGTCGTCAGCTGCCTGTCTACTTCATCAGCCGGGCACTAAAAGGGCCGGAGACGAGGTACCAACCACTTGAGAAAGTTGCACTCGCATTGGTAAATGCTGCAAGGAGATTGTGACCTTACTTTCATGCGCACCCCATACAAGTCCTGACCGACCTGCCACTTCGACAAGTGCTGACCAAACCAGAAGCATCGGGAAGGATTGCAAAGTGGGCAATCGAGCTCGGCGAGCAAACCATCTATTTTTGCCCACGTCAAGCCATCAAAGATCAAGCCTTAGCGGATTTTCTAGTGGAGACAAAATTTACAGAAGTGCCAAAGCCGACCGAACCATCCCCAAGCAAAACCAATGCCGAAGCTCTAACCAACCCACCAAAAGATTGCTGGAAAGTTTACGTGGACGGGGCTTCGGACATTCAGGAAGCGGAGCAGGTGTCATACTCCTCAGCCCGGAAGGACAAGAGACCACTTATGCACTTCGGTTCGACTTCCCAACGACAAATAACGAGGTGGAGTACGAAGCTCTAATCGCCGGACTTCGTCTAGCTCAGGCCCTCCAAATATGAGTTGTTCATGTCCACAACGACTCTCAAGTCATAGTGAACCATATGCTAGGAAAGTACGAGGCTAAAGGCGAAAGGATGAAAAAGTACCTCCACAAAGCCAAGAGTTTGCAACAAGGCTTCTTATATTTCGAGTTGGTTTGAATTCCAAGGGGGGAAAATAACCGAGCCGATGCTTTAAGCAAATTAGCATCATCATCAATAAGCTCTCCCGTGGAAGAAGTCAAGTGCCGAAGCATAGATGAAGCCGAGGTCAACCTAGTAATTGAGGACGAGCCGAACTGGATGACCCCCTTTCGAGCATATTTGGAAAATGGCAAACTACCCAGTGATAAGCTCGAGGCTAGGAAGATCTTAAGCAAGTCTCCGAAGTACACTCTGGAGCAAGGAGTACTGTACAGAAGATCGTATCTTCAGCCTCTCCTAAGATGCATTGGGCCGAACCAAGCAGACTACGCATTGCGAGAAGAGCATGAAGGATCGTGCGGAAGTCACATCGGAGCTCGAGCATTGTCAAAGAAAGTAATGAGATGGGGATACTACTAGCCCACAATGTTCCAAGATGCAGTCGACCTCGTGAAGAAATGCCCGAAATGCCAAGTTCATGGGACTATGCTGAGGTTACCTCAGACCGACCTCACCAGCATGCAAAGCCCGTGGCCGTTCATGCAATGGGGGATAGACATCGTCGGTCCACTAGACAAAGCTCCCGGCCAACTTTAGTTTCTCATCATAGCCATCGACTATTTCACTAAGTGGGTCGAGGCTGAACCCTTGGCAAAAATCACGAGCAAAAATGCCCTCAACTTCGTCTAGAAGAATGTGGTTTGCCACTTCGGTGTACCTCACATCCTAGTCTTGGATAATGGGACGCAGTTCACAGACATGACATTCAGGGAATGGTGTGAAGGGCTTCATATTCAACAGAAGTTCACTTCGGTAGCTCATCCTCAAGCAAATGGCCAAACTGAAGTCACCAACCGAACGATTGTCAAGGGACTAAAAACTCGCCTTGACAAAGCCAAAGGAGATTGGGCAGCAAACTTACCCCAATCCTATGGTTGTACCGAACAACTCCCCTGACCTCGAACGGAGAAATACCTTACAGTTTGGTGTATGGAACCGAAGTAGTGATCCCGGTAGAGATCGGTCTGCCGAGCCCCCGCACTATCAACTTCTCAGCCGAAGACAATGAAGAAGGCCTCCGAACCAATTTAGATTTGTTAGAAGAGGAGCGAGAGCTCGCCTACATAAGGGAAGCCAAGTACAAGCAATAAGTAGCTCGGTACTACAACCAAAGAGTAAAGAATCAGCAATTCTAAGTAGGCAACCTCGTACTTCGAAATAACGAGGTCAGTAAAGCCGAAAGGCTCGGCAAGTTGGAAGCCACATGGGAAGGACCTTACCGAGTTAAAGAGGTTCTCGGCAAAGGGTCGTATAAGCTCGCACACTTATCCGGTGAGCCAATACCCCAAACATGGCATATTTCTCATTTAAAGAGATATTTTGCATAAGTGGCTGAGAGTAATGTTTAAGTCCATTTAGTTTGTCTAGGTCATGAGTCAGGTCGTCCTGTTCTTTTTGTCATATTTTAACTTCAGTTTTTATTAATAAATTGGTCTTGCATACTTCATCTTGCACATCTTCTTTTCACTTATGCAAATCATCTCGCCATTTTACTCTAAAAACCCTGACGAGGGTAACTTAATATCCTTTTAAGGATAAATAAACTCCATAACTGGAGTAAAATGTAAACGCGCATAAGGGGACCACCCCTATCGATGGATTCGACAAATAAGAAACCTTAAACCCTAACCTTATCTTATAACAAGGACGGGTCACATAAAGCCAAACTTCGTCTTATGACGAAGTGAGCTATCATAAAGCCAAATTTTGTCTTATGACGAAGTGAGCTATCTAAAGCCAAACTTCGTCTTATGACGAAGTGAGCTATCATAAAGCCAAACTTCGTCTTATGACGAAGTAAGCTATGTAAAGCCAAACTTCATCCTGTGATGAAGTAAGCCAAACTTCATCTTATGACGAAGTGAGCTATCTAAAGCCGAACTTTGTCTCTTGACAAAATCGAAATACTTAAGGCCAGACTTTGTTCTATGATGAAGAGAGCCACTGAAAGCTGAACCTCGTCTTATGATGAGGACGAGCCATATCAAGCCTGTCTTCGTTTAAAACAAGGGAAATTACCTTAATTAAAAAATGGGGATGAAAGCTTAAACACAAGAAGTACGTAAAATTCCATATACAAAGGGAAAGTACAATTGTTACATCAAGAATGAGGAGGGTCCGAGCCTGAAGGCCTACTACAATTAAGCCACTTATTTACAAAGTCCCCACCAGGATTGAAGTTCAGCACAGAATCCAAGTTGAATCTACCCCAACTTCGGCCGTTGGGCATTGATCGGCTTCGGTTACTCGAAGCTCTTCGACCACTGGATACAGATCCGCTTTGGTCTACCGAAGTTCTCTGACCACGACCTCGGCCAGTTAAAGCTTCACGACCTCGGCCATGAGTAGAAGTCTCCGGCTGTTTTAAGGTCGAGCCTGAACTGGGATCAACCGAGCATGAAAGATTGCATTCCAGGAAATCCAGCGAAGCCTGATCGAGGCTCAAGTTAGGACCGTGGCCCACTGAAATTGACGACCGGTTTCCTAACAAGATACACTTCTTCAGTTTTGGATTACGAGCCAGAACTATTTTATAAGTGCTCACTACTTTAATGAGCTCGTCCAATTGATCCTAAACCTGCCAGGAGTCATCACCGTAGTCCTTTTTGTAGTCCCGGAACCGAGCTCTAATCTCCCTAATCTTAGCACTAGTCTCGGGAATGGTAACTTCCCCATTTTGGCGGATGATAGCCTCGTATTCAGCATGCTCTTTAGCGATAGCTTTAGCCTTTTTAACTTTGGCTTCAGCGATTTCAAGCTTCTCTTCAAGCTCCAGAAACCGAGCCTTAAGTTTGTCATACTTCTCTTGGGCCGCGATAAGCTTAACTTCGGTTTCGGTCTGAACATGCTTAACCCGGCCTTTCCAATGAAGGACTTCGGCCTCTTTCACCTCGAGAGCCCGAGTCAGTTGGGATATTTGGGTGACCAATGGAGAAGCATCAAAAAGTTGAGAAGAAGACTACAAAAGGCAAATGAGAGAAATTTCAATTAAACTTGGAATTTCATTAAAGCCACTTCGGCAAAAAGGAAAAGCGCGTCCTAGTGACAACGTAATATAGGGATCTACAAAAAAAAAAAACACTTGAAAATGATCAGCTGACCCTTTCAAGGTCTTCTCCTTCTTGACAGAGTCCCTCCTGACCAGCGCCAACCTCCTCCTCAGCCCCGGCATCTTCCTGCCTGCCATCGGAAGTCTCCACCTCCGGCTCGTTCACCGGTTGTTCAGCCGCGGCTGTCAGACTGGCGATAACCCCCTCCAGCTTCGTGTCTCTATCATAGGGGCAATTCCGGACGGCCTCCGCAGAAAGCACGGTGGTTCGTGAGGCCAGCTTATCCACTACAGGGAAAGCCACCGTATACTCCACCAGCGTCTCCGCATAAGAGTGGAGCATCGACCCTTCCGGTGCCACCTCATACCCATACTTGACTTTGTCAAGATCTGGGTAGTCCTTGGCAATAGTATCGAGGATGCCCGACACAACGAAACCATTCACAAGGGCAGCCAGCTCACCGACAAGCTTCGAGAACTACCTAGAACGGAAGATCCGCTCCGCGAAAGCACGGAGCACGGCCCCCTGCGAGGCGGCCACTTCGGCGTGCATAGCCGCCGCCTTCCCTTTTTTCGAGGCAACCTCGGTTTTCAACAGGGCCACGTCGGTCTTTGCAGATTCAACTGCGGCCAGTGCTGAGGCCTCCTGGTCGGCTGCCTCCTTCGCCCTCAGTTCGGTAGCGGCAACCTTGGCCGCCAAATCTTCCTTGGCCAGCTCAGAATCCCGAACCAGCTTCTGGTACTTAGCGACTCCGCTAGACACGAAGTTCGCCAAGCTTGTCAGCTCGGCAATAGCCAGTTCGGCCTCCTGTAATAACATTGGTCAGAATCAAAATAAATGAGTACATCACTAGAACCGAAGTGGAACCAATTACCTCAGGGAAGGATTTTTCATGAACTGACAACGGGCTAGAGGACTGGTCGATTGTATCGACACCAACCTCCTTCACGGCTGGTGTAATTGCCACTCGTGCCTCTTTCGGCTGGCGCATCATTATACGAGGTGGCAGAAATCTCACGCATGAGAGCCTATCTAAGAGCTCACTGACCCGGAGCCCGTCAACTCCAAAGTCCTCTCAGAAGAGGCTCCGGACGTCATCTTCTCCGCAACAGCAGCAGACCTCGACCTTTTCTTAGATTTAAGGCCGGTCTCAAAGTTCACTGCAAAGGAAATTAAAGAAGGTCAGAATACATAGAAGGAACACGAGGATACGAAGTCATGCAATATAAAACAAAGCCTCACCCGGATCCTTCATAGAAATTGGATCATATGGGCTCAGTTCGTATTTGGCGAGCTCGGCTTTGCTATATCTTTCAGTAACGAGGCCGAGCTCATTTAAAGTTATTTCTAGATCACCGAACCTCTCTTCGGTGCTCTGATCTCTTAATTTGTCCGTTTTCCAAATGAACTTCGACACGCCGTCAAAGCGGCAGAAGGAATATTTACTTTGCCAGTTTGAATTCTTAGACTTCGTCTGGATTCTAAAATTGAAGTTAGGGGAAAGGTAGAACCAACCCGAACTAGACTTGAAACGAAAAAACCTAAGGATCAAACCTAAGGTTAAAGAGTGACCTCGGCGTCCGGTCTCGATACCGAGACTTGATGGATTTGTATACTAGAAAGCATGCCTTTTAGCTTGTATACATGTGGTTCCATATTTCACTAACAATTTCCTATCTAATTATGTATGAATTGATTGTTAAGCATTACATCTATCCATTATCTCAAAGTTATAGGCTATATGGTGTGTAGTAGATCACGGAAGACCGTAGTAGCTGGTGTCTCTTGAGATATAAACAGTTATCACAGTTGAGATAGTTTCGGATAAAACTATCGGTATAGACTGTAGCATAAATAGATAAGTAGCTTGTCTTGGTTACTTGTTTATGCTAGTACATTGATCGTATTGATAGGATCACGGTGAGGTGAATTCTTCTATTCTGACCTAAGTAGAAGAATCAAGACCTCGGGGACTTAAATGTTATTTAACGTAGCACCTTAACTCTAATTGAGTGACTAAGGGTGTATAGTTGTGGTCTGTTACTTTGATTTACCATGGCTGAGGGTTCAATCATTGCAATCCAAAATGACCCGTATCTTGGGTAACAACTATAACTAGTACGATCTTTAGTGCATCTGCAATATAACACCGTATCCTGGTAAAACGGGTTGATTACATCCCCTGAGGAATTCATTAAGGATTATCATACTAAACCCTACAGGTGGATTAAGTTCCAGTATGATGAATAAGGAATGAATGGTACTACTCAGGAATTAAATAAGAAGTTAATTAACAAAAGCAGTCAGAAGCTTTAGATTAATTAACGGATGTAAGATATCTTAAATACGGGGGTGATTTAAGTCTAATACTAGCCCTGAGCTCAACAGGGATAAAACAGGTAGTTCAGTATTATTACTCTAGTGGAATGTTTTAATACTTATGATCTGAATTTTATTCTGGGCTGAATATAGAGAATTCAGAACATTGGGAGGTCCAGTTTTATCAGCTAGTAGATCCCTGGTCTGGCCCAATAAGCTCAATAGGTCACAGTTAAGGAAGAAAGGCCTGATCATCATCAAAGCCCAGTGAGGGACGCCTATGATGATGATGGGCGGCCATGTCTTGGTCTGCGGGCCAAGACTGCAACTTAAGCCCATTCTCCTCTTATATATATTCACTTAATGCCTCTAGATACATAACATATTGATCTCATAATCAAGAGATGCTAGGTTTAAGTGAGAGAGAGAGAGAGAACGGCGGCGGCAGTGGTAAAGCTGAGGGACGACGTGTGCTATTTCTTCCATGGCTGAATTCGTAGCGTGTTGTCCATCCAACATCGGATTCGAGCAGGGAAACAGATCAGAAGATCTTCAAGCGAGCTCTCACATGAAAACCAAGAGGTATATCGATTAAACACCCTATGATTGTATTTAATTCATAGGAGCATGATAGGATTGAATCGAATTAATCATAACCGAAAACGAATCCTTGGGCGCATGAATCGTTCTTCGCTGATCGGTTCCTTCAATTAGGTATCAGAGCCGAGGTTATTTATTTTCAGCTCTATGGTTGATTCGATTCTTATTATGCATGATTTTAATCGATGGATGTTGTCGTATGTCGCTTTTCGTGGTGTTAGTCATTTTTCGGTGCCGGTTTGGCAATTAAATTGTAATTTTAATCGCGAGATAATAAGGTGCGATTTAGATTAGGATTTTATTTTGTTTTTCGTTTGTAAAATGCTGTACGAAGACGAAGAACACGAAGAACGAGGAAGCACACCGATCGGACGACCTCCGCACACGGCGGCGCGTGTGGCACACGCGCCGATCAACGCACGTGTGATTGCAGCGATGCGGCTATCTTCTTCTCCGGCGATTTGTCGGAACCCTAGCTTTCGAGCTAGGGTTTAGCAACGGTGAGTGGAGAGGTCGACGGAGCAGCAGATCGCCGGCAATCAAGGAACGCGTTAGGGTTTAGCCGCGGCTGACCTGCGCTGCATGGTGTGCTGCGAGGCGCTACTGTGGAGTCCAAGGGAGGACTC
>CM038121.1:15268972-15303430 GCA_001642375.2 Mentha longifolia
TTTTCTCAAATGTTTACCTTTCAATTAATTTTTGTGTCATAAAGCTTTTTCATTAACTATTGGAGTAAGAAGAGGAAAAAAAAAAAAGAAAAAAAAGAAAATGAAAATTACAATCTGTTTAAATAAAAAACCTATCAAATTCATACACAGGATATTGAAGTTTAACGACCATAAAGTAGAAAATTATCAGTTAATCGGGCCAATTCACCTGGCTTCTGGTGTAGCTTTATTGCCATTTCAGCTAATTTTGTTTTTTGGGACTAGAATTTTTAGCTCTAATCCATCATTTTTTTTTTCTTTTCAGACTATTCATGCCGACTTGTTGGTTTCTTGCTAAATTGGCATCTATAAATGTTCTATCGCAAGTGATTTAGGAGGTAAGCTAAATTTTGGTATACATAGTATTATTTTCTTCCTAAAAATTGTGCATCTATTAATGTAAATTAAATTGACCGTATGAAAATGATGTTGAGTAAATGTAGTTCATTATTGAATTACTGAATGATATTTGTAATAGCTACTTATTGTGTTATTTCCATCGTCAGATCATAGTAATAAACTTAGGCACGTTAGGAAAATTCCACCTCATGTTTCTGCACTTCATTAATCAAAAAAAATATGCACACAGTAAACTAACAAATAAAAAGACTTCCATTTGTTAGATAAGAAAAATAAATAAAATTGTTAGTATTTCAGTAATGTTCTTACTCCTTTAACATCATAACATAGAGATCATAGTCATCTCATTGCTACCATTATCCATTTTATTAAAGTTTCCATTGATTTAGACAATCCTATAATCCTACAATCATTTCATTGTCTTAATTAATTCACTTTTGTTTTCCCACAACAAAACCCTACAATACGATAATCATCATCAAAACAGCAAAAACCAAGCTAACAACAGAAACTCCATTGCACACTTGCACCCTTCCTCCATACGAATTAGAACCAGGTAATTCAGAACCGGTAAGAAAAAAATCATCAAGAACGGGCCCACACAGCATCCCGTCCCTCGTTCGTAATGGCTGAAGAGAGGAGGCTACCAAAGGTAATGGCTGAAGAGAGGAGGCAGAAGCCACTGGCGGAGGGGAGCTCGGAGGAGAAGGTGCTATAGAGGTTGGCGGAGGGGAGCTCGGAGGAGAAGGAACATGTGAAGAAGGACTGGCGGAGGTTGCCCAACTATGGATGACGTAAGGAGAGAGTGTGTCATCAAGAAATTTATAGCGATGAGGACTAGAATCTTTATTGGCAAAAGGAAATGTATTTTCATCAAAGATTACGTGGCGGCTTACGATGATTTTGTGAGATGATAAATCATAACATTTATAGCCCCGATGATTCGGCGGATAGCCAAGAAAGACGCATGGTGTAGACCGAGCTTGAAGCTTGTGTATTGTGGTGGAAGGAAAGAGAGGATAACAAAGACACCCGAAAACCCGAAGATGAGAATAAGAGGGAACCTTGCGATACAAGACATGGAGAGGAGTCTGAAAATTGAGCTTTTTGCTGGGAAGAATGTTAAACAGATAGGTAGCCATTTGTAAAGCATGATGCCAAAAAGATGGTGGTAAAGAAGCATGTGCAAGGACAGTTCGAATGATGTTGTTGATGGTGCGGATTTTACGTTCTGCTTTTTCATTCTGAGAGGAAGTGTGGGGGCAAGAGAAACGAAATGATAAACCATTAGTAGAACAAAATCCCAGAATTGACGATTGTCAAATTCCTTTCCATTATCACATTGAATATTCTTAATATCTCTTTCAAATTGAGTGCGAATGAAGTTTTTGAAAGTTAAGAATGTAGAAAAGACTTGAGATTTGTGAGATAGAGGAAACGTCCACAAAAAATTAGAATAATCATCTAACAGTAGCATATAATAACGGTGACTTGAGGAGCTTAAAACGGGAGACGTCCAAAGATCACTATGAAGAATGTCAAATGGTAAGAATGTGAGCGTACTGGAAGAAACAAAGGTAACTTAATATGCTTTCCAAAAGAGCAAGAACGACAAACGTGAGAGTCGTGTTCTTTATTACAATTGATAAACTTATTATCCTAAGAGAATCAAAAACAGGAGCACCCGGTGACCCAACCAGCGTGCCATAACGAAGGAGCTAAAGTGGCAAAAGACGAGGGGGTGACGGGCAGACTTGGAAAAGTGGTGAGAGGATAAAGATCTCCATGACTCTCACATCTCATTAGAGTCTTCCCCGTGCGAAAATCCTTCACAGAAAACCCAAAAGGAACAAAAACAATAGATACAGAGTTATCAGTTGTAAATTTCCTAACAGAGACTAAATTCTTAATTAAGTGAGGAGCATGAAGAACATTATTCAAATGAAGTGGATGATGGGGTGGTGAGAGAGATGTTTGACCGAAACCACGAATAGGAATAGACTGACCATTACCGACAGTGATGCCACGAGTGCTGTTGCTCAAATTAAAATAAGACGAAAGAGTACCTCCATTAGATGTCATGTGAGAGGTGGCTCCGGTATCCATATACCAATTTGGATCGGGAGGAGTAAGTCCGAGTGTGTGCATGGCTGCTGCAATGTCGATTAGGGTGGTGGAAACAGAGTGAGCCTGCTGAGGTCGAGGTCCAAGGATACCTGATGAAGATGCCGAATTGGGAGGGCGATCCCATGAGGTTGTGGGATAGGGGGATGGCGGTGTTGCCCAAGGCATCCATGGCCATGGCGTTGGTAGAGTGCGAAGCCATGGGAAACTCCACGGCTGCTATTGTTGTTGCTGCTGCTGCCAGGGAGGCATCGGAGAAGAGTGTCTGCCTCCATTATAACCGCCACGACCACCACAACCACCACGGCCCCCACGATTCTGATTCTTGCCTCCGTGGTTGCCTTTTTTATTGCCATGATGATGATTTGGAGGTGAAGGGTCAAGTGAAGAGGGTGAAACATCAGCAGCAGTTGCAACCATGGCTGTTGTTGCACTAGTTGCGGCCTTTTTGGCCAAACCTGATTCTTCAAGAATAAGCATGGAACGAGCCTGATAAAACTGAGGGAGAGGGCTGCTTTGACGAAGAAGAGTGCCGACCCCATTGTAAGCTTCGGTGAGACCAGCAACAAGTTGAAGAATAAGGCGGTCATTGGAGACCGGTGCGCCGACATTTTTTAATTGATCGACAAGAATTTTGAGCCGTTGGCAGTATGCGGAGGCATTAGAGAATTCCTCCATAGTCGTGTGGGAGAACTCTTGTTCAAGTGTAACTACTCGAGAGTTCTTGTTATCTTGAAAATTATCACGAAGACGATCCCAAGCGGCCTTGGCTGTAGAGTCGGGCTTAAGTATGGTGTGAAGGAGATCTTCGGATATAGTGGCATATATCCATTAAAGTACTGTGGCGTCGAGAGTCGACCACAGTTCTTTCTCGTCGTCGGTGGCAGGAGTCTTGGCAGTCTTCGAAGGGATTATATGATCAATGACGCGATGGGAGCGAGCATGAATCTTGAACAATTCAGCCCACGTATCGTAGTGGACATTCTCCATCTCAAGAGTAATGGAGATATGATTCTTGATGTTGGAAACAACAAGAGCAGGATGGAAATTATTTTTCGGCGTAGCCATGAGCGATTGGAGAAGAAGAAGAAAAGAGGTATGTGAAAGAATTTAGGGCGCAGTGGAAGAAGAAATACGAAGAAACCCTAAACTCGTGATACCATGAAAGAATGTATTCGCTGCTCTTTTATTAAAATAAAGAGGTATAAATACAAGAGTAAACCTACCGGCTAAGCTAGAATTACGGAAACTAAATAAAGTTAAAGATACTAGAAGATATGATACAAAAATATATACAAATATGCTAATAGAAACTATAAAAGCTTATAGTGGACGTTTCCCATGGGCTGAGTTCCTCAACCCTAAATTTCAAACTTTGTTTAATGGCTGAACCCTTTCCATTGCTCTTCATCATGAAGTTGTACACACTCGATCCCGCTTGTAAGTATACTACGAAATCCACTACACACGAATCATTACCATCCCCTATAGTGAAGTTCAAAGTGTAGATTGTAAAGATGGATTGAAGATGAAGGATGATGATAGAGTGGCACCGAGGCTCAAGGGGTGTACGAGGTGAAGGCGCAAGGCTTCGCTATGGGAGGAGTTGTTGTGGGTTCGATGTGGATTTGTAGAAGGGACGGCTGCCATGGCTGGGCAGTGCGAGCCAAGAGATGAGGGGCTGCTAGGCCGTGCGTCGGAAGAAGACGGCTGCTGCTGTGTTGGGCTGAAGAGGGGTGTGGGCTAAGAGTGACGAGGCCGAGTCGTTCGTGCATGGGCTGTATGAGTGCATGGGCCTGCATGGAATTGCTATTTACTTTATTATTAGTTCTTTATTATTTCTTCCGTATTTGAACCGCGTGAATTTGCTTTAGTATTATTTCTTTATTATTTAGTTTGGTAATTTATTTTTTGTAGAGCAAGTATTAGAAGTATTTAAAGGATGTAATTGTGGAACCCTAATTATCATTATTGGAGATTATTGTTGGCGGCATATTTGCTGTGGCCTTTTCGGAGGAGTGGCCTCTTCGGAGGAGAGTTCGTTTTCTTTTTCTGTTCTTTTGTTATTCTGTCATTAGATTTTACGTTTCAATCACCCTTAACTCTACCAATTGGTCTGACCTGCCGGATTCGACTCGATGGAGGTAGAGAAGAGGATGAGAGATTTACAGGCTGCCGTCTATTCGATGACGATCTCCGTCAAGGGGTTGCAGACTTCTTTGCGGACTGTTGGGGCTACTCTCGCTAGCCTCTCTCAAAAGTTCGAGGCAATTCAAGCCAAACTCAACAAACTGGGGGACAGTGGTGACGGTTCACCTCAGGGGAAAGGTAGCGGTTCGTTGGCGGGCAACGGGGGACCGACACATACATCAAGGACAGCACCGGAGGCAAGGATGCTGCCCCGCATGGATGTTCCTCCATTCGATGGAACCGATCCCCTCGCTTGGCTTGCTCAGGCCGAGCAGTACTTCTTGGTTCACCACACGGCGTTGGGAAATCGCGTGAAGCTGGCCCTCATCGCCATGTCCGGAAGAGCGATGTTTTGGGCCCGATGGGTGCTGCGACAGGATGCTTCCATTTCATGGGATCAGTTTTCGAAGGAACTCATCGAGCGTTTTGGAGATAGTTTTGCTATGAATGCCTACAAAGCCATGCATCTCACACGTCAAATCGGATCTAAAAAGATGGAGGAGAAGATAGAGAAGGGTGTTGAGTCTGACTCGTTCTTGGCAAGATTCGATCGAATTCGATAGGAAAAAGTGAAGCCTTTTTCGCACGACGAATCGTCGAATGAGGGGGAGACGCTTCTGCCGCCTTCGCTGCTTCCGGCGGTGAGTCTGCCTCTCTCAAATTCTAGGGAGAATTTGAGAGATGTGATAGGTGGTGATGTTATCGCCTCTCTCTGCAACTGGGCTATCAAGAAGAGTTCATCGGAGGCTGTGGAAGATTTGAAAGGGCAGTTTTCGAACTTCAGCCTTGAGGACAAGGCTGTTTCGGACAACCGAGGAATTGATAGAGTGGCACCGAGGCTCAAGGGGTGTACGAGGCGAAGGCGCAAGGCTTCGCTATGGGAGGAGTTGTTGTGGGTTCGATGTGGATTTGTAGAAGGGACGGCTGCCATGGCTGGGCAGTGCGAGCCAAGAGATGAGGGGCTGCTAGGCCGTGCGTCGGAAGAAGACGGCTGCTGCTGTGTTGGGCTGAAGAGGGGTGTGGGCTAAGAGTGACGAGGCCAAGTCGTTCGTGCATGGGCTGTATGAGTGCATGGGCCTGCATGGAATTGCTATTTACTTTATTATTAGTTCTTTATTATTTCTTCCGTATTTGAACCGCGTGAATTTGCTTTAGTATTATTTCTTTATTATTTAGTTTGGTAATTTATTTCTTGTAGAGCAAGTATTAGAAGTATTTAAAGGATGTAATTGTGGAACCCTAATTATCATTATTGGAGATTATTGTTGGCGGCATATTTGCTGTGGCCTTTTCGGAGGAGTGGCCTCTTCGGAGGAGAGTTCGTTTTCTTTTTCTGTTCTTTTGTTATTCTGTCATTAGATTTTACGTTTCAATCACCCTTAACTCTACCAGATGAAAAGAGAGATCCAGGGAAAGTATAGGAGAAATGTGCAGGAGCATGTTTTTGTTTCTTAAAGTCGTGTTTTGTATTTCTTTTCCATTTTTCTCCTTTTTAGTCAGCATCTTTGTTGACTCAGCAATTAGTTAGTATATATATTGTAGCAGCATTGTTTCAACGGGGATAAGGATTTCCTTTTTCTTCAACTTCATCCTTCAATTTTATTTCAACAAGATGTAGATCTATTCCCAGAATTTCTTCTTTTACTTAATTCGATTATTCTAATATGGTATCACGAGCGCAAGTTCCGCTGTGCTGAAGCTCAATCTTGTGTTTTTCTCTGATAATTCTTCTGTGATCTCGATATGCCGCCGTACCGTGAAGTGGCGGGTCCTTTTCCACCGGAAGAGCCACCTCCATCTAGTCCTCTCTATATTCATCCCAACGATATTCCGGGTACAATTTTAGTTGCTGAATTACTTTGTGGATCGAATTATGTCAATTGGAGTAGGTCGATGAAAACCGCTTTGTTAGCTAAGAACAAATTAGGTTTTATTGATGGATCTCTTAAGAAACCTGTAGATCCTTTAGACCCAACTCTATCTCATTGGGAACGTTGCAATGGGATGGTTGTTTCATGGTTGCGTAATGCAGCAGTGCCACAGATTCGTTCTAGTCTTATGTATTTGGAGAATGCAGCTCAGATCTGGACTGATCTTAAGGATAGATTTTCCCAAGGTAACATTGCTCGGATTTATGAATTAAAACAACAAGTGTACAACTTAAGACAAGTTGCTAGTGATGTTAATACCTATTACACTGATTTGCGTATTATTTGGGATGAGTTTTTGGATTTTCAACCGCAGTGTTGGTGTGATTGTGGTGGTTGTAGATGTAACAGTTCAGGTAAATGGTAAGATCATCAGCAGCGTGATTTTGCTGTTCACTTTCTTATAGGTTTGAATGATGCTTATTCTGCTCTTCGTTCACATTTTCTCAGTCTGGACCCTTTTCCATCTATATCCAAAAAAATTTCATTGGTAATTCAAGAAGAGAGACAAAGAGGAATTGGTGTTTCTTCAGGTTCATTTGTTCCACAGCTCAGTGAATCTCCTGGTCTAGTTAATGCAGCTCAGAGTTTTGGTGGAAGAGGTAGGGATAAGTTATTTTGTACTCATTGTCAGAAGAGTAATCATACTATAGACAGGTGTTATCAGCTATATGGTTTTCCCCTGGTTCTGGAAGAGGTAGGGGGCGTGGTTTTGGAAGAGGTTTTGGGAATTCTGGCGGTGTTCCTTCTAATGTGCAGAGATCAGTGCATCATGTAGGTGCTCAACTGAGTATTGATGGTTCTCTAGCTTCACAAGCTTCCTATCATATTCCTGCTTCTTCTGATGTACCTTCTAGTTCTCTTTCTAACCCATTGCCCACTTAACAATGTCAACAACTACTTTCTTATCTTCAGTCACAACTGCAAGGTAACAAGATGATTGCAGAATGTCCTCAAGCAAGGTCTTCTACAGGGTCTTCTGATTTCAATACTTATTTTAGTGGTATATTTTCCTTAACTCCTTTTGTTGGTGCATGTGCTAAATCTGAGTCTCTTTGGCTAATAGATACTGGTGCTACTCACCATGTCAGTTGTTCTGATTCAAATTTTCAGTCTGTTACACCTCTTACTGATGCTTTTATTACACTCCCCAACTCTCAGAAAGTTCCAATCTCTAGCATAGGCACACTCCAAGTTACACCTACTCTAACACTTCATTCAGTCCTTCATGTTCCAAGTTTTTCTTTCAACCTACTTTATGTTAGTAGCTTACATCTTCCAGTAAATGTTCAGTCTCATTCACCCATGAACATTGTCTTATTCAGGATGCTTCCAATGGAATGCAGATTGGGATGGGTAGAAGAATTGGCAACCTCTATGTCCTTGATCATGCACCAGTTGTAGTTTCTTTTTCAAGTGTTTCCTCTGTAATAGGATCAGATATTTGGCATTGTAGACTTGGTCATTTAGGACCACAGAAACTCAAACTTCTTTCTTCTTCTTTATCTATGAAACTTGTACTTGAAAAGGTGTGTGAAGTTTGTCATCTTTCAAAGCAAAAGAGGCTTAGTTTTTCCAACTCAGAACATATTGCTAATTCTATTTTTGATCTTATCCATTGTGATATTTGGGGCCCTTTTAATCCTGTTTCAGTATAAGGTCATAGATATTTTTTTAACAATTGTTGATGATTGCTCATGTTTTGTTTGGACATATCTCCTAGTCACTAAAAGTGAAGTTAGATCTGTCTTACCTCAATTCTTTCAACAAGTCAAAACTCAGTTTCATAAATCAATTAAGGTGCTTAGATGTGATAATGGGAGTGAGTTTATTCTTCCTTAGCTTTATACTGATTTTGGCACACTTGTGCAACACTCTTGTGTAGAGAGACCTCAACAGAATGCTAGAGTGGAAAGAAAACATCAGCATCTGCTTAATGTGGCTAGAAGTCTTTACTTTCAGTCACACATTCCTATTGGCTATCCTATTGGCTACTGGGGGGATTGTGTCCTAACAACTTCTTATCTTATAAACCGCATTCCTTCTTCAGTTCCTCAGCTTTCCAACCACACATCTTTCCAGATACTTTTCAATAAACCACCACAGTATAATCACCTTAGGAGTTTTGGATGTCTTTGTTTTGCATCTACCCTAAATAGAGATAGAAACAAGTTCTCCCCTCGTGCCATAAAATGTGTTTTCCAAGGCTACCCTACTGGATATAAAGGGTACAAGTTACTGGATTTAGCCACTAATAAGGTTTTCATCAGTAGGGATGTTAAGTTTCATGAAACTTTTTTTCCTTTTGAGTCCCGCTTCCCACATTCAGTTCCTACTTTTCCTCTCTATCCTCCTACAGTTGCTCCTCCTCCATCTTTCTTTTCTTCTGATCCCATTCCTAAAATTCCTCCAGCTCCAGCTTCTACTTTACCTACCACTTCTTCAGGTAGGCAAATCAAACCACCCTCATACTTAAATGATTATATATGTGGTGCAGTGCAAACCACTTGTACCAATCCTTTAAGCTCTTTTCTTGATCTTTCCAATTTGTCTCCTTCCTATTCTGCCTACATCTGTGCCATCACTGCTATAGTTGAGCCATCTTCATATGCACATGCCTCTTTACATCAAGAATGGAGAATAGCCATGAAGGCAGAATTAGATGCATTGGAAAGAAACAATACATGGACTGTAGTGCCATTACCAGAAGGTAAGAAAGCCATTGGATGTAAATGGGTTTACAAGACAAAGTTCTTGTCAGATGGGAGTGTAGAAAGGTATAAGGCAAGGTTAGTTGCACAAGGTTTCACACAACAAGAGGGGGTGGATATTCTTGACACTTTTTCTCCTGTTGCCAAGCTTGTCTCTGTGAAGTTAATGCTTGCTGTTTCTGCAGTTAAGGGTTATCACCTTGCTCATTTGGACATTAATAATGCATTTTTGTATGGCGAATTAGAGGAAAGCATTTACATGACGATTCCTAAAGGGCTAGAGATTCAGGGGGAGCATCAAAATTTGGTGTGCAAATTAAACAAATCTTTGTATGGGCTCAGACAAGCATCTAGGCAATGGTTCTTAAAATTCAACTCTGTTCTCACAGGTTTTGGTCTCACACAATCCATGGCAGATCCTTCGTATTTTCACATGAGCAAGGATGGTTCTTATTTTGACATAATCATCTATGTAGATGATATCTTGTTGGCAAGTTCTGATCCTCTACTTCTGTAGAATTTAAAAGCTTATTTGGGGCATCATTTTGGTTTCAAGGATCTGGGAAAACCTAAGTTTTTTCTTGGATTAGAAATTGCACAAAATACTGGATCTCCTCAGTGATACAGGAATGCTTGGGTGTAAACCATCTAAGATTCCTATGGATGCTAGCACCATTCTCCAGCAAGAAGGATCTTCTCCACTCCCACAAGCCAAAAAAAACTGATTGGTCGCCTTCAATACCTTTGTTATACACGTCCTGACATTACATTTGCTGTGAATAAGCTCAGCCAATTCCTATCTGCGCCTCATCAACATCATCTCACTACTGCACACAAGGTTCTTCGATACTTGAAAGGTTCCATTGGTCTTGGTTTATTTTATGCAGCTTCCTTACCTTTGGATCCTAGCATATTTTCAGATGTAGACTATGGGAGTTGTTCTGATACTAGGAGGTCTGTTTCTGGTTTTTGTTTTTTCCTTGGCACTTTACTGATTTCATGGCGATCCAAGAAGCAGCAGGTTGTTTCACGCTCTACTACAGAAGCTGAATACTGTGCCATGGCTCAGGCTTCATGTGAGGTATCTTGGATTGATACTTTGATTTTGGAATTCCTCCAATTGTTTAGATAGCTTTGCAAGTTGCTCTTGTTGCAAGAGCAATTGCTTTTGTTGCTTCTTAATGACTGTATCTGAAGATTCATCTCCATGCTCTTGCTCTGGCTCTTGCTCTTGATCAAAAGCTTGATCATTCTCTTCATCGGTGTCGTAGTCGGTAAAACAACCATCTACTTGTTCATGATTATTGTTTTGAGCGTGAGCTCAGGAATGATATCCTGTTGAGCTTGCTTTAATTTCTGAGCCATTTGCTTATGCACAAACACTCTTTTCTCTCGACCTACTGTGATTGCAAGGCGGGGATGAATAGCCTTGCTTTGAGGGGTGGACTCTTTAGATATGATTATGCCCTCTTCACTGAGGGCATCTTTCAGAGAAGCTTGCATCAAGAGCTTGATTTGCTCTACCCAAGCAGCAGGCATGTGAGGCTCTGCACTGCTTCCTGCATTTGCTGTGGTGGCAACAGGGAACAAAGAAGCTTCCTCGTTATCACGAGGAGTTGAGTTAGTTCTTCGAGGTTCGGTACCTCCCTAAACCGTGGCATTCTCCGATGATGCCATACGGTGCTCTTGCTTTTGTTCAGAAACAAAAGCAGATGGTTATGCTTATGCATATATCTTGAATCGTCCTTACTTTTTCCAAGAAAAGCAGAAGATCATTAATGGCTCACATAGGCTTATGATTACTATCCATATTCATTTTTCATGTGTTTCATTTTTGTTTTTAGAATGGGGTGAGGTCTAGGGTTTCAGCACCCTCATTTGCCCCTCATCTTCCCGATTCTTTCAAGTATTACAACTTGCTTATGCTTCTGCATGATATCCATTAGCGTTATAGCTTTTCGTAGATTTTACTCGAGTGTGTTTTTCTCAGGGGTTTCTTCTTGGAATATGGTGCCCTTTCTTGTTGGGTTTTACCCTTCTTTTTCCACCCCTTTTATGAGATATTCCCCCACTCAGGCACGTAACCAGGTTAAGGCCTTTTATTACTAGATTGCCTTATTCAGACATAAGGGCTTATGATTTCAATTACGCTTCTGTGCGATTTTTTGGGTGTGCCTGGTTCTGCCAGGGCTTATGTTCTATTCATTCTCATATCTTGTAAGAATGAAAAGAAGATTTCATCAATAGAACTTACTTTAAAGTATCTCAGCAAAAAATCAACAGGTATTGCAAGATCCCGTTGCAACGAAAGACGTTAGTACGTTCTTTAAATTCTTCCTTCTCCAAACTTCGAAAAAGAAAGGTATGCAGAATCAATAAATAGTATACATACGCGGCAAGCAGTATATCACAATTAACCAAAAATTCAGGAGCAAGTATATCATATGTTTAGCTCATTATCACTTCAAAGGATTACGAGAAATCATGATTATAAAGCAAAGTAGGGAAAATCAACATCTCGCAGCTCAAAGAAAAATCTCCCACAGACGGCGCCAGTTGTTGGATCCGGGTCAAAGATCTACAATTAAATATGTGTAAAGGATATTGCGTGGATGAGGTGAAACACCTTCGAACCTCCAGCTTCAGCTAGCTCTCCCCAACCAAGAGTATTAGCCTTCTCTCCATTGGGATTGAATTCCGAATCTCTGCAAAAAAGACCCGGGGGGGAGGATCCCGGGGAAGGGACTCCGTCGCTCAAGTCAGACTCGGCGTATAATGGATTAGAGGTTCCCTTAGAGAAGAGAACCTCTACAAGTATAATGTAAGTGAGTGTGTGAGCTTGCAATTCCTCAGAGAAACTTGCAGAGCTTAGCGTGATAAAAGGGATAGATAGTTCTCAAGAAGCACTTACCTTACGGATGAAGTTAGCATCTCTATTTATAGACTGAAAGGGAATGAGGATAATACCGAGTTTTCCGTACAAGGATGAAGGTTAATCCAGTCTTTTCTCCGGGGATAACATCTCGAGTGCCCGTCAGAACAGTACACTTTCCTGCATGGAAAATGTGGTCCTTCCTCTACAGAGAATATGCCACGTAAAGTGGCCCCAAAAGTTAGTTAGAGAATATTCTGAGCTTCTGTCTTTTTGCCCAGAAATAGAGTGGTACTCTTGCCTTTTTTATCATAAGTGATGCCTTTTACACATGCTCTTGATAAGAGTCATGGTTCAAGTATGATGTTAATCCATTTTATAGCCTAAGGATTGATTCTTGGCTCTTGCTTCTACGTCTGCTGCTACTTCGGGCCAAGGAGAGAAGAGATGGTAAATAATGGTCATCCACGACACGTGGCAACAAATTGTGAAGGCATAAATTATTTAATCCAGGCTATGCAGGCATTAAATAATTTATAGATAATGCTATTGGGGAATATTAATATTTTCCCTAACAGACCATTTCCTCATTATTAAATTATATAGCTATCTATATCTATATTACTATATAATAGTAGCTATGGAAGCTACATATGGTAAGTTCAGTTTATTTATTACTTATATTCATTTACATTTATGTTAATTATTAATTATTGATTACATAAATAATATATATATTAGTCTATATAATTTATTAGTTCATCATCTCATTATATATATTTATATCAATAAAAAAATATGATAAATGTTGTATACTAGCAATTTCATAGATGTATTTTTTTATATTTATTTTGATTTAGATTATACGTTATTTATTTGGACTCTTTCTTTTAATATAAATAATAAATTATATTTAGGTTATTCAGAATTAATTATTATCGTTTGTATTATTATATTTATTTTAAACCTTACTTTATTATTATTTTTTTTGCAACTCAAATATAAATTGGTACCCTGATGATGCACCTTACCTATAGTTTGGCTTTAATTACGCAATTGTTTTAATAACTATTAAATTCAGAATGAATTATTTCAATTTGTATTATATTTTTTTTAATCTTTTTTTTATTGTGTTGGATAATGATAACATAAAATTGTAGGTGCAATACTGCAATTTTTTGCAAATCAAATATAAATTGGTGCCCTGATCAAGCACCTTACCTATAGTTTTTCTTTAGTTACTGATGCAGGGGAAACGTCTAATCCGTTGATTAAGATTAACAAAATACCAGAAAAGAACGCAGATAGAGTGACATTCCGTTGATTCACAATTAAATGCCGGAAGAACATAAGACAAGAGAAAATAAACCCTAATTTTATATTTATTAAAATTCAACTCCCAGAATACATAAATAATACTCATATTTATAGTCTAAGAATTACTTGGAAAAAAAGTAAATTAATACCTAATTAAAATAAGAACATAATCTATGCATATCTTTATTAATCTCCATCATTCTCCTCTGCATCGAAATGATTCGTCCTCGAATCGGAAGCAGTTTCATCTCCAAAGGAATTATCACTTGCTAAAGGCATCAGAAACTTAAATTGCATCTCACGTTGACGTACATAAGCAATGACTTTGAATTTAACATTAATCTTTTCACAAATAACACCAACCGGTTTGAACATGAAAATCATCATATCTTCATCTACAATCACATTATAACTTCTAGGAAACCACGAGTGATATTCCACCGACATAGATAACTTATCCACAATAACAACAACAATAATATATGTAGAAAAACTTGAATATTCGACACCAAAATTAAAAATCTTACAACTGATAGTGCGTACGGAATCGGGTTGCACCACTGCAGCCTGTCCAACATCTGGCAAAACTTTCTCATCCAACACAACAGTTTCTTCTGGGTAATCATCATAAATTGGAGGACCCAGATAGTCGTGAACCATATCCTCCTCCAAAATAGGGGATGAATCATCATCATCATCATAAATTGGAGGACCCAAATAATCCGCAGCCAAATCAAACCTGATATAATCGTTGTCCAAAGGTGCAAAAAGATGCTCCATCGTGTAGGAGGATCGTAGCAAGACTCTGGATACCAACTGATGCAGGGGAAACATCTAATCCGTTGATTAAGATTAATAAAATACCGGAAAAGAACGCAAATAGAGTGAAATTTTATTGATTCACAATTGAATACCGGAAGAACACAAGATAAGGGAAAATAAACCCTAATTTTATATTTATCAAAATTCAACTCCCAGAATACATAAATGATACTCAAGAATTACTTGGAAAAGAAGTAAATTAATACCTAATTAAAATAAGAACAAAATCTATGCATATCTTTATTAATCTCCATCAGTTATGCAATTATTTTAATGACTATAAAATACAGAATTAATTATTTTCATTTGTATTGTGGAGTAGTATTTATTTTCAATCTTTATTTTGAATATGAATAACTGTATTTTATACTAACTTTTAGGATGGCTCTTATAAGTCTTACGAAATCAAACACATATCATTGCATAATATATTCTGACTAAATTAAATTTAAAATAAAATAAAATTATGATAGCAATTTATTTTTGCGAAAGAATATCATACGGACAAGGGAAAATGAAATAAAAAGTATTAATCGTAGCAATAAATTTATGAATAGCATAAATTAAGCAATAGAATGAGCTTACAATAAATTTCATGTTAAATGTATAATTGCTACACTATTAAATATTAGAAAGAATACTAATAGCAGCGTAAATCATGTAGAGGCACATTACTCTCCTTTAATGTAGGGGTACATTAACTTTCTATTATTATATTAATTTTTGGTTATATATATGGTGTAATTTTTGCTTATATATATGGTGTTTGTATATGAGTTCAACAACACACTTTGAATAGTGTTTTTCTATTTTTCATTCCGTTATTTATTTATTATTTATTCTATCTTTAGGATATCTCTTATATAATATCACTATTTTTCAATTTATAGAAAATGTTCAAGATCTCCAGGATTGGAAGGAATCAACATGCATATCGAACAAAATATTTGGCTGTGGAGCTTTAATTGGGAGTATGTTCGCAAAATGGCTATGACATGTTCGGAGCTGATGAAGCAATAGGAAAGTGCGAGAGATGGAGGCAATGTGGACAAGAGAATGAAGCAGCTAGAAGAAAAATGTCACAGCCCGAATCTATTTATTTATTTAAAATTAATTAATTGTTTTAAATTTATTTAATTTTAATGTTTAAAGTTTATGAATAAATTTGTTTATCGAATTTGTGTTGGTCTAATCGCGCCCTTAGTTAAAGATAAGATCTTGATTGAATTAGTAAGGCCTTATCGAATAAGATCAAAGAATTATTCATAATATTATACTCATAAAATTATATTATGTAGACTATATATGTATATCATGAATAGAATTTCTCCACTAACAATATTATATTATACATTACTTAGATGTTGGTGTGTAGGAATTTCCCACTATGAAAATATAATATATATTATATGTAGATATGATGGTGTGTCTTGAGAGAAAATAGGATTAATGCATGTATGTATAGCTACCCATGTGCCTATGTTTAGTATGAATAGAAGAAGTAAGAATTTAGCGGGAGAGATTAGATTAGAGATGATCGAGAGAGAGAGAGAAACCTCACCTTTGTTACTTGGAGGCTACTCTACTTCTTCCATTACATCATCAACCATACTCCCTCATTTTTCCTCCCCTCAAAACTGCCGTCCCCTCCCCCTTCTTCATCCTCATGGAGCTTCAAGCTCCGTTAATGAAGTTTCCCCACACACACTAGAACATACACTAGCTTATAACTCACATTCTACCCAATTCCTTCCAAATCTAGCATTCTTCACCATTCAAATCAAGGAATAAGATTATGCAATTGCATGTATGATCAAGGCCTCCAACCAAGACATGCAAATTTTGATATTTTTCCTCCAAGAATCTAGAACTTGGTTTTTTCTTCCATTTTGTGGTGAGCTAATCCCCTCCTTATTAATTATAGCTTGAATTGAGACAAAATTTACGGATTTAGATTCTATAGTTGAAGCTTTATTTTCGTTCATCAACTCAAGCCCCTATGCATGTTCTAAATTTTTGGAAGAATCATGCTTAACACTTGATTTAAAGATGATTTATGTAAAATTTGTTAAAGTTCCCTTCTGTTCTTCACTTGATTCGAAAACTACAGCCCTTTAGTGCTCTTGCATGTCTCTTATTCTTAATAATTTTGGTAGATCTCAACCTCTTTTGATGATTTGACTTAGTTTTGTTTTGATTTATATCTCAAGACTTTGAAAGAAAACCAATTCCTGAAAATCCTGTGTAAATCAGTCCACTTGCGGGCTCATTTCTGAGGAACTCATGAATCTTTTGAGTTTGATTCTTTTCCATGGTGTAATATGTTGTCTTAACTTTCCATAGCCATATTATTCGCCCAAATCCAATTTCATATGAGTTCGTAATGATCTTTCAAAGTTGACATGTCAAAATACGAGTTTCTGAAAAACAGCTACTGCCCTTAACTTTGATCCATATGTTTGAACCCTTTTCGTTGCTTAAATCAAAAAAGTGTATTAGACAAAAATTGTTCCTTGTTGTCTGAAATTTAAGTAAGATAGCTTACACGCCCCATTTGGTTAAGAAATGAGTAAGATATTGCCATTCAAAGTCAGTGTCTTCCATCTGCCGAATTTCAATTTTCAGATTCTAAGTCCTCGAAAGAATTACTCACAACTCCCAACTTACTCATGTGAAAAAATCTGAAATTTAAATATGTTATAACCACGAGTTTTAGATTTCTAGAATGGTCACTCATGCCCTGATCCGATCTATAACAAGCAAGAAATAATTATTATTTTTCAGAACATCGTTGTACCTTAATTCTTGCATGGACAGTGAACTTGGTTGGCTTGTAGTTCCTAATCCATTTAGTTTCAGAGCAACTAATAGGTACCATTTGAAAGCCATTCCTCTTAATTTTTCATCCATATGTCCCATTCTCAGATTGAAGTTTATATGCTCAAGATATAGCCATTTCTTTGAACTGTGGCAAATCTGTCGAAGCTCTTCTAATGGAGTTAAAGTCCTACTTCCTTCTTAAGCTTGTGTACTTCCTTAAACCTTGAATTGATTCTCAAGGTTGATTAATTCTTTACCCTCCACTTCACACCTTTTATTTGACAATGTATAAAGAGTATGAGATTAATAGACACATTAAGTATAAGAATAAGAGTTATTAATATTAATAGTTTTATTAAGCGTAAATTATTTAGGCCATACTAAGTACTTATTTATATAATCGTAACTAGGTGCGGCGCGACTAAGGCATTGAGTCATTTTCATGGCTCGTTATGCTTCTCGAGTTGAAGGTTAAGGTATGGTGATCTATTTAAATTATGTCGTTGATATATGTTGTCCTTTTTAATATTTCAATTGTTACATATATTCTTGACGTTATGAATGATGATGATTGTGAATAGCTCGAGATGCTTTCACTGAAGTTAAGAAGTTTGTGAGTAGCAGGACCAACTGTCCGTAAAAAGTGCTCTCACTTAAATTGTGCACAACAATAAAGTAATGCTGCCAGGGGCCCGCTGAATGGGTCTAGGACGTTAATGTTCTTGGTATGCCACCGTGCGGATAATCTTAAAGTCACCAGGGGCCTGCTAAATGGGTCCAGGACTTCACAGTCCTTGGTATGCCATTGTGAGAATCAAGATGAAATAATGTTAAAGTCGTCAGGGGCCCGCTAAATGGGTCCAGGACTTCACAGTCCTTGGTATGCCACCGTGCGAATCAAGATACTATCAAGATGCCATCAAGATGAAATCAATATGAAATCAAAATATTAATATGTTCATTATTTTATTAACTTGGACAATAATGCATAATGTTCTCACACTGAGTATACATCGTATGCTCACCCCACATTTAACAATTTCAGGCGATTGGACTCGAAGTCGCTACTGGAGGTCGAATGACGCGTCATATTATATTAAAGTATCACATTTCCGCATCCTCCTTTATTAAAATGACTTTGGTTGATTAGAAATTTGAATTTCAGTTTAATATCGATTTTTATTGCCATAAATTAAGCGTAGAAGGTTATTTAAGGTTGAAGTTTTATTCTCTACAAGTTTTCTCTATTTAAAAGTTCGTATTTCCTAAGCTTTTGGTCAAAAGATATTATTACTATGAACTTTATTATCATGTTTCAAAATTATAAAATTATTTAAATCCGAAATCTTGTTTTCTAAGGAATTCCTCTTTTTTTTTAAAAAAATAAATAAAAAGATTTTCATTCTTAAAATTTATTCTTTTCTATGTTAGTTTTCAAAAAATAAAAAATATAAAAAATACATGTACTCATGTCATCCCCTTAAAATTTTTAAGGAAATATTTTTAACACTTTAGTTAGTATTCATATTTTCCGCATAAAATATTCTTAAATATAGGTTAACACTTTAAATTAGTTTAGGGTGTTACAAAAAACGATATGGTGATCTTATTCTTACCATTGGTGTGCAGAATGAGTTGTATAGAGATATAAATCTAATGGTTGCATCTTACTTTTTCACTAGGCTTTTGTTTATTTCCAATATATATAATTTACAAAATATATTATTATGCCCACTTATTGTTGGATGATAAACTTCAAAAAAGAAAAAAAAATGGATATCATATCTTTTTGAAATTTTTGTATATATATATATATATATATATATAAATACCTATTGAGCTCTAAGTATGTATCCTTTTACCTATAACTTAACAAAATGTAAGAATATACCTAAAGTTTTTAGAGGAGGACTAAAATACCCCTGCTCTCTAATTTCCCCCCAAAACACAAAGCACTCTCCCCACTTTCTCCATCGAAAACCGCAACCCCTCTCCCACGTACCCCCATTGCAAATAGACGCAACCTTTCACCTCCCTCTCATCTCTGAAAAATTGTTCATCTTCCCCCTCCTCTATCGCGGAAACTCTCCTCTCCCTCTTTCCCAAGGCTTCCGAACGAAATTTATGGCGACCGGGATGCGGAGTTCGAAGAAAAAGCGAAAGCGAACCTGGACGGAAGCAGAACCAGCAAAAAGAATGGTTGAAATGCCGATGGTAGATGAAACAGAGCATGAGGAGGTAGAGAGGCCGAGCGGTTACCCATTTTTCGAAGCAAAGGTAGAAAAGTTTTTTGAAATTTTTGTTTTCCCTGAAAAATGGTTGAGTGCATTTTGGTTTTGGTGATTTGGAGTGTCCGATTGCAAACAGTTTTGGGGGATAAAAAATAGTTTGTTTACAATTTTGGGTTGAGTAGCATACAGTTTGGGGGGGCATTTGCTTGATTTTGAGGGGTTTTAGATATTTAATCTAGGGTTGAATAGTACTGGGTGTTCCATTCTAGTGAACTCGGGCTGTTTGTAAGGTGAGAAATTATTGTGTGTTCAATTTTTGTGATGAAATCTTACCATTGTTGGGAGAAATGTTAAATTCTTATGTATGAGATTGATAGAAAATGATGATTTCTAGCCCACATGTTACAGTGGTTAGAATTGATTTTTTGCATGTTACATTTGTTAAACAAATGTGCAGTTCTTACTATCTGAGTGGTTGGAATTGATCAATTCTAACCACATGTTTGAATGGTTAGAATTATTTTTTCGGGTGTAGATTTGTTAAGAATAAATGCAACTCTTACCTCGCTCAGTGGTTAGAATTGAACAATACTTATAACCTAGGTTATTAGATGTACGATTGGTTAAAATTCTTATGTGAATAAACCGTGCCACTGCTAATTTTTTGAGAAAGTGTTGAATTCTTGTTTGTAATGGTTAGAAAATGATCCTTTCTACCAACTTGTTTGTGTGGTTAGAAAATATGCAGCTCTTACTATTTTAGTGATTAGAATTGATCAATAATTATAAACCTTATTAATTTGGTTGTAAGAAAAATAAGATTTTTATATGCTAATATATGTTGAAGGTTGACTGGAAGTTCAAATGCTTGCACCTGGTTGACAAAGCGAACAAGGTAATTCTTGCTGGTTACAAGACCATGGCGGGAGATGTTAACACAGTACTAAAATCAACACTCTCAAAATCTGAAGCCGACAAGGTCAGGAATTCGGTGATGGGAATATTCACCCAGCTGGATGACTTCACGACTCGCAGTGGCAAAATGTTACATTACGTTGTATGCCACTAGGTAACACCGACGCTGGACTTCGAACCTACAACACTGTTTTTCAAGATAGGGGACACAATACTGCGGTTCTCAAGGATCGAGTATGCCCTGGTCCGCGGGTTGAACTTTGGCCCGGCAAACTTCAACCCATATGTCAGGCATGAGCTGTCCCCAAATTCAGTATTCGAGAGGCTCTTCAGAGCAAATGAAAAAATAAAATTGAAGGAGGTGCACGAGGCATACACCCAATACAGGTTCATGGTGAACGGAAAGAAGGTAGTAATTGAACATTTCTTATTATTTTTGTTGTAATATTTTAACAAATCTTACAAAATCTTTGTCTGAATTCCTGACAGGTACGCGCCACGAGCGATGACTGGGTGAAGCTTTCAAATTCCTGATATGCTTGGGGTTTGCGCTGGGCTTTGATCCGAGTAAGAAGAAGATACCTGTTTGGCTGTGGGTGCTACTTGAAGATGAAAAGGAATGGGAAGAATTTCCCTGGGGAAGCCTTTCTTACCAAGTGTTGGTTGAAGCAATCAAGGGTGTAACGTGCTTGGCACGGAGGTTAGCGAAGATCAACTACACATTCAAAGGGAACACTGTCGCATTCTCTGTAAGTCTTTTTTTAAAAAAAAAAAATTAAGAAAGGTTATTTATGGTTTTTGTGAAAATTCTAACCATTATTTGTTATGTTTTTCTTAAAAGGCCTGGATATTTGAGGCGATCCCAGCCTTCGGGGAGATAGTTGGAGACAAAAAGAAAAAGTTCGAGATGCCAAGGTTCATGCGGTACATGTACGTGAAGGATAGAGGCTACCGTACACCTGAACAGATAAAGGAAGTAATATTATTTAAATACTTACCATGTGTGAAGAAAGTTTGAATTTTGGATGATTACTCGTTCGTAATAATTTTTGAATTCTTATGTTTTGTCCCCCTTCTGTGATTTTGTGAAATTTTGTAGTTGAAGACTTGTAAGAATTATGCAATTCTTACTTAAGTGCTTGTTTGGTATCATTGATATCATGAGATAAGAATTTTCATCTCATGTAATCTCCTGTTTGGTTTGACGGATGAGCTTATCATGAAAGCCCGCTTTTTAAGGCTGGCCCGGTCTACATTTACTGTTTCTCTTTATACAAGCTATCACACCCCACCCCTGTGATACGAATTATCACCGTTGAACAGTGATCCCTCATTTTCCTCCCACCCATTTTACCCTCGTTGGCGCTGCTGCCGCCAACCTCGCCGCTCCGGCTACCGCCGCCAACCTCGCTGCTCCGGCTACTGCTACCATCGGCCTACTCTCTCCCCTATCAAACTCGTCTCTCATTTATATATATTCCTCGCCGCTCATCTCGTCAACCGCATCCGGACACTCGCAGACACGATCCTGGCCTTGATCCCTCTGTTGCCGGGAAGGGAGGATCCCGACTTCGATCTCCGCGTTTCTGGTCGTATAGTCGGCGAATCCTTTTCAATTTTCTTTTTCTATGCTGATAAATATATGAATTTAGCTATGTTTGATGATGGGCAATTACTATTTTGATTTCTGAAGTTTGGAAATTAGGAAAACTAGCTAGAATGGATCTGATCCAACTACTTCGTTTGTAATTTATTGTTGAAGTCGGCGAGAGAAGACGTAAGGAGGTTCAATCCCCTCTGGTAGTGATCCTTTTTTCCAAAAGCTGTAAAGGGAAAATTGGAAATAAAGTTGATAATTTTCAAAATTTAAAGGGTTAATTTAGTAATTTTATATTTTTTTATCATGTTTTTAACCTTCTTACCAAACAAGCTACAAAATCCACAATCAAAACCCAATCTTGGTGTTATCTCTCCATTCAAGATAACTCATGATTATATTTACCTTATCTCACATTATCTTATCTACACAACCAAACGAGCACTAATAGTCCTGCAATCTTTGGTAATAGTTTGTTATATTCTGATATTCTGAAAGTTTCTTAGGTAATATTTTGCTAGATTCACACTTACTGTAAAAGGATTTGAACATTTTATTAAATTCTTACTTTAAATCCTAAGAATTCTTACTTTTGAATATGAACATTGGTAAGAATTTTGGAAATTCTAACTTTCATTTAATGAAGTCTGCCTATGTTTGATGTCACTTTAGCGACTTAACCAGAAGCTAAAACACCGCAAGGATGAGAAGCAGCAGTCAAACTGGAAATCACTGCATGGAGACCCGCAAGGAGAGCCATTCGCATTGACCTACGACCCAACAGAGAGCATGAAGAAGAGGCCTAGAGATGAAGAGGGCAATAACTTGAATGAAAATTCCACTGCTGCTAATGCCTCAATACTGTCCGCTGAAAAGCTTGATGAATTAGCACAAGTCACAGCCAAAAAGGTCCTGGAGAACATAAAGCCATTGGAGGGAAGTCCTCGATGAAATCGTAGTGAAGATGGCCAAAAATAACACTGAAGAGGAGCACCCGTCCACTGACACTTTTTTCAACTGGGACCAAGAGATGCCACACATTCCAACCAATGGCGACGATGCCAACAACAAAGGGCATACATCAGATGCAAACGCTGAGATAGTGGAGGGGCCGACAACAGAGGAGCGTGGCGATAAAGATATGCAGCCAGTGGCGGAGGTTGTTGAAGTATCAAGCAAGGACACGCGTGAGGATCCCCATGCTGCACTTTAGGAGGCGGTACAGATACCCACGACGGGGCACGAAGTTCAAACAGACCACAGGGTAGTGTTGACGAGTGACGAGGCGGCAGTCCAGGATAAACTTGGTGATGAAGGGGTGAACAACAAGCAAACAACCAACGACAATCGAGATGGAGCTGAAATTTCGAAGGGAGGATGCAGAGAACGAGACTCATGCAACTGAAGAGCATCAAGAGACGCTCATTGACAATCCGGACACAACCCAGGTATAATGTTTGGTTGGGGGTATAAAAACAATTTCATTAGTTTCAAGGTGGCAAAAAACAATTTCAAACTCACTGTTTTTTGTTTGTTTTAGGATTTTAAAGTTTGTTATTTTAATTGTAACAAAACACCCGTGTGTGGGTGGCTATCTCTCTTTGTAATGTTTATGTTGCTTTTTCACTTCGCTGTATGAATGGTACGAAAAAAATACTTCGTGCCTTGTGACAAATGGTAAGATTGTGTGAAAAAACACACAATCTTACCATTATCATGATTTTAAATGTGGAGCGCAATGGTGCGAAGTACTACTTCATACCATTCGCACCATCAATACGCAACAAAAACAAATACATCGAAGAAATATTCTCCGACACGTTAATCATGAAGAACCAAAGCTTATTAAAAAAAATTCATAAATCCTAAATGCAAAACATTCTAAACTAGTGTTGTTGTAAGAATTGTAGATATCTTATAATAAGTTGGTTAGAAATTAATAGATGCTAACCATACTAATGTTAAATTGGTCGAGGAATTATATTTCTGACCAAAAATTTGTTAGAAATTAAAGCATGCTAACCTTCTCCGTTAAATACATCCATGACTTCTAAAATACTTGTGTTGTAAGAATTATATATATCTTACAATATGTTAGTTAGAAATGAATAGATGATTGCCATACTAATGGGGACTGCTAGGAGATTTAAAATTTTGTCCACCATTTGGTTAGAAATTAATGCATGATTACCTTCTCCATTGAAATTCGTCGAAGCATTCGAAAAAACTTTTGTTGTAAGAATTGAATATATCTGACAATATGTTAGTTAGAATGAATGGATGCTTACCATATCGCTGGAATTTCTTGCAGTATTATATGATCTCTGACACTCAAATTGATCGAGAATTCGATAAACTTGAGAACTTGCTAGAGCTGGAAGACGAAGTGGTAGATCCCCCACCAATTCAGAGTGCGATTGCAATCGATGCACGACCGGTTAGGATTGTCTACCCATCAAGGCAGTTCCGTAGTCCCTTCCTAAGGAACAGCGTCCAACCCCGACCAGATGAATTTGAAAAATTCTTGGAGAAAGAAGATGATGAGTAAGTCCCTCACAAAAATTATTTTGTTTATCGTTCCCATTATGTTGGCTAAACATAACAAATCTTATGCAAATAGGAGGAATGTGAGACTGTTTATGAATGTGTACAAAGCTTTTTTCGAAGCAATCATGAAAGCCGGCAACCCCCTTACGGAAGAGCATGTGGCTGCATATCTTGCCGTACTTACAGCAAGACCTAATCTGGCAGGGTTGAAAGAAATGAACAGGAGGATAGGGCTGACTACATGTGGCTTGATGGTAAGATATTAAATAATTTCTTACAAAATTCTTATGATGTGTGATAAATTCTTACAATTGAATTTGAAATCTTATGAGGTAAAATAGGATGAAATCGACAATGTGTTTGACAAATTACACGGATACCTATCGGCATATAAATTTGACGATTTCGACACAACCAAAGAAGAACTGGTACCTGAGTTCACCGGAATGGGGGGAAAATGTTAAAGAATGGATTGAATATGACCAGGTAATAATTCATAGATTCTAACAATTGTTGTTTCTAGTAACACCTAATAAAATACTACATTCTAATTTTCTTGCAAGAATCTATAAATTCTGACAATCTGAATATTCATGTAGGTCTTAACAATGGCAACCTTCGGGGATAATTATGCAAACTGGGTGACTGTGGTCCTCGACCTGAAGAAACAGAGACTCAAAATTCACGACCCAAAAGCGCATAAGCTTAACAATTCTTATTGGGATCATAGGAAAAACATTTTCTTACCATTGGCAAGGCTCGTACCCCAAATGCTTAAGGAGGTTGGCTTCTACACAGCCCGCAATGTGAGGAACCCAAAGTACACACAATGGGACATCATTTTTGGGGAACAACCGGTGAGAAGTTCCTTCAACGAACATAAAATGTACGACAGTGCACTATATTGTTTGAAATGGGTGGAAAGAAAAATCTCGAAGGGGCCGGGCGGGAAATGATTGAATAATCCGAAAGAGATTGCAGATTACCGGAAGCATGTTGCCCGAACAATCTACTGGCACAGTACCCATGGCACCACAGTCCCAATGATATTGGGAAATATTTCGAAGTAATATTTGTAGAATGCTTACCATGTAAGAAACATGAAAACTTGCTTGTTTTTGCAGTTTTTGGGGGTGCGGACGTGGGAAGCAGTACATGGCTGATTTTGTGTAGGTTACAATTATTTTGTAAATGTGGGGTGTAGATTTTTGAACATGTGATATTCGGGTGCGGTTATTTTTTTTGTAAATCTGAAAATTGCAAATGGTAAGATCGTTTAGATTTCTTACCTTGATAGGTGCTGGAATATGTAAAAATTCGTACGTTTGTTTGCTGGAATATGTAAAAATTCGGTGCGCGACTTCGCTTGCGTTTCGCCGTGGTCGTTTCTTCTTCAAGTGGGACATCAATAGGTGAAATGGCTTCTTTGGAAGGGCATCCTCTAATTTCACATCCGGATGAGATCCTACTCACCTTCGGCCGTCCAACCTGCTTAGGATTGTTCGGGGTCCTAACAACCCGACAGTGAATATGACTTGGCACACGCCATTCACTGGGGTAGGGTATATTGATCCGCCCTACTTTTGAGAGTAGGGAGATACAATGATAATCGATTTAGTATAATCGAGTCGAATCCACGGGGAATGCAATGGCGAATGAGTTTCAAGTAGTAACCTAGCTACTAAACCTACTATCCAAGCTACAATATATCATGTTTTTGTGTTTTTGATTGATTAATGACAAATGAAAAGTAATTAACAAACCTAAGACTTAACTAAACAAGAAACAAGTAGCAAGTGATATAATATCAATAAGAGAAAGTATGGTTCCAAATATAATCCAATAATCACTAAAAGCCTAGGTTTACGGATTTGCATGGATTAGTCATTTTAATCTAATTCATATGGGAGTTCTATATATAGTAAACATCAATTCTTCTCTCGAAACAATCAATATTAGTGGATTAACCTATGACATCTATCTCTGCTAGGTCTCAAGATGCATAAATTAACTCCAAATAGCTCAATTAATTATCTAGAATCTCCTACTAGCAAGTATTACTAATATGTTGTGATTTGATGCCAAGTGTTATGAACTAAAGCCTACTAAGCATTTAACCAAACACCTTGTATGCACTCAATGATGGCCAATCAATCATGCAATAAAATCAAGTCCCAAACCACAAGACATATGAATTAGAAGGTAAATCCAACAACAAAATCCAAAAACCTAGTTTTCTAGATCATATCTTCATATATTGGAACCAAAAGGAAATTAGATAGACATAATCAAAGGAAATAAACCATAGAAAGTAAAGGAAATCATGCTTAAAATAAAGAGAATTGAATATAGAAGAAGAAGATGGTCTTCAATTGCAAATCCAACCAATGTAGCTTCAACAATCTTCAAAATACTAAAAAGGAAAGAGGGAAAATGTTCTAGGGTTCTTGGGGAATTAAAATATGCCAAAGATCCCCCCAAATGAAGCATAATATCCTATTTAGATCATTACATTGAGTGGGGGTCAAAACATAATTAGAAAAACATAGAAAATGGGAGAAAATCAAATTTTCGGAGGAAAGAAGTTGGGCGGCGCGCCCGCTCCCGGAGGTCGCGCTCCCAAGGCCAAATTTCCTTCATTGGCGCGTGATTGGGGCAGCTTCTGAAGCGGTCGCGCGCGTGGTCGCGCCCATGTTGCTCCCGCTGCGCAATAATTTTGTTTCGGCTCGTTCTCCCTCATCCGAACTTCGATTTGCGAACCGCTTTTTGCTAAGGACTCCTAATGAACTCCTCTTCGACATAGAATGATCAAAGTTGCCAAATGAGTTCTTCATCAACCTGAAAAAGACACAAAGAGACTCGAGAGAATGAGGAAAACATAAACGAACTTGAACGAGTGAAACCCTAACTTTATATATTCAAATGCCACAATCTTAACCCTAGGTTTCACTCTAATGAAGCTCGAATCCTCCTCATTTCTAGCCTTCAATCCTTAGCCACATGAATGCTCTTTCCAATTCTTACCAAAATGGATCGAAAACCGAAAAGAAATGAGAAAAGTAGAATGTATGCTACAAGTTAAGAAACCATAACATTTCTAACCTTTAAGCACAAGAATCGAGACTTAAACACAAGCAAAACACACTCAACATGCACATAAAATACGTGTTAATCATATATGCATTACATCCTCTGCGTATATCTCGCGCAACGTCGTGGTGAGGTATGATGCATCAACATACGCAACGGGGGTTTGCCTCTTGTACCTACCACAAAATGCCACACGCAATAAAAAACATTGTCAGAATATAAAGAAATCTAACCTTCATCCAGGTAAGAAAATAAAGTATTCTTACATAGTCATCCACTTTCTTACCTAATGGTTGTTGCAGTGTGAGAACATGGTAGCAGTAAGGTGTCAAATGCTTTACACGAACACTCTTTCTTTTCTAGATCCACAATGTTACTCTTCTCACCTGAAATGATGTTGAACCTCGTGTCTGAAACGGGTTGGACTGTCATAACACTACCTTTCACGATAGCTTTGGCCAATATATCCTCTGCATATTCTGACACCTCAATTCCCCTAGCCCGTGCTTGGGTCCTACGTTGGTAGAACCATGACTGCACAAGATTCCGACAGTACTCCAATAATGATGCAACGGGCAATTGTCGTGCCCTTTTCAGTTGAGAATTTAACACCTCCACTGCATTCGAAGTACCAAAAGCATACCAGCGCACGGGGCATTTGCAACACGCCCATCTAGTGGGGCCAATATCCATCAGTTTCCCATGTACACAGGGTGCACACTCTTCCAAATTATGCATGTTCATATCAAAGTCATCTTCTTTGTATGCATTGGCAGCGGCATAAAAAATATCAAGCACACCCTCAGCCAAAGGCCTAAGATTCCCCTGAATGTGGTACGTGCAAAAGCCATGCAGGGTACCTGATAAACGTAAAGAGTAAAGAGAATTATTACAACTTATAATGGTTATAGTTAGCAGAATTCTTACTACATCTTGTACGGAATATGGCAAAATAGTTGTAATTACCATAATTCTTACTATGTGCTATCATGAATACGGCAAAGTATCTTACTATCTTATGACAATGGTAATAATTACCAGAATTCTAACTATTGATCGATATGAATATGACAATTACCTGGAAAAACAGTTTCCATGGTGTTCTTTATACTCTTGTGTTGATCTGACACTATCAATAAATTTGGCGGACAACCAAAACTCATCCGAAAATGCTCAAGAAACCACGTCCAAGACAAATCCTTTTCCGTGTGACCAATACAAAAATCCAACAGGACTATTTGTTCATTTGAATCCTTAGTGGATACGACAAACAAGACGCCCTTGTATTTCCCTTTTAGGTATTTGGCATCAATTACGATAATAGGGCGGCACGCCCGGAAGGCTCTTTTAGATGTAGCTAGAGCAAAGAAGCAGTACTGAAAGGAAGAATCAACGCCTGTTTGTAAGTCCACTACCGAGCTGGGGTTCTTCTGTTCCAGCATGTAAAGATAATCTTCAATCATCTGCGAAAAAAAAAGAAAAAACACAAAAACTATTGTGACAAAAGATTGTAAGAAAATGTGAAATTCTTACCCCGTTGTATGGTAAGCATTGTAAATGCCTATGTTATATATACTGGTTCGTATGAAATACTAAATTCTTATATTGTAAATACAAAGAACATGAGTAAAATTCTTATAACCTAAACCAATATTGGTAAGAAAATATATATATATATATATATATATATATATATATATATATATATATATATATATATATATATATCTTACGGTTTATAGTGGTTAGAACTATTACATTCTTACCTGAAAAGAGTGGTCGTGATCTCCATAAATCGCTTTCAAAGTGCGATTCTTCCTAGCTAAAGGAGTCCGGTATTTCAACCTAACGCCGTTATCTCTTAGTAACTGACCCTGAACATCCTTAGGCCTAAGAATGAAGCCGTCTTCGTTCATTTAAGGGCCTCTTGTAGTCACTCTAGGTTCAATATCCGTCCAAAGATCTACATGACATGTGTACTTCACAAGTTCATTCACTCTCCATGATTTCCCAAAAGATCTACTTCGCAAAGAGAATGCGCACGTCAATTTAAACTTGCATTGCACGTGGTAATACAATAAATCGGAGACATTAGTTCGGAATTCCACAAATTTTTTCAAATGGCACAAATGAACTGATGAGACCATGCTATCCTTGCTCGCGAATACGAAGCCCACAACAAGTTTCCCAGTGTGGAGGACTTCAATTTGCGTTGGAATACCTTCAATTCCTAACAAAGCATGTTGGGATGCACCTCGTATTCTCCATTGCCCATACACAACGATATCTGCATTTTTCCCATGGGGTGGAGCATTTAGTGGTGCAACAGCTGCATCATCTCTAGCAACATATCCGTTGTTAGGAAAACCTGAAATGGGCATACATTTGGGGCATGCATTGACGTGAATAGTGGGCAATCCCATCATATCCATCAAAGAAGTCCACTCAAACTGGTCCGTAACCTTAATTCTCATATTTTCATCTTAATCACCTTTTACTAACGCAGCGATCTCAAATGTGTAGATAGACCGGTCCTTGTCCAATCGAGCCTCCAACTTCGATAATAACTCTTCAAAAGTTATACCACCCACTGGAATCGGAATGTAATCCTTGGTTCCACCAGCGTATATATTGTTAATCAACTCCGTGAAGATCAATTACAACACGCACCATGATCTGTATTAAAAACGCAAAAAACCAGAAATCAAACATGGTAAGATAGTAAAATAATCTTACCATCCACAAACATACTCAGGAAAATCCATAAATGCTTACAAACTGACACGACAATAAGAAAATGGCAAAATCGGAGCACATAGTTGGTAAGAAATAAGAAAAACATTGCAATCCCCAAATACATATCATTTATTGCTGCACATTTAATGCTACCACATATATTAATGTAAGAACTGTACTGTCATAACCCACACAAAACTATATAAACTTCCCAGATATTGATCAAATCATGAAACCAAACAACACCAACAAATTTCTGCGATTTTAAATTGAAAGAGTTCGAAACACACACACTCCGACTGCAACTGATCATTCGGGGAAACAAATAATCTAAAAAGACAACAAAGAAAGAAGGAAAACAACAAAAATATGGTAGCTATAACCTTTGTGATCAAATATATGCGACGCAGAATCTGTACAAGACGATGACGACGAACTGAGCAATCGACAAAGATATAAACGGCGGCAACCTCCTCTACATCGAAAATGTGGGGCCTCAACTGCCTTAGAGAAAGGGACAAAGATTGCTCATCATTAAACTCGGAAAGGATTTCGACAGTAGAAAACAGCAACACCAAGTTCTTCAATGGGGATGCCGTACGCTAAACCCTACACCGCCGCCGCCGACAGAAAGAATTTCGGTAATGGAGAGAAAGCTGAACAGGCGAGAGAGAGAGAGAGAGAGAGAGAGAGAGCATCAAATTCAAAAATCTGTTCTATAGCCTAAAGGAATGGATAATAAGAATATCGCTAAAAAACACTAAAATGGGTATTTTAGTCCCATTGTATAAAGATTAGGTATATTGTGACTTTTTCTTAAGTTGTAGGCAAATCTTGACATATCTTAAGCGACATAATACGAATCACTCTATGTTTGATTAAATCATACAAATGATTTGACCATTTTCATCAATCTTCATTTTAACCTTGATCTATGTTTAGTTATGTATGTTTGTCGTGAATCAATCGGAAATCTATATTGATATCCATTTTGACTTTTTTATTTGTAGGTTTAAGTATATTAAATTTTAATTATTATCATATAAAAAAATCACTATTATGATTTCCGTTAATCTCAGTTTTAATTTTCATTTATGACTAATTTTCTATATTTTTTGTGAACCAACTCAAAATCTACATTGATATATATCCGTTATGAAATTTTTGAATGTAGCATTTCAATAAAATAAAAAGGAAAAAAAAAACTTTAATTTGAATGTATTACAAGTATATATTTTGATTTTAAATTAGATCAATATGCATTAGTTCAATTTTAATGCAAATGTAAAGTGCAAACTGTTACAGTTTAGCAATCAATTGCAAATTGATTTAAAATCAATTTGTAATGGCATTGTAATTCAATTGAAACATTAAGGGTAAAATCTTATATAACAGTGTGAACACATTTAATTTAAATGTGTACGAGTGTCTCGTTTATCCCTTCTTCTGTCTCACATGTCTCAACTTCTCTCTCCTCTCTCTCGCATGTTTTTTGGCTATCGGGATTATGCAAATCAAGCAATGCATTTGGGCCTTAATCTGCTGCCATGTGGCAATTTTGACTTGTCAACTTAAGGGTAGTTTCGTCAAGCAAGAAATTAATCATGGTTGAGGCATATATGGTTTACAAACTTCCTTGCACGTATGTATACACTTAAGTTTACACAGTACTGTATTCATCTCCTTCTATTCATCTCTTCTTCTCCATTGCTAAATCTTTCGTAAGCTTTTTCTGTTTGCGGGGGAAGTGACGAAGAAGATCTCGAGAGACGCAAAGGTGTAGAGGTACTGAAGATTTTTGTTTGTGTAATGGATTTGTGCATAGTAGAAAGCTTCTTGTAGTTTAAAATTGATTTTTTTTTTGGTAGATGATAGGCTTTATATAATTCAGTTAATGTGATTGCAGTTAAATCTATATTTGCAGTGTCGTTTATGTCTTTGTCGAGGAAGGCGATTTAAACGTGAGTTGATTAATTTTCTATATATTTAGGTCAAAATTGGAGAGATGTCTTCAATGTCAGACGATGATGTTTCAGTAGAAGATGAAATGGGCTTACATGATTTTGAAGATTTGGGTCGGGTTCAGAAGATGAGTCTAGCACGGATGTTAACGTCGTGTGGCCTCAGAGCTGGAGTTCTGGGCAGATGGTTTGTCTGAGTGTGACAAGGAAGAGTCTGGATCCGAGGCCGAAACCGCATCAGGTGAGATGACGGAATTGGATAAAGCTGTCCTCGATTTGGAGACTAGTCTTGCTGTTGGGAATTCAGTTCAAGATATTGACCACGCTTATATTCTGTACTGTGAGTATGGGCGCACTAAAGGCTTTAGTGTAAGACGTGGAGAGCAACGATACTTTGGGAGAAGTGATGTCATGAGGTGGAAAGAATACATTTGTTCGGCTACTGGAATGCCTAATTGCAAAGGTCCCGTTAGCCGCGTCTCAGCTTACAAGAAACTCGTCACGCACACCGGATGCAGAGCAAAGATTAGAATATGCAAAGGCAACAGCGGTGGCTGGGCTGTAACTCAATTCATAACTGAACACAATCACGCACTTGTCCTTGTGGAGCTGTCCTATATGTTGAGGTCATGCCGGAATTTAACTTATGCAAAAAGTTCACTTATTGATGTATTGACCTCTTTTGGTGTTGGAGTGAGTAGTGCTTATCAAATTATGGATGCGCAATGTGGTGGTCCGCAGAACCTTGGCTTTACTTTGCAAGATGCTTACGATCATAGGAAGCGATCCCGTAAAGCAACCAAGGTTGAGAACGGTGACGCAACCGCTCTTATGGAGTACTTCATGGACAAAGCAAAGAAGGAGACATATTATTATTGGAGGGTTCAGACCGATGATAATGGCAGAATCATTAATTTCTTCTTTCGTGATGAAAGGTGCGGCCATGACTATCAAGCATTCGGGTATGTTATGTCCGTGGACACAACATATCGTACGAACAAGTATAACCTCATTTGTGCTCCATTTATTAGGATTAATCACCATACATTCAATGGTATGTTTGGGATGGCTTTCCTATCGGATGAGACAACTGGTATGTTTGAGTGGTTATTTAAAACATTTTTGGAGTCTATGAATGGTGTGTGTCCAAAGATGATATTTACCGATCAGAGTGCTCCCATGATCAATGGTATTGATAAAGTGTTCCCCCATTCTAAACACCGCTTGTGCCAATGACATATAAATAAAAATGGCAATGCCCATTTTGGCTCTTTGAAACATAACAAGGAATTCAAGAAAACTGTGGTACCGATGCATGAATGGTGTGGAGACCGAACCTGAATTTGACAAGTTTTGGAGTGAAATGATCAACACGTATAAGCTCAAGGACATCAGCTGGTTCGACACTATGTATAAGAACTGCCACCAGTGGTCTTCTATAATCACGAATGATACATTTTGTGCAGGCCTTCATGCCACCTCCAAGAGCAAAGCCACGAACTCTTGAAGACTCTTCAACAAGGTAGTGCTTCATTAATTGAGTTTGTCCGTAATTTTGAACAAATCCAGAATAGATGGCGCGAAAAGGAGCTTCAAGAAGACACACTTGCGATGTGGGTGCCGGGGCAGTTGATCAGCAACAACCAGCTGTTGTCCCTCGTAGCCGTTGTATACACCCGTCACGTGTTCAAGGCATTTGAGGGTGAGGTTACTCGATCATTGAATGTGGTTCTGAAGGGTCCACGAAAAGAAGTCGGGGATGATAATTTGGAGATATCGGCCATAACTGTGGAGGGGCAAGCGTGTACGCACAGTGATGTTGAACTTAAAAACTCATTATGCTAGTTGTTCGTGTAAGATGTGGGAAACATATGGCATAGTTTGCCATCATATACTTAAGGTTTGGCTTGAGTATAATGTCTTTGCCATACCGGAGGCACTAATCTTGAATAGATGGAGGTGGAGAGTGAATGGAGGATTTGTGAGAACTGAGAATGATGCGGATCCAATTCCCACTTACTCCTTTGTGTTCTTCGTGGATGGAGTAGTCCGCAAATTGTACGAACTGGCTGGTTGTGTAATACATAATGAGAGTGCGCATGATATGATAAGTGACCGGGTTGAGGAGCTTAGCTAGCAGGTTTTTGCTATGGTCGGCAAGCCAGAGTTGAAAATAAAAAGGAAGCCGACTTGCGACA
>CM038121.1:15303530-15468809 GCA_001642375.2 Mentha longifolia
AACAATCCCACACTTGTTACATATTCCTATCCCTGACAAATATCAGTAAAAGAATGTTCTAATTAGAATAATAGAATTCACTGAATCTCTCGCCATTCCCATTCTCTAATATACAAAAACAAATTGAAACAACTAAAAGGTATAAGCATTTGGATTTGGAACTGGAAACATTAAATAATTACACATAAATAATAAAAAAATACAACTCTACAAATTAACAATAGATATAATTGTACCTTCTCCCCAAATTCTGTGAAAAATACAATAGAATAAGTGTGATTATGATTCTAGCTGTAATTGCGCGACTTGTGCGTTGTTGTTGTGCCCACTGATCGAGATTCGAGAATCTTGCTCACTGATCGAGAGAGAAGAGAGAATGGGAGAGAGAGGAAGATGGAGACCGTGCGACTGGTATGAGAGAGACGTTGGCGAGAAAGACAAAAAAATAAAAAGTGAGAGCAGACTTCTAACAAGAATTAAACGTAATTCATTAAAAATGGACTTATTATATTGGGCTTGTAACATATAAGGGCCCTCAATGGATTTTGGGCATATATATATAAAAGGTAAAAAAAATAATTATGGGCCCCCATTTGCCATGGGCCCTAGGCGGCCGCCCCCCTCGCCTAGGCCCAAATCCGGCCCTGGTGAAAATGAAGCCTTTGATTTGCCGCGACCGATTGGTGCAGGGACTAATGCAGGTTAGACATCTTGCAATTCCTTAGGACATTTCATTTATATTATTATTTATATGACGTCTCCCGCCATTACTAATTGTGACTGTTCATTCATAGAAAAGTGGTCAAGGAACACCTGTTTTGAGATGGAGATTCTGGAGTGCCACAAAGGGAAAAACGCAAAAGTGGTGCTGATTCCCGACCTCTGCATCTACACTATTGCACTTAGGGCTTGTTTGGTAAGATGGAATGAAATGAGGTGAAATGGAATAAAGTAGAAATCATATAAAAATTTGTACATCATTTCTACCTCAATTCCATTCCACCTCATTTTATTTCATCATACCAAGCACCACCTTAGTATATTCACTCTGAATTTAATCTAAATTTTGTGATTTTGCAGATTATTCCTAATGAATTTGTGGAGTTGACGTCGCTTCAGCACTGGGGTGCGGTGATCCTTATTGTGGGGCCTGATGATTCATGGGAAGTTTTGCTTAAGAAGGTGTATGCGGATGGAGGAGGTGTGCAGATGTCCTTCGGGGTAGGGTGGCGCTCGTTCTTGGCTGAAAATGGAATCAAGATTGGAGATTTCCTTATTTTCGAGTTAGCCAAGAACCCACACAGGTATGGTGATTAGGCGAACATCGTAGTTGATATAATTAGGTATAATTAGGTTAAGTATATATTTGTGTTTTGTGATCTGTGGATGACTCCATATCGAACTTGGGTTTTTGTTACTGTATTTAATGCTAATGGTTTGTGTGGAACTGGGATTTTAATCGGATGTGTGTATTTTGATTGGATTAGTGGAACTATACTTAGTCCAATATAATTTGCACTAATCAAATTTTATTACATGTACTAGTGTAATGGTGAATGTTGATTACAGGATTCATATCACCAACTTATTACTATAAGTTCGACATCCGATTAGCATATACATTCCTATTTTGAATTGCTGCATGCACAATTAAGCATAGGCGTTGTACACTATAAGTACAATTTTGATTCGTCATTAATTTGTTTAAGTGGTTTAGGTTTTTAGTTTTATGATATTATCGAATCGAAGCAGTTCAAAAACGGGCCATTTTATAATTGAACATTTAAAATGATTTTACAACTTATAATTATATTACACTAAAATAAAATTATTTTGCAAAGGCAAACTGTTTTGGTCTATATTTAATCACAAGGTGCATATGTAGTCCGCACTATATTCGGATGCACATGATATTTGCGAATAATGTAAGGAATTTTGTACAAATACTTTGGTGTTCGATTTCGTTTGGTTCGTTTATAGTTAAGCACAAACAACATAATCCCATCAATAATAAGAATGAAAGTAATTCGATCCATTATCATGCCATATTAAATCGCATTAATTAATGACACCTATAATTTGCGAACACAAAGTAATGTAGTTGAACTCAAAAGTGATATGATTAGGCCAGAATTAACAATTCATACAACTCAATTAACAATTGGAATGGACATGCACATGCGAAGAAGGGGCAAGTAAAGCGGGATGGGATTATTGTACTTGACACACTGCATGAACAGCCCTAATTGCATCCATATGCAAAAGGCGCTGAACCTGAACCTGCAATGGATGAAAAGAACATTAAATGCAGCAAATATTACTCCACTAAAGAAGAAACACGTGGCGTGTGGGGTTACAAAATGGCTTATAGTCAATGCATTCACACATCCCATGCTTTAAGATGTAAATTGGAAGATGTTGAAGGATCCATGGAGGCTTCAAACATGAACTTGGTGAAATCCAATTCAACAAAGGTAAATTTGGATACATAGATTTATTATGGTTTCAAACCTAAAGTGTTACAGTTAATGTGATTTATGACATTGTTGATTCGTGAAAATGCCAGCTCAATAAACGTACAAAAAGATACACCATGGAGAAAAAAGAGGTGCAGGAATGCGGAAGAGGTAGGGTTTACGAAGTGTTCCCTTCTCTTACAATGCCTATAGAAGTTTATTTCAAAATCCTAGTGTGAGCTTTAAGTACATTACCTTAGTTTGTGCAACAAAACATGCTGATTTTGCTTTCGGATACTTTCAAATTCATCAGGGCCAAATGTAATCACAAGGTGTAGAACTGTCGAAGTTGTAGGTAAACTTAAAAGCTCTCTTAGCTATGAAAATATAGGACGATTTAAGAATAATGTTTTGGGAGATTTATCGATCTTCCAGACATTGTAATTCAAGAAAAACTCATAGCAAATCTACTCATGAATGTTGTAGATGCACGTGCTCGTAGCATTTTGAAATTCAGGTTCAAAGATTTTAAAACGGAATTGGGTAGAGACGAATTCTTCATGCTGACCGAATTGTCCTTTCAAAGTAGTAAACCACTTCCAAAATGATCGAACTTATATGACACCATATTTGGGGGCCGGACTTCTATATGTTTAAGTAATATCGAAGAGGCTTTTGACGCGGAGTACAAGTATTCGGGTGGGGGTAGCGACAATGCGCTGAAATTAGGAATGATGTTGTTTGTCTTCACATCGTTGCTCGGCAATGAAAATAATATTAATGCACCACTCGATGTTGGATACGTGCATGCTGTTGATGACTTTGGCTACATGAACGCATACCATTGGGCTAGTGATGCATTTATATTTTTTGTTACATAAATTCTATGCAACATACGACAAATGGATGTCATCTTGGAAGTGGGGCGTATCACCCGGTTTGAAAGTGAATGGTTTGAGCTTAGTATTGCAGTGGTGGGTGTATGAAACATTCCCCCAGCATTGCATCAAAGTACCGTGAAGTGACGGATAACCTTACACATGATTGGCCAAGGATGTTGACATGGTGGAGGCAAAAAATCCCATACTTCGATCCGAAAAGTGAAATATCCAAGGTGGAAGCATTTTATTACTATGTAAGTGCGCGTGCAACTTATATATCTGAATATATCTTCGTGTAGCAATATAGTTGGATGTATTTCTGCATCTAACCCCTTTGTTATGTATGCCATGTACCAGAAAAAAATCAAGGCTTTAGAGTTTGAGGAGGACATGCTGAAGGAAGGGGGACTGCGAGCATATGGTAAGAAAGGGGTAAAGTACAGCTCCATTTATTCGAAGGGGTTGGAGTCCAAAAGGAAACTGGAATTCATCAATGACGATATTACTGAGCTGCTGAACGATCACCAAGAAGAAGCACGAGCTCGTTCTAATTTAAAGAATACCAGTAAAGGGAAGAGTCCATGCAGTGAGGGCAGCAGTAAGGGAAATAAAAAGATACCTGGTAGCTCAATGAATGTTTCTACGATAGCAACTCATTCAGTGCTAAAGAGTCCACCTTCAGTTAGGGTAAGTTATGTGAAACAACATTTTATTGTTCTTAGGTCTTGGTTGTTCACGATTTAACGTGCAAGGATATGTACGTAGTTAGGATTAACTTTTGTTGTTTTCATGCAGCGGATGTCACCTTTTGAAAGCAATATGATGAAAACCATGGGAGAAATCATGGAGAAAGTGAATTACTTATATGATCATCTCCGCCATGCACTGACCAATGAAGCATTGCAGGTGAACAAGGAATCATTAGAGGTCAATAAGGCGGGATTAGAGGTAAATAGGAATGTACGTAAGAGGGAGTTGATTGATGAAAGCAACGAATCTTCGGAAGAGACTAAAAAAATGAGCGGGACCTTGGATAGGCTGTATGATTGCATATGTAAAGACATGCCTGAAACCAAATCTACGAAATAAGTGCCACATGATACACTAAGAAGCAAAATTTCAAGGAAATTCGGGGGAATAAGCCCAAATGTCGTTATTTATGACATTGACGATGACATTGGCGACGATCACCGAAATGCTGCGGTCCGGAAATCAACCCCATCTAAGAATAGGAAAGACGTTGGAAGTGTATCACGTTCGATACCTCTAACGAATGGCACAGCAAGCGGCTCAACAGGGTTCGACATGTTCGATGCGTTTGAAGATGTCGATCATGAATCCTTCATCCATTTCAAAGAGTGGCACAACCAAACGAAAGACATGATAGTGTAAGTGAAGTTTAATCATATTCTTTCATCTTTCTGATTGATCTCTGTTCGATCGTGGAATTTTTAGAGGTAGTTGAGACGGAAAAGTTAGCCGGAAAAAGAGAAAGTACGCAAGAGATTTAACGTGGTTCGACCGTTAATGAGATCTACGTCCACGGAGAGTAAAAATGTGTAATATAATACTGAGCTTTTACAACGTACATTCACCACTTTAACAAGTGGTATTTATAGGAACCTTGAGAGCAGTTACACCCGAGGTCGTGCCTCAAGATCGTGGGTAACTGCCTCTCGATCGTGGGGCAGTTGGATCGTGGCTGAGCTCTCTGGCTGATTGGACTTCTTGCTGGGCTGAAATGTGATGGGCCGAAGTGGGGCTTCTTTGGAATGGGCCGAAGTGGGGCTTCTTTGGAATGGGCCGAGCTGCTGTGGGCCGAGGTTGACCTAGGCCCAATTATATTGGGCCTATTGCTCGGGCTTAGCAGCTAGGCCACATCCTATCACATCCCCCCCCCAAAGAAGGCAGAGAGTGAGGCCAGTGTAAGTAAAAATCGTGCTTCCTGTAGTGCGAAGTCGAGGTCGAGGTTAATTCACCCGCCCTCGAAATTGAGGTTCGGCGAGAATGGGCCGGAGTCGAACTTATCGGGCGGGATATTAGGAGTCGCCTCTGTTGGGAGACAGTTGTATGGGACACGTGTCACGCTGTAGTTGGGGCGCTGAAGAGGCGGGATTTGAAAAGGCTGAAATCCCTCTTATAGTTGCGTCTCGAGTACGCTGAATTCATTTCCCCTTTTTTCAAAATCCTGAGAGCCTTAGCCGCCGTTTCCATTTCCTAAGCATTCGCCGGTGACGAAAAATTTAGTCAACAAGGCGCCGGAGAAAAAGTAAGTTTTCACATCTTTTATGGCTTCTTCCTCATCTTGTAGTGTAGAAATGCCTTTATCGCCTAGGTTAGAAATATTGTTGCCGGGTGTAGAAAGTGAATCGGCGCCGGCGGATTCTCCGGCGGCGGCAGGGAAGGTGAAGCATCCTTTGCCGCCGCCGGGATCGTATCCGGCCAGGGTTATGACCACGTTGTACAGTTTTGCTTTCCCTACTGTTGTTGTACTTGAGTATCCCGAATTAAGGGGGTCGACTGCGGCCAAAGGGTATGCGAGTACCATGAGTGTACCACAAATGGAAAATTTGGTCCGAACTTTCCTTTTCCCGAGGTTGGCGGAGTGGGTTCTACCTCGCGAAGTCGACCGAGGCTGTACACCACCGTTAGGTTTTTTTACAGTATACTACCATTTAGACTTCGGGCTTCGTTTTCCTTTGCACCCATTTTTTGTCTCTCTCCTGGACAAACTGAATATATCTTTAGGTCAACTAGCCCCTACGTCGGTAAAGTAGATCGTAGGCTTTATCGCCAAAGTGAGTAGAGTAGGTGGGGTTGCTTCGCTGGACTTATTCTTCAAATTTTTAGACCGAAGATAGGTCCGATGGGTTGGATTTATATCTCCCCTGTAAATAAATTTAGAATCCAGACGCCCTCGAAGGTGTCGAACTGGCAGAAGAAGTTCTTCTTCTGCCGTCAAGAAAGTGTACCTCTACACCCGTGGTCCGGTGAGAAGTTCGAGTCTCAAACGATTGAAAAGCCAGGGTGATCTCGAGACGAGCTTAACGGTCCTCAGGTGTATCGAGTGCGTGTACAACGAAGTGGCAGTCCAACAACTTAACCTCTTCAACGAAGTAACTGGCCAACGAGCTCACCTTCGCCTATAGACAAAATGACTACTCCAAGTCCAAACTTCGGATGCAACTACTTGGACTCGATCATTGTCTTTAGGCGAGAAGCTCCTGTTCGGTCGTGATTATTACACAAAGCAAATTGATGCCAAAAAAATAAAAATAATAAATAAATAAATAAAAATGCGAGTACAAATTACGACAGGTAAAATCTCATTTTATTAATAATATTTACAAGACTACAGGATGGTACTTCACGTGGGCTTGTCCGGACTGGGAGCACCACTACATCGGAAATATTCCCTAACGACGCGGGGTTCCACTTCTGAACCTAAGCCGTATCTATATACACTATCTAGGAGTGCCATCCCAACGCCATGTGAAGACCTCTTCCCACGACCCCCTCTCTCCGAAATGGATGAGGTACGACCTCGAATAGAAGTTTGTCCTCGACTAGCACCTCGGCCTCGCCCCATAATTGCAAGTGTTTGTTCTCTTGTCAGGACGGCACTAGGCGAGTGCACGCCAGGCAGCCTTCCTTCCAAAAACGCCTCAGCGGTAGGGTCACCCGGGGTCCGGTCCGAGGTAGCAGGCCGCACAGCTTTCTTCTTAAGCAGCCACTCTCTAAATATTGGCCTTCTCTTCAAAACGAGTTTGTATTTCTACCCGAGACTGAGCAGTTCGGCTTCAACTTTCCGGACTTCGTCGGAATTTTTGCCGAACTCCTGCGTATACTTACTCAGGAGGGTCCAGTTCTCCTTTATTTTATCGCGCACCTCGCGAATTGTAAGCTCGCCACTTCGATGAACGATCTCTTCGTATTCCAGGTTTTCTTGGCCCATCTCCCTAAGGATTTGGATATTTTCCTTAGCTGAGTCGTATTTGTCAGAAAGATCAAGAAATTGGGCTTGCATCTCACCGAGCTGGGTTTCAGAAATCTGCAGCTTGGCCTCGGCAGCTTGGAGTTTTACCTCAATGCTTCGGTGAGCCTCTTCAACAGCCAGGACCCTGGCCTCGGCAAGCCTGCACTTATGTTCCATGTCTCTCTTGGTGCCATGGGCGATCTCTCTCCATTTTTTAGCATAAGCCTCGGCTTCGGCAACAGACTTCCGAAGTGCAGCTATTTCTTCGCTCAAGTGGGAGGGAGTGTGCAAGTTAGGCGACTACAAGATGATAAAAATGCAAATTGTGCAAGTTAGACAAATACACGATGAAAAAGCAGTTTATAAAGATGTCTTCATTCATTGGCCGAGATCGGCAAAAGAGTACCAACGCCGCCCTAGTGGCGATGATATACAAGGCTAGACAAAAAAAAAAAAAAAAAAACAATAATAAGAGGTTCAGTCGACCTCGTGGCGGTTCTCCCCCTCCTGGCCGGTTTCGTCATCCCTGGGCTCTCCGGTAGCCCGATCCCTCAGCAGATCGGCTATAACTGCCTCCAGCTTCGAATCCCGGTCGACCGGGAAGTCACGAACTTCGGCCTCGGACAGCAGCGACCCGCGTTGAGTCAGCTGCTGCACCACGAGCAAGTTCGGAGCAAATTCCAGGAGCACTTCGGCGTACTCCTGCAGCATCTCCTCCGGGGACATCGGAGCGTAATCATATTTGGCCTTGTCCAGGCTGGGGAAATCAACAGCAATGCGGTCGATGGTCCCCGCAATGACCGACGGGCTCATCCTGCCCACCAGCTGCGTCACCATTCCACCGAAGCTCTCGGATTGGAAGATCCGCTCAGCAAAAGCTCCAAGCACGCCTCTCTGATTGGCAGTAGCTCGGGCCACCTTCCCCTGTTCCTCTTCCAGCTCGGCCTTCAGCCGGGCAACCTCGGCCTCCAAGTCAGAGGCCTTCTTCTTCGCCCTGTTGGCCGAAGCAACGGCTTTTGCTTCTTTGTTGGCCGCCTCCTTAGCTTTCGCCTCGGCTGTAGACACTTTGGTGGCCACCTCGGCCTTCACGGCTTCCAGCTCGGCCACAAGCTTATTATATTGACCAACCCCGCTTGTGACGAAGTTGGCCATTCCTTGAAGCCCGGCCAAGATCGTGTCCGCCTCCTGTAAAAAAAAAAAAAAAAAAAAAACAAAAGGGGGAGAGAGAGAGAGAAGAGGTTAGGAAACACAAAAAAAAAAAAGAAAAAGAAAAGCTAATCAAGTCACCGAAGTATTACACTTACCTTGGGAAAGAAAAGAAGGTCCTGTGCCTCCTCCACAGGAAGCTGGTTGATCACAAAAGTCCCGACCTCCGTGATCGGGTGTAGTGCCGACGCCACGCGCCGAGGTGGCGGCGAACTCAGTCGAGGTGATCCCTCAGGTTGAGAAATCACTACCGCCGACCTTATCGGTTCGACGGACTTCTCCGACGAAGAGACCATAACCGTCTTGTCAACCGAGGCCGTTGACCTCTTCCTCTTGTTCTTGGAGGCGGCGGCGGCTGCTTGCAATGCTGCAGGATTCACTGCAACAACATCGACACACACTTAGACATCAAAAAAAAAAAAAAAAGTACTGCAGCGAAGCTAGGCCTCACCCAAGTCCGTATGAATTGTTGGGTTATATCTGGCGAGCTTATAAGATCCTTTGCCGAGGACTTCCTGAACTTGGTACGGCCCCTCCCACGTGGCTTCCAACTTGCCGAGCTTTTCTGCTTTACTGACTTCGTTGTTTCGTAGTACGAGGTCGCCTATTTGGAATTGCTGATTTTTTACCCGGTTGTTGTAGTACCGAGCCATTTGCTGTTTATACTGAGCTTCCTGTATGTAGGCTTGCTCCCGCTTTTCTTCCAACAAATCTAGGTCAGTTTGGAGCTCTGCTTAGTATGTTGGGCATCGAAGTTGAGGGTTCGTGGGCTTGGCACGCCAATCTCGATTGGAATTACCGCTTTGGTTCCATACACCAGACTGTACGGGGTTTCGCCGTGGGATGTTCGCGGGGTAGTTTGGTATGACCATAGGACTTGGGGTAAGTTAGCTGCCCAAGTCCCCTTTTGCCTTGTCGAGACGGGTTTTTAGCCCTTTGACTATGGTTCTGTTGGTGACTTCGGTTTGACCGTTAGCCTGGGGATGGGCTACCGAAGTGAACTTTTGCTGAATGTTCAGCTCGTCACACCAGTTTTTGAACGCTCGATCTGTGAACTGAGTTCCGTTGTCTGAGACTAGTGCATGAGGTATGCCAAACCGGCACACGATATTTTTCCAGACGAAGTTCAACGCGTTCTTCCCCGTAATTCTTGCCAGGGGTTCGGCCTCGACCCACTTCGTGAAATAATCGATGGCCACGATGAGGAATTTCAGCTGGCCGGGTGCCTTCTCGAATGGGCCGACGATGTCTATACCCCACTGCATAAACGGCCAAGGACTCTGCATTCCGATCAGTCCGGTTTGCGGCAGCCTCGGCACCGTTCCATGGATTTGGCACTTCGGACAATGCTTAACGAGGTTGACGGCGTCCCTAAACATGGTAGGCCAGTAGTACCCCCACCTCATGATTTTTTTGGTTAATGCACGCGCGCCGATATGAATTCCGCATGACCCCTCGTGGACCTCGCGTAATGCATAATCCGCTTGGTTGGGTCCAATGCACCTTAACCAAGGCTGGAGGTATGATTTCCTGTACAACACTCCTTGTTGTAGGGTATAGTTGATGGCTCGGACTTGGATTTTTCTTGCTTCGACCTTGTCAACGGGGAGCACGCCTTTTTCAATGAAATTCCGAAGTGGAGTCATCCAATTCGGTCCGTCCTCTGTTACAATGTTGACTTCGGTTTCATCAATACTTCGAGATTGCACTTCCTCCACCGGAGAGGTTGTTGTTGTCGCTGCAAGTTTGCTTAAAGCGTCAGCTCGGTTGTTCTCTCCTCTCGGGATGCGAGTCAGCTCGAAGTAGTGGAAACTTTGTCGCAATGATTTTGCCTTGAGGAGATATCTCTTCATTCACTCTCCCCTGGCTTCATACTTGCCCAACATGTGATTTACTATGATTTGGGAGTCACTATGGAGACGAACTGCTTGAATCTGAAGGGCTTGTGCGAGGCGAAGTCCGGCGATCAAGGCTTCATATTCCACCTCGTTATTTGTGGTGGAAAAGTTGAAACAGAGTGCGTAGGTAGATTCTTTCCCCTCCGGGCTGATCAGCAATATACCAGTTCCGCTTCCTTGGCGACCTGACGCACCGTCAACATAAATGTTCCAGCAATCACGTGGTGGTGATGGTGTTTGCTCTTTTGTCGTGTCGTTTAGTTCGGTGGATTTCTGGTCCTGTGCGAACTTAGCTTCCACTAGAAAGTCAGCCAAAGCTTGCCCCTTTATAGCTTGCCGCGGTGAAAAGGAGATTACGTGCTCGCCGAGCTCTACTGCCCACTTAGCGATTCGTCCTGAAGCTTCGGGTTTTGTAAGTACTTGCCGAAGTGGAAGGTCGGTTAGCACTTGTATAGGGTGCGCCTGGAAATAAGGCCGAAGTCTCCGGGCCGCATTTACCAGTGCCAGCGCGATTTTCTCTAGCGGTTGATATCTCGTCTCAGGCCCTTTTAAAGCTCGACTGATGAAATAGACCGGTAGTTAACAGTGTTTCTCGTCTCGAACTAAAACCGCGCTGATCGCCTCATCGGAGGCTGCGAGGTAGAGGGAAAGGACTTCGCCTTCTTTGGGTACGGACAAAGTAGGGAGATTTGCGAGGTATTTTTTCAGCTCGTCAAATGCCCTTTTATGCTCGTTACCCCACTCGAAGCTGGGCGCCTTTTTTAGTACTTTGAAGAACACAAGCTGCTTTTCGGCAGCTTTGGACAGGAACCGGCTAAGGACGGCCAGGCAGCCTGTCAGCCTATGCACGTCGTGGATCGACTTCGGTACTTGCATTTCTTGGACAGTTTGTACTTTAGATGGGTTGGCTTTCAGCCCTTCATGGGAAACCCAACACCCTAAAAATTTTCCAGATCGGACCATGAATGTGCATTTCTCTGGATTTAACTTAAGATTAACTGTCCGAAGTAGGCTAAAAACGACCTTGAGGTCGGTTACACACATAGCGATTTCTTTGCTCTTGACGACAATGTCGTCTACATATACTTCAACTATTCTACCGATGTGTGCCTCGAAGATTTTGTCCACCATCCTCTGGTAGGTCGCCCCTGCATTTTTTAGCCCGAAGGGCATCTTCTTGTATGCAAAGATGCCGAAGTCAGTGACAAAGGCTGTTTTTGGTGCGTCTTCGGCACTCATGAGGACCTGGTGGTAACCTTTATACAGGTCGAGAAAACTGAACACTTTGTGGCCGACCAAGGCTTCGACCTTTTTATCAATGTTGGGGAGAGGGTAGCAATCTTTGGGACAGTGTTTGTTCAGGTCGGTGTAGTCAATACACATCCGCCACCCTCCACCTTATTTCTTGACCATCACGGGATTTGCCAGCCAGGTCGGATATTTTACTTCGAATAAAATATCCGCTTTCTGGAGTTGGCGTACCTCGTCATATATTACTTGGTTTCTCTCGGCGGCAAAAGATCTTTGTTTTTGCCGGACTGGTTTCACCTCAGGATCAATGTTGAGGTGATGTGTGATGATGTTCGGCGCCACCCCGGTCATGTCCAGGGGTGACCAAGCGAAGACGTCCCTAAATTCTCGGAGGAGCTGGATGAGTTGACGTCAAAGTTCGTCATTTCCAACAAACCCTACTTTGACGACTCTGGTGAGATCATCCTTGTACAATTCGACATCTTCCACCAGCTCGAGAGATGGAGGCGACGACTGCTCCATCTCCTTGGGACCCTTTAGTTGCTATGCTTGGGGGTGTTGCTTTCCCTCACTTCGAAGAGCGAGCTGAAAACACTCCTTCGCTTGACCTTGGTCTCCGCGGACTGTGATTATCCCATTTTTGGATGGGATTTTGATCATTAGGTGGTAAGCGGAGCAGATCGCCTTTGTTGCCACCAGCCAGTCCCTCCCTAGAATAATGTTGTAGGGGGAATTGGCCTTCACGACGAAGAAGTTAATCAACTTCGTCGACGATAGTGGGTTCTTCCCTACAGTCACGGGAAGTGAAATGACGCCCTCTGTCACGGTTTCTTGCTGCGTGAAGTTTTTCAGTGGAGTAGACGTTGGTTTTAGGCGTGCTTCTTCAATGCCGAGCTGGTCGAAACAGCCTTTGAAGAGCACGCTTACGGATGCTCCACTGTCAATGAGTACCCGGTTAATGAGGCAGTTCGCCACCGCCGCTTGAATTACGGTGGCGTCCTGATGCGGCGCAGAGTAGGGGACGGGGTCGTCATCGGAGAAGATGACGACTTCGTCTTTCTTGAATCTTTTTTGTACAGGTTCGGTTTGCTGCGGGCTTCTGGCCTCGACCTTCAAGGAGGACTTCGTTACGCCTAGGGGCAGCCCGATTATGGCTTGGATGACCCTGTCGTACTGAGGCTGGTCCTCATCCTCGTCTTCTTCCTCGTATTTCTGCTTCTTATCTTTGGGGGCGCAGTTATTTCCCCCTTTCTTCTTGCGCTTGTTTTTTCCTTGAGATCGGGTGTCCTGCTGGTTACGAAGCTGGTACTTCTTGAGAGTACCATCACGTACCAGGAGTTCGATGTCTGCTGCGAGGGCTCGACAGTCCTCCGTTTCATGGCCGTAGTCATCATGAAACTTGCAGAACTTCTCCGTTTGAGCTCGTCGCTTTGCTCCTCCCTGGGACAAGAGAGGTGGCCTCTCGAACAAGTTCGAAGTGCAATTCGTATATCTCAGCTCTCGGCTTCGTCAGCTGTGCTTGCTGACCCTGTCCCTGGTTCGGCCGAGGTCCCAAACGGGATTCCATGGAGCCCCGTTGCAATCGATCGAAGGCACTTCGGCGACCTGCCCATGGCCGGTGCGTTCCTCTCTTTTCTTCTTATCGCTGCGTTCGGGCCGATCTACAGCCCGCTTCCTACGGTCGGCTTCGTCCGCTTCAGCAAAAGTGTCGGCGATCTTCCAGAGTTGCCTGGCAGTTGCCGGCCGTGTCTTTACAAGCTCTCTGAAGAGAGCTCCGGATTGAATAGCATTTTGAAATGCTGAAATGAGGACGTCGTCAGAGAGACGGTCTACCCTCAGACTCTCGTTGTAAAAATGGGTCAAGAAGTCACTTATTATTTCTCCCCGCTCCTGTTTCAAGGAGAGTAGCTGAGCCGGGCTGATTTTTGCCTTGACTTTTTAGAAAAATCGACGCTGGAAAGCGTCAAGTAGGTCGACATATGACCCTATACTGTGATTTGGCAAGCTGTCAAACCAGCTCCTGGCATTATCGACCAAGAGTTCGGGGAAGACTTTACACATGTAAATATCCCCATGAAGCCCTTGGTTCATCATGTTGTACTGGAAACGTGATAGAAAGTTGCTAGGATCACACGTCCCATTATAAGGTGGTATAGACGGCACCCTATAGTGTGGGGGAAGAGGAGTACGGAGTACTCTATTAGTGAATGGGTGGAGATTCGACCATATATGGCGAATCTTCCTTCGTATCGATCCTCGTCATTGCGCCGAGGTGACTCGTTACGCCTCGGAGGCGTCCTCTGAGGTGACGCTGACCTTTGCCGAGGTTCACGGTGAAGTTGCCTTCGAGGGTGCTCGGGATCTTGGCCTCCAACGATCTGGAGGCTTGGAGACCTTCTTCCCCTGGAGGTACCGATGTCGTCTTCAGCTCGAAGGCCGCGCTGCTGACGCTGACTCGCAAACTTGAGAAAATCCTGCTCATGCAGGTCGAGGTAAGCTTTCAGATCGTCCCCAAGTTCAGGTCGGATCGCGTTCTCTTTACGTCGGTGGCCCCCCTGATCCGTCCTTCCTCCGTTGGTGGAATCGCTGGACGAGGTGTCCTGCACGTGGCCCTCAGGAGTTCGTTCATGGATGAGTCTCTTGCCCGTTCTATGTGATTGAATCTGCCGAGCTTGACTGGTTTCGACGTCTTCCTCGGGAACTGGAGTGCGAGGTGGGCTGGTGGGCGGATTGGTTTGATTTTGTTTTGTCTTGGCAGCGCCAGTTCGTGTGGACCTCACCATCTTAATTTCTCTAAAAAAAAAACTTGATCGGAATCACAGATTTTCTTCGCTTCCCACAGACGGCGCCAGTGTTCGATCGTGGAATTTTTAGAGGTAGTTGAGACGGAAAAGTTAGCCGGAAAAAGAGAAAGTACGCAAGAGATTTAACGTGGTTCGACCATTAATGAGATCTACGTCCACGGAGAGTAAAAATGTGTAATATAATACTGAGCTTTTACAACGTACATTCACCACTTTAACAAGTGGTATTTATAGGAACCTTGAGAGCAGTTACACCCGAGGTCGTGCCTCAAGATCGTGGGTAACTGCCTCTCGATCGTGGGGCAGTTGGATCGTGGCTGAGCTCTCTGGCTGATTGGACTTCTTGCTGGGCTGAAATGTGATGGGCCGAAGTGGGGCTTCTTTGGAATGGGCCGAGCTGCTGTGGGCCGAGGTTGACCTAGGCCCAATTATATTAGGCCTATTGCTCGGGCTTAGCAGCTAGGCCACATCCTATCAATCTCCATGAAGGTGTGACAAGTTTATGGTGTTTTATTGTAGTAAGCCAGTACTTAACACTCCACTATTCTGCGCTGAGTAATTGGATGCAACTTCGTTCAATAAAATAACAAACTACGACAGCTGTCTCTCGGACGAGGTACATATAAAGATCATGCATATACAGTATTATCTACACGGTTTATTATGTCGTACATCGTAACCCACAGAATGTGTTATAGGAATGTGATTTGTTGTTGAATCTGCTCATGTATAATGCGAGAGTCAAACCAGACATGTTTCTACAAGATTGGGCATGCATGGATTCCTTGTTCTGGGTATGCATCTCCGAATGGTTCCATATTAAACCATAAGAATATAAAGTGTAGAGGGCTAAACCCATAAATACCCTTCCGCATGCATGTTTGTGTATGACTATGTATATGCATTGCAGGACAAGATTTCGATGATTCCCCGCGATAAGTATTTCGATACTCTAGGCTAGTACGTACAAGGGAAGCATCCACGTGAGCGGCAAGTAGCTTGGAATGCAATGAATAGACTATTCGGGATTGCGCATGTCATGACAAACCATTGGGTTGCGTATGAGGTCCATTTACGCTCCAAGTCTATCACCATATACAACTCCCTGTCTGCAGGAGGAGGTTGGGAAAATGTGAAGGCTCATTTCATCCCGCTAAGCGAGCAACTGCCATGGCTGTGCATGAAGTTAGGAGTATGTAATGTTGCGGCATCGTCGGAGACAGCAATGATGCCATAGAATATTCACAGCTTCGTAGAGGCGCCGCAACATTATAACTCAAACGACTGTGGCATATTTGCCATCAAGATCATTGAATGTTTGGCTACTGGAAGGTCGGTGACGAAAATTAAGCAAGCTTTAACCGAATAATTTCGTGATTCATACTGTGCCCAACTGTGGTCAATACGGGTGCTTGAATAGACATGATTCGGGAAATCCTTTTGTTAACGTACATTTTCTAGGCTTATTTGAAGACGTTCAAATACATTTGGATCAATGGAAGTTTGTAATAATATTTTGTTATTAAATTTTGTACATGTTAGTTAACTATATAACGGAGCGACAAGAATGTTGCTATACAATGTTAATATGACAAGTATAATAATTTTATGAATTGAACCCTAAATACATAAAAAAAACGAAGTAAAATATAGATGATTTGGTATATCCTTTTGATATGTTGCATTGTTACGCTAATTTCACCTCGGAGGGAGTTATTCAAACACGAAAGTCTTAATTGTATGATAATGCGGTGCCCACAATTTTCGTTCACAAAAACTGGAGGATGGAGGTAGTAAGTCAATAAAGAAAGTCTAATTTATTTTGTGCAATGATATGCCAATTTTATTCTCTATTTATAATTATAAATTTAATACACATCCTCGTATCTATATATATATATATATATATATATATATATAATAACAAAATAAAGGTCGATCAACCACGATTTTTCTTGATTATTTTGCTAAATTCTCATAATTTTGGCTAATTAATCAATATTTTAATCCAAATAATAGGTATCTTAATTGATATATCTTTAATTATTTCTTAGAAATATATATCTTTAATTATAAAAATAAAGATTATCTATCCAATTATTGTTTGAACATAGAGACGTATGGATTATTTTCTTTAGCAACTAACTTAGTATATGTATGTTGATATATCATATATATAACGACATCTTCAGGAATTAATATTAAATTGCATTAGTTAGCCTCTAACCAACGTTTTTTTACTAAAATAAAAATATTATAAAATTTGCTAAGGAATATTGATGATTTTAACATATACGGAGTACTGTATAAAATATATATACATGATTATTTAAATCAATTTAAATATTTATGATTATTTACACGTTGATGATTTCAATTTGAATAGAATTCTCATAATTTAAATCAATTATATATACATGATTAAAATTATGTATATAAATGAACTCATAATTTAAATCTCATTAGCCTATTTTCAATTACATCGAACAACGTACGGGCGGCTTAACATTTAAATTGAATTAAGCTACTCGATAAATAACATATATTTTCGACCTAACTATTTTTTTTATCACAGATAAACATTTAAAAGACTAATGATTAGCAAGATAATTATATCATTACAGCTTATAGTTTGTTAGTAGAGCAGGAACGGGCGTATGAAGAAGTTTATATGTATGAAAGTGCTAAATCAATATATAAGAATATGATTTCATCGATAGGAAAACTGAAATATGATGGAGTTATCCTTAATCAATATTTAAATGACGGGCTGCTTGACATTCCATCCTTCAATTATATTGAAGAACGGGCGCCTTTACTTTAAATGAATATAACCACGCGATTTATTTATTTTTCTTATTGGCCTTTTTTTTCAATAATGAGTGGTATTTTTCTTAATATACATAATTTTAAAAATGATAAATTAAAACTTATAATCAATATTTTAATATTTATAAGAGATTATTCTTAATTACTTTTAAATTTAGATTAAAAAAATATTTTTCATCCCAATAATTACATATTTTTTCTCTTAGTTATTTTATTGTTACCTCTTTTGAGTTTATCAGTTCTCCAATGGTTTTAGCTGAAGCCGCATTCAACCAATCTTCACTTTTCAAATTATGAATACCTCTTGATACATTACATATGACATGATTATTTGAATCTCCATGATCAGCACGTCTTAATCATTAAGAGTAAACCATAATCATTAACAAAATTAAATAAATAAATATCAGTATAGCAATACAATATGCATAAATATATTATTGTTTTTACATTATAGACTAATATGAATTGAAAATAAATTCATACCTTTTAATAAAATCTTTAAGTTTTTGACATCAGGTGAAATAAACATTTTAGTTGCTCTTTTCATTGTCGAAATCTTACCTGAAATAAAATTTAAAATTTAAGGAAACCATCCCAAAAATCACTTAAATTTCATTAAGGAATCAATGAATTAACAAAAAGTAGTGATGAATTATAAATAAACTAAAGATATTAATAAAATTTATAATTTACCATTGTATGTTAACAGCATGGTAAATTGTAAAGCAACCAATGTTGGCTTATTACTTGTGATTGCCTTGTTTTCAACATATAGTTTGAGCTCATCAGCAAACGACTCCCACAATACGCAATTTACTCGTGCACCACTATAATAAAGTTTATACAATTATTATTATTATGAATAAAAATAAAGAAATCTTAATTAACAATTCAACAAATATAAGAAATACATACTCTGAATCAGCCAATTGTATATCGCACTTTCGAGAAGTAGTGCCATATTTTATTTTCATGGAATCTATTTCAATAGTTTCCGTCTTCAGTTCGCCAAGAATATCTAAATCATGAATGTAATATTAATGTTAATATATCATATGAATAAATCAAAATATAAAATAAAAAAAATAAATATCTATTTAATACGAAATTTATCTTGCCTAAGACAAATTTTCGATCGTTCTTGGCAATGTCTACAAAGGGAAGAAACTGAAATCCATACTGATCAATTTTTATATCTTCAGTCATCTTAGATACCTTGGTGGCGAAGCTAAAATTAATCATGAAATTATGATTAATTTTGGCATTTTGAAGATTAGGCTTGTTTTGCTGTACTTGGAAATTTTTTATTTCAAATATCTTTCCATTAAAAGTTTAATTTGTTAAAAATACATAAATTATACTACTTTTTATTGAATTTTTTGGCATTACCCCTTTTTTTTCGACCAACATAATACTTGATATGAAAAATGTTACCAATCGTCAAGTTATTTATATATTACAACGTATACTTGACGGCTTAACGTTCAAAATGAGTATAACTATACGAAAAACAGGATCTCACCTTATTTACTTTTCTATTACAATTATCAACGGGCTACTTGATATTCAAAACGAGTAAAACTAATCGAGAAACGCCACACCTAATTGATCTTTTTTTTCAAATTCAATTCAATTTTATTTTTTTTAAAAGGATCCTAACAAACTATACTCTCAAAATAAATAATTTTATTATTATTTTCCACGAGAAGTGAGCCCCGTCGAATTTCGACGGGTACTAAACTAGTGTAAATATGAATATGAATGTTGTGGTTAATTTTTTTTATTATATTATTGAAAAGCTAAATTGACAAGTGGAATATGAGTATATATAAATACCAAAAAAATGGGCCAATGATTAATGGACAGGTTGAATGTGAGTATATATAACAAAACCTAAATAAATAGGTTTGTGGAGATCTGCAGACGTTAATGACTGAAACCAAGGTCCAAAATTGCAACTCCAACATTATTTTTTTGTTGTTATTTGCTAGGTGGGCTGTATGGCCCATAAGAAGGACATATAAAAGAGAAAATAAACGAGGCATAGAAGGGCAAGAAGGAGGAGCGGGAAGCAGGAGCGGAAAGGGTTCGTCGATCGAAGTAGGACAAGAATGAGAGAACCACACACCGAAATCGAGAAAGAATCAGATATGTGATTTCCGTCGACGACTTTAACTGATAATTGAAGCAGAAGTAGAGTATCAAAAAGCGGTTTTTAGGTTTAGATTTCACATTACCTAAATTAGGGTTTGAAGGGTTTCCCCCATTACAAAAATTAGGGCCAGATCACACAAACTAAGTGGTTCGGCAATAAATTTGATTTCTACTGTTAGTCCCAGAAAGAATAATTTGGTGTATGGGGAGGGGATACACCAATTGCCAACAGTTTTGACTTTAAATTATTTTGTGCGAAAGTGTTGACATGTCAGGTCAACTTTAACAGAGTGAGAGGCAATCTGTTGAGCAAGAACAAGTTCTGTAAAGAACAAGTTCACAATATGCTAACAGGTAGTCAATGCAGTGCGGAAGTTGGTGAGTGAGATTGGCTACTCTTTTTAGAAAAGCTTTTCGTTTGAACTTAGTAGATCACAGAGTTGTATGAAGAGAGATTGATGTGAATGCAGGTTAGAGTGCAAATGATAAATCAACTGAAAGGAATAATAAGGAGATAGACATAGTCGATTTTATCGTGGTTCGGGATAACCTTCCCTACGTCCACGTCAGCTACCATCGTAACTGAAATTCTTTGCTTCTCTCTTGTTTATGCTGACTGAGAATCAGCTTCAGTTCTCGTCTAACTCGACGAAAACTAAACATGAGTTCTAGGTCATGACCCTTACAAACTTCTCTTAAACTGAGATTACAATCTTGAAACAAACAACGATTCTGAACTTGCTAAGCTAATCTAGGCTTAACAATTTTAGAAACACTTTCTAAACTTTTTCTAACACATAGACTTTGAGAATGAAGAAATCTAAGGACTTCTTAAGCAGCAGTGAACGCTTAAGAACTAAGAATCCAGAATCAGAAATCTGAGTATCTTAACACTTGGGAAATCTTCTTGATTCGAGTGTTAAGTGATGCTTTTGATCTTCAGAGATTTCTGCAGATTTTTGGCTTGAATATCAAATTTTTCGTACTTGATTCTGGAGTGGCTTGAAGTATTTATAGGCAGCGATCTGAGATCTAGCCGTTGGAGTTGTCAGTGGTGGCAGAGAGGCCGTACAGCTGACTCACTTCTAGCCGTTGGAGGAATTCATCCTTGCTGGCAAACAGGTAGCAGAGGACATGTCATCCACACCTGAAGAGGTGGATCTGCTTGACCTTCGATCCGTAAGAATTCCAGCGATCTTGAGCTCTTCATGACAGGGCAGCTGGAACTTCTATTAAGACCTAAAAGAATAGGTTGAAGACTATAGAACAGATCGTTTACCACGACCTGTTCTTTACAAAGATTCAACCTTAAGAAAGCTAAGATAACGACCTGTACAAACAGGTTAGGTCGCTCTGATCAACACTATCTAGTATTGAAAAATCGTCTAATTGTGGTTTCAAAAAACATCATTAAAATCAATCTGCAGGGGTTCCCAACAATTTCCCTCTTTTTGATGATGTCAAAACCCAACACTTTACAAGTATTCCTATAGCTGAAAAATTAAATCTTTGAACAGATAGAGCATATAGGAATTTATATGATTAAGCATGTAAGCATAAAAAAACTAGAAAGAGGCAGTAGCCTGGACAAAGAGGTATTGTCATCAGGTCAAAAGGTGATCTTGTTTTCTTGAGGATAGGTTGATTGGACAGGTCGAGACAACAGGCTAGTTTCATCCTGTAATATCCCGAAGTTTCTTATTAAAATTTTATTGGTTAAAATAAGTCTTACATATGAATTTAGAAATTTTTCCAATTTTCTTGAGGGATTTAGAATAAGATAATATATTTCATTATAATGATTATTTATATATGATTTTCATAACCTTATACCCTAAGCGTATAACTAGTATATTATATATATATTTGATATATATACAAGTAGTAGTATGTGGTTACGTATATATATGGATATATACGTGTAATACATATAGTTTACTAAATTAATATTATATAAAGGGATATGTATCATATTATTATATTTGGTAAATTCCATAGCTTATCAATATCAATTCTTTTGAATCAATAACATGGCACCTTAACAAGGAAGATAGGTTAGATGATTCATCCAAGCTATGTTAATGACTACTCAAGCCTATACTACTTTTGCCCCTATAAATACGATGTCTGTGAAGCCATTTTTGCGGGGAATCATTAATTTAAATAAATTGATGTATCAAAATTTCAAGGATTCAAGTTTGTTGTTGGCGTAAATTAGTAGTAGCAAGAGATTCAAGACATCATTGAAGAAGAATCGTAGCATTCGACTTAAGATCAAGAATTTAATATATGTTTAGGTGAGGCTCTCTATACTTATAAAGTATTATTTGAGTTATTAAGTTCTGATAAAATGAGATTATCCATGAAAATATTTTTAATATGTTATTACGTGTTTAAGGCTCTTATAATATATGTGATCGGGTCTTTCGGTTGGTCTAACACATTAATCGGGAGGCTGTGCGCACAGTTAGAAATCGTTGGGTTGATCACCAATTGATTCTAACTAGAGGGGAGAATCTCTGGATGAAATATTCCATTGTCTCCAAACTATGGTTCCATCATGAAAAGGGATCTGACGGTGGTAATGTCCCGGGATCAATATAAGAGTAACATGGTAATACGCATGTGCGCACAAACATGAAAAATGAGGTTTTGTGTGCATGGAAGTAAATGATTTCAAAACCCTTCTATGTATACTTTATTATCATGGATATTCTTTTTACGAAAAATGTTTTTGGCACAAGCCCACTGGGTACATTAGTACTCAGCCTGCAATTCCTTTCCAAATGTTTTGCAGAGTAAGGAGTTGGTGGAACAGGCGGAGATTGGGAGGACTGTTGTTGTTACTGCAGCGTAAATAAATAAAAGCTTCCGCTACACCTATGAATAAAGTCTACCCCCCCCTCCATGTGTATTTTCCTAGGTCAACTCCGTATCTATAAATAAATTATCTACGTTCTTCTTACACCATGAATTATATATATACTACGGGTACTTAGACAAGTCGGCCAGCATGGGTTGTTCGGCTTAGCCAACCCCATAGTTTGAGCTGTATGTCCCGATCCCGTATTTATTTTATATATATGGGTATTCAGACATAGGCGGCCGGTACGGGAAGTATAGTTTATCTGCCCCGTAGTTTGTGCTGTCCGTCCCGATCCCATATTTAATTTCTTAATAATAAGGTTATATTATCCTAAGCCATGAGTCCCTTTCTATCCCCGCTTCTTAATTCCAACCCCTTGCCACGTCCCGGCATACGTGCCTTCCCTCGGGAACTGTGGCATGACACATCCTGTCGAGGATGCCTGTTAAATCATGATCTATTAAGGGCAGATCAGGTTACACCTAATCTCATATAGGCGCACTGAGCATTCCTAGCTTTCCACACAGCATTTTGAACCTTTCTTCTTGCAGAGGTTTTGTTAAGATATCAGCTCGTTGAATAGCTGTAGGAATCTTTTCTACCACAATGTCTTCTTTTTCAACATGATCACGAATAAAATGATGCCTCACATCAATGTGTTTGTATCTCATGTAATGAACTGGATTCAGTGTGATTGCAATGGTGCTAATGTTATCACAGAAGTTAGGAATTTTGCTCACAGAAATCTCATAGTCCTTAATTTGTTGTTTTAACCATAAGATCTGAGCACAGCAGCTCCCTGCAGCCATGTATTTAGCTTCAGTAGTTGATGTGGCCACTGAGGTTTGTTTCTTGGAAAATCAAGATATTAGTTTGCTGCCTAGGAATTGACAAGTTCCTGAAGTGGATTTTCGATCCATTTTACAACCACCATAATCTGAATCAGAATATCCTGTTAGTTCCAAGTTGTTATCACAAGGGTACCATAGCCCATAGTTGGGGGTGCCCTTGAGATAACGAAGAATTTTCTTGGCAGCTTCCAAGTGAGATTCTTTGGGTGCAGCTTGAAAGCGAGCACAAACTCCAACTGCAAAAGAGATATCAGGTCGACTAGCAGTTAAATATAATAAAGAACCAATTATTCCTCTGTACTGAGTTATGTTGGCTGGTTTTCCATCAATATCTGGGTCGATATTCCCATTGGCAAGCATAGGGATTTTGGCAGGCTTGCTGTCTTTGACCCCAAACTTGTCGATCAGCTCATGTGTGTACTTAGTTTGGCAGATGAAAATTCCTTCTTTTGATTGCTTAACCTACAATCCTAGAAAGAAATTCATTTCTCCCATCATGGACATTTTATATTTATCTTGCATTAGTTGTCCAAATCTATCACACAAAAACTGGGATTTTGATCCAAAAAGAATATCATCAACATAAATTTGTACTAAAAGGATATGGTCTCTCCATTTGATTGAGAATAGCGTTTTGTCGACTCTTCCTCTTTTGAAACCTGATTCGATTAGGAATTCAGCTAAGGTTTCATACCAAGCTCGAGGAGCTTGCTTCAGTCTATAGACTACTTTGTGCAATTTGTAGACTTTTGATTGATCTCCTTTTTCAAAGCCAGGAGGTTGTTCCACGTAGACTTCTTCTTTCAGTCTACCATTCAAAAATGCACCTTTGACGTCTATTTGATAGACAGTGAATCTGTTGTGAGCAGCATAGGCCAAGAAAGGTCTAATTGCTTCAAGTCTGGCAACAGGGGCAAAAGTTTCTTCATAATATATTCCTTCCTGCTGACAGTATCCTTTTGCAACTAATCTGGCCTTATTGCGAACTACTTCTCCAGATCCATCTCTCTTGTTCTTGAAAATCCATTTAACTCTAATTACTCCTTGATGAGTAGGTCGCTCTACGAGAGACCATACTTCATTTCTTTCAAATTCATTGAGCTCTTCTTGCATAGCTATAGTCCAATTAGCATTTGCAAGATGGTTCTTCATAGGATAGATAACAGCTTAGAAGACAGCTTTCTCCAATATGACGTCTTGTCCTCACGCCTTCATTTGGGTTCCCAACAATGATCTCCTCAGGATGAGCATCAACCCATCATCTTCGACGAGCTATTTCTTCTTCAGAGAGAGCATGTTCGGGCTCATCATTTAGGTCTTCAAACTCTGGATGAGGTTGAGACGAGAAGGGATTGAGTTGTTCAAGTTGTTAAGTTATTTGATCGACACTGGCCTGATGATTGGAGTCAGGCTGATTCGAGGTCTGAGAGACAGGTGATTGAGTTGGTGTGGACTGTGAATTCAGATTGGGAGGCACAGGTTGTAATTACTCAGGTTGGCTTGCTCCCCCTTGCTGTGAGCTCGGGTTGGAGTTAGCTTGAGCTGACTCAGTTTCCTCTTCTTTTGAATCATTGGGTCCCCAGCTTAAGATCTCCTCCAGGATTTGATCCTGAGTGCTGGTCTGACCTGTCACTTAACCTGAAGTTTGATCGGTGGATGGATTGGATAATGGAGTTTCCCTGTGCACACAGATAGATTCATCAAATACAACATGAGGTGTTACCTCCAAGTCATGGTTGACTTATTAAAGACTCTGAATGCATTGCTAGTATCAGAATATCCTAAGAATATTCTGGGGTCAGCTTTGCTATCAAAAGTTTTCAATTGAGTTTTCCCATTGTTATGGATGTAACACAAACAATCAAATGCTCTTAGATATTTAAGTATAGGCAGTTTATTTCTCCAAACTTCATAAGGAGTTTTCCCATGATGAACTGTGACGACAGATCGGTTCTGTGTATAGCAGGCAGTGTTGATGGCTTCAGCCCAAAACTTCTTAGGAAGTTTGGTCTCGTTCAGCATAGTACGAGCTGCTTCTTTGAGTGATCCATTTTGTCTCTCTACTACACCATTTTGTTGAGGTGTGCGAGCAGCAGATGTTTGATGGAGAATTCCTTTTTCCAAGCAGAAAGATCCTATCACTTGGTTGATGAATTATGTTCCTCGATCAGAATGAATGGTCTAAATTGTTAAGTTCTTTTTGTTGCACAATCTAGTGATCAGCTCAGGCAGCTTCTCCAGGGTCTCCTTCCTTTTGTACATAAAAATAACCTACGTGAATCTAGAAAAATCATCTATGACTACGAGAGTATATTTTCTACAGTTAAAGCTTAGAGAAGTGACTGGTCCGAACAGATCCAGATGGAGAAGTTCTAGAATTCGAGATGATGATTGAGTTGCAACAGATGGGAAAGATGCTCTGGTTTGCTCCCCTGCTTGGCAAGCTTCACAAACATGATATTTGCGAAATACTTGATCTGGTATTCCACGAGCCAGTTTGTTGCGAGCGAGATGAGTGATTGACTTGAAATTCAGATGACTCAATCTCTTGTGCCACAGCCAGCTTAGCTCATTTGCAGGTTTAGATACAAGGCAGGTTTCCTGTTCGTTGTTCCATTGGACAATATATAGATTATCATGCAGAACACCGGTAAGAAGAATTTCTTCTCCTTCCTTGTTTCTCACCAAATATTTGTTAGCAGTAAATTCAACTCTTTTGCCACTAGAGCACATTTGGCTTACAGAGAAAAGACTATGATTTAAGCCTTCTACATAGGTGACATCATCAATTGATGTTTTACCAACGATGACCTTACCGTAACCTTTCGTCTTTCCTTTGTCGTTTCCTCCAAAGGTGACGTCAGGACCTTCAAGTTCGATTAGATCAGAGAGGAGGTGTTGGAATCCAGTCATGTGTTTGGAGTATCCACTATCGATGATCCAGACAGGTCCTCATGCAGCTTCCTTCCTTCTTTCGTGCTTTCCACCCTGCAATTAAATAGATTTAGCAACCCATTTGAACTGGGGTGCTTTACTAGCAGGTTGTGATTTCTTTGCAGATTTGAGAGACTTCTTTTTCTTCATCCTCTTCCTGTAGACTTGAGGTGCAGACTGATACTGATCTGCATAGAAGAATGGGTCCTCATAATATTCTGAAGGTTGGAATGGCTGGCGACCTGAGCAGTAATAATCTTGGTACATTGGTTGCCTGTACTGCTCATAGCTATGCCACTGATCTGGATATTCAAACTGTGGAGCATTCTAATAGAAGTTTTGGATAGCCATATGATGGATAATGTTGTTGAGGATTGCAGTGGGGGTTTGGATTCCACTGTTCATGATAACCATGATCTGGATAAGAGTGTCATTGCTCATATCGAGTTTGTCTTTGACCGACAGGTTGTTTCTTTTTCTGTTTTAGAGCAGGTTGACTCTTGTTTTTCATCATTGATTTTCCCTTTACAGATTCACTATGATCTGTCCTTCTTGGGGTTGACTTCTTGAGTTGACTTCCCGAAGTTGATGCTTTATGTTCCTTGATCAGAATAGCTTGAGGCTGTCTGGCAGGATTTTTCAGTTCCACTCTTTTGTCAGGCAATGATTGATGAGCTAGCTTTGCTTCTTGTTTATCCTTTGACTTGACAAACAAGATCTGGCCTCCATCAACTTGATTCTTTTTCTGGCCTGAGAATCCAAGTCCAGTCTTGATGATTGGATTTCTTTGAACTGATTGAATTTCCTCCAGTTTCTCCTTTCCTTTGATCATGCGATCTATCTTTTATTGAAGATCGGTCAGCATCAGGGAGAGATCAAGAATATCTTTGTCTCTATTTGTGAGCATTTCTTTTAGATGCTCTTCCTTTAGAACAGCTTGATCAAGTTGAGATTTTAGGGTTTCTATTTCCTTTTCTTTGGCAGCATCATATGGTTTGAACTGTTCCTTCAGTGCCAGTTTGTACTTCTCATTTTCTTCTTCCAATTCTTTTCCGACCACCACCAGTTCTTTGAACATGGATGCAAGCATCTTGTAATCAGATAGATGTTGATTGAATTCCTCCCAAGATAGCAGCTCAAGGAATTTTCACCTATATTTTTATTGTTAGAAAGTATTGAAGGAGAGAGTTGAGTTTCTACCTTGGGAATCTCAAGATTTTCTTTGAGACCCATGCAGCATTCTTCTTCATCATCATTCTCGTCAACTTCATCAGCAAGATATGCATATTCGGAATTGAATTCTTTATCGTTAGATTTAACATCTGTGATGTAATCTTCTTCTGATGAGGTGTAGGAGAACGAGGGTTCTTTCTTGGATATTTTTTCAGCGAGTAGGGCTTCCCTTCTCTCTTTCAGTTTGCGATCTCTCTTTGCACGAAGTGCATCACGCTCTTCTTGAGTCAGGTTAGGACAGTCTGTCTTATAGTGACCTGTCTCACCACATTGAAAGCAACCTCCAGATGGAGTGTTAGTGGAATTCACATTTGAAGAGTTAGAGTTACCTTGACCTTTCTTGTCATTTTGAGGTAGAGTCTGATTTCTGAAATTCCTCTTGGAATCGTTATAGAATTTTCTGAATTTGTTCATTCTGGACTCTATTCTTTCATTTCGACGAGCAAGTAACACATAATCTTGGATCAATTGCTCTATTCCAGTAGATTGATCTGACTTAATAGTTTCTGTAGCAGATGAGATCTTAGCTTTGAAAGCTGCTTCACTTTCTTTCTTCTCAGCTGTTGGTTTGCTTAAACTAACAGCATGTTGATTTGATCCGTGTAGACGAACCATCTCATATTCATTTCCAACAAGAAGATCGAAGAGATCATCTGTCTACAGCTCGTTGAAGTCAGGACGACCTGGATGAAGTGCAACATACACATGCTAGCTTGTAGGTAGGGCACGCATCACTTTCTGATTCAGCTCACGCTGAGTATATTTCGATGGTTTTAGAGCAGAGATTTCTTGCATGATCTCAACAAATCGAGTTTTCATTTGATCTATTGTTTCTTTGGGTAGTATTTTGAAATCATCAAGCTTGCTGCAAGCAATACACATTCTGTTATCAAGCATTTCTTCGAACCCTTGACTGATTGCTTTCAAGGTATCCCACATTTCTTTAGCAGTTTTAAGATTTATGATCATAGCCAAGTGAACTCCCTTCACTGTGCTAGAGATCAGGCCTTTTGCAAAGCTATCAAGACCAGCTTCTTTTCTTTCCTCAACAGTATATGATCGAGGATCCTTCAATTTTGGTACATACTCAGTTTTGTCAGTAATATCAGTACCATGAGGAATGTAGATAGGAGTGGGTCCAATTTCAATGACATCCCACATAAGTACATGATGAGCTTCAAGGCACATCCGAATTCTGAAGCTCCAGTCTTCATATCCCTGGATGGAAAAGTCCTCACAGACTCTAAGGAGAGATGCTTCCACGATGACAGATAATACAAATGCAATGAAAAGATTTTCTAGGATCTAGTCCAAATTGGCCAAAACCTTTTGAAAAGTTTCAGTATGCAGAGGCGATGGTCAAAAGAACCACCGCTCTGATACCACTTGTTGGTCCTAGAAAGAGTAATTTGGTGTATGGGGGGGGATACACCAATTGCCAACAGTTTTGACTTTAAATTATTTTGTGCGAAAGTGTTGACAGGTCAGGTCAACCTTAACAGAGTGAGAGGCTATCTGTTGAGCAAGAACATGTTTTGTAAATAACAGGTTCACAATATGCTAATAGGTAGTCAATGCAGTGCGGAAGTTGATGAGTGAGATTGGCTACTCTTTTTAGAAAAGCTTTTCGTTTGAACTTAGCATATCACAAAGTTGTATGAAGAGAGATTGATGCGAATGCAGGTTAGAGTGCAAATGATAAATCAACTAAAAGGAATAATAAGGAGATGGACACAGTCAATTTTATCGTGGCTTGGGATAACCTTCCCTACGTCCACGTCAGCTACTGTCGTAACTGAAATTCTTTGCTTCTCTCTTGTTTATGCTGACTGAGAATCAGCTTCAGTTCTCGTCTAACTCAATGAAAACTAAACACGAGTTCTGGGTCATGACCCTTACAAACTTCTCTTAAACAGAGATTACAATCTTGAAACAAACAACGATTCTGAACTTGCTAAGCTAATCTAGACTTAACAATTTTAGAAACGCTTTTTAAACTTTTTCTAACACATAGACTTTGAGAATGAAGAAATCTAGGGAGTTTTTAAGCAGCAGTGAACGCTTAAGAACTAAGAATCCAGAATCAGAAATTTGAGTATCTTAACACTTAGGAAATCTTCTTGATTCGAGTGTTAAGTAATGCTTTTGATCTTCAGAGATTTCTGCAGAGTTTTGGCTTGTATATCAAATTTCCCCGTACTTGATTCTAGAGTGGCTTGAAGTATTTATAGGCAGAGATCTCAAATCTAGCCGTTGGAGTTGTCAGTGATGGCAGAGAGGCCGTACAGTTGACTCACTTCTAGCCGTTGGAAGAATTCGTCCTTGCTGGCAAACAGGTAGCAGAGGACAGGTCATCCATACCTGAAGATGTGGATCTGCTTGACCTTCAATCTGTAGAATTCCAGCGATCTTGAGCTCTTCATGACAGGGCAGCTGGAACTTCTATTAAGACCTAAAAGAACAGGTTGAAGACTATAGAACAGATCTTTTACCACGACCTGTTCTTTACAATGATTCAACCATAAGAAAGCTAAGATAACGACATGTACAAACAGGTTAGGTCACTCTGATCAACACTATCTAGTATTGAAAAATCGTCTAAGTGTGGTTTTAGAAAACATCATCAAAATTATCTGCAGGGATTCCCAACATCTACCCATTGTCATTGTAATCTAATTATTAGTGTTTGTCGTCCTTGGAAATGTTCCATATACACAATGGCAGAAGTGGGGCTTAGACGGAATAGGGCTTTCATTAAGGTCATCCTGTCGATGGACAACAAGAAAATGGTAACGTATGTTGTTACTAGTTCCATTGATTTTGATGATAAGCTCGTTTGTTGGCTTGGGTGTTTGATTTCGAATTTAGGTTTATAACTTTTTCTCTTGACTTCTTGCGCGAATAGATGATGCCTCCACTTATATCAAAGAAGTTGGATAGGGTTAAATTACGCCAAGTTAAACTGCAATCACGAATGGGTGAATGGGATGTCCAGATTCAAAGGAATATTGCTGATGGCCTACTATATTTCGCTAGTGGTTGGACCGAATTTGCGGATGCCTATTTTCTACAAGAGTCAGAGTTACTACAGTTTTTGCACACAGGGGATATGGTGTTGTGTGTAACTATCCTGAAAGCATCAGGACAGGAAGATCTACTCATGTTATTCGGGGATAAATAGGCCGCTGGCCCCTCGGTTGTTCAGCCTTATAAAGGAAAGGGCAAAGAACCAATGTGTTTCCTATCTGTCAACAGGCCAGGCACTGCATCCGGAAGCAGGACCATAATTGCCAATGTTGGTGCAAGCAGCAAGGATGATACCGGGGGAAGAGACTTAGTTGTGGTTCCGCAGCAAGGAGTGATACCTCATCCTCGACCACTTCCAGGTGAGTTGATACATTATTGAATACATAATTGATCTACGGTTGTTACGGTGGTCCTTTAGATTGTTTAAATATCTTGATTCATTGTCCAGACATCTTTGAGACTGCTGATGTGCATGGGACGATTGTAATTGGGAGACATTCTGTGTATGCAGTGGTTAGTATAAGGCCTTTATGATCCTCATTTCCTTCCAATTGTTTATTTAGATTACATATGCGCACACTTATTATTGGTTACATTATTATGTGAATAGGCAATTGGAAGGGATTTTGTAAGAAGGACAAAGCTTCAGCGGGCAACGGAAATCAAACTGATCTGCGAGGATGGCAGAGAATGGCCAGTAACTGTGAGCACATCCAAACACACTACTGATGGCCAGGACGCAGTAAGGTTCACAACCGGGTGGATTGAGTTTTACGAACATTACAAACTCCGTCGTGGTTCACAGTGCTATTTGAAAGGCCACCAGTGCTGATCTCAATTCTGCACCTCCTGCACGCCTTGGTATAAAAATCTCCCAATAGGCTGTTTGGTATCTCTCTTTTGTTATCCTTTTTTGCATGGCCATGCTCTTGGTGACGGTGTTAAAAGAATAACTCTTTTACACTTCGATGATTTGTTCGTATTGTGAATGATGTGGATGTTTGGACAAAAAACTCTTTCTTTTGTTAATATGGTAGTTTATATGTTCTAACATTACCTGAGATTTTGTTTCCACCTCGTATCTGAATTCATGTTATAATTATAAGTATCATATTGGAATTCATGTTATAATTACAAGTATCATATTGTGTGTTGTGTTGGGTTACTTACATAAACGTAACTAAATGAAAGGTGATTAAAAGTCGTTGTACATCATATTCAGATGGGAATCACCAATGAAGATTCCATTCAGACATGAAAATTGGGAATGTCGATTTCATACTACATAAAAGGCAATAGTACACAGAATAAATTTGTCTTACAAAACCATATCAAATCAACATAACATCTGCCAAACTATCAAATTCTGCTAATAATCTAGTGAAATGGCTTCCTACTCTTAAACTCCAACATGAATGTTTAAATTATTGCACAATCAACAACGCGATCAGAACTGTATGCTTGGCCTTTCTTAAAATGAATCCTCTGCACGTATCTTCAGCAAACCTGAGGACATAGTATAAGAATTACTATATATTTTCATAATCGAGATCGAACATACTTTAAGAAGATGACATATTCTTAGCACTAAAGAAGAGACATATTACAATACCTGAATGGGATTTATAGGTTAGAGACTGATTAAAAGATCAAATTGGGGAAGAAGACATGTCCATGAATGTTTCGGTATGGAACGGCAATTGAATTTTTTCTTCATTCTTCTTTGGAGTCTTCCTAGGAGTTTGGGTTGGCCCATCTACTGCTAAGAAAAGCACAAAAAAATCAACTAAAAAAAAGGTCATTCACAAATTTGCCCAAAAAACAACACTCACCCTCTTTTGCAGCCAAATTACTAGCTTTTTTTTCTTTTTGGAGGACGCATATCGCTTTTCGTAGATGCGTTCAGGATCACAGAACATGTGAAGAAATCCACTAGATGAAATGTCGCAAGTCGGCTTCCTTTTTATTTTCAACTCTGGCTTGCCGACCATAGCAAAAACCTGCTAGCTAAGCTCCTCAACCCGGTCACTTATCATATCACGCGCACTCTCATTATGTATTTGTAACACCCCAAACTTTTAATTAGGTTTAGAAGACTTTTGGGCCAAACCAGTTCAAAAATAAATTAGATGCTATAAATTAATGAGCCCAACATATATTACATAAAGTCCAATTTAAAGGAAAAGGGCTAGGAGTACTATTATTATATGAAAATGTATAGAAGCCCAAATATTATACTATGGCTAATTAACTTTGATTAAATTATAAACTTTTATTAACTCTTAATCCATCATACACGTTTCAGCCTCAATATTCATATCTCCTCCGCTGCTTCCACGTATTTTGAAGTCTTACAGATGTTATTCTCACATGTAACCTCATTCTTTATCACCTTCCAAAAATCATTAAACACCTCACCACAAATTCACTTCTTCACTTCAGAGTTCGTATTCTTCTCTCTTTTACCATCTTAAATCACGACATATCTCTCTTCTATCTTTGATTCAGAATCGCCATAATCTTCTTTAAGTAAGTATGCTGAATTCTTTGATGAATAACTATTTCTTGTAAACTCCATAAATTCAGCCATAAGCATAGCGTATATCCACACTTATTGATTGTCATCATATCCGAAAACACAAAATAGGATGCATGAAGTCTTGTTTAAATTCCAAAATCTATTTTCCATAACATACACCTACTTTGGATATATGTTCAAATCGAAGTTAGCGTATTAAGTTAATAAGGAATTCAATAAAACTAAATAACAGATAAAATTACAAATTTAAGAAGGAATAGGAAGAAAAAGAAAAAGAAAAGGAGAAATTATAGATGAAAGAATCTAGGCTGGAGTAGTTGACGACAGGCGTCGTGATGTCACCGGCGTACAGCGGTGCTGCAAGGTAGCTGTCGGGGCTGAGGTGCGGTGATCTTCGGTAGCAACAGCGGCTGTGATAGTCGCCGGGAAGGAAGAATAGGAAAGGGCGGAAGTAGGGGATTCGTTATGTTACTGTTATAACGAGAACTTCTAGGGAGAGACAATTGAACTGTGTGTGCAGGCGTGAGTTATAAGGACAGGATTTTGAGCTTATTCTACTTGGAAAAAAAAAAAAAGGGATCGAGAACTATGGCCTTTAATTAACTTGGGTAAGAGAATTACGGCAGCAAGGCAGTAAGAAAACGAGGTTATTCACTTCAACTAGGCTGTGTTTTGATCTTTTGGTTACTAAATTAGCAATGAACTGCACTAACTAAGAGGATAGTAATGAATAGTTGAATGTGTCAAAGTGAATTATTAAATAATTAGGTGTGCAATGGAATGATCAAGTCTAAAATTTGGAAAACTATAATTCGATGAAGTATGCAATTTTAGTGGCCTTAGTTTTAATTAATTAAAGATTGGCTGAACTTCTTCTAATTGAGGAATCATTAAGAATACGTAAAGCTTAAACTATTTTATTTACTAACATTAGATAGACATTTACTAAAATTGGTAGTCAGATCCTACAACTGAAACAAGGTATATAGATTCAGATCAATAGCATGTCTACTTTATGATACATTCTAGCTTCATGATGAGTTAAAAGAGATTCAATTAGAATTTTTATTGTAGATCAAGTTCCCGGACGTCCGAATTAGAGCTACCGTACCAGCTCACTAGTGTTAACTACAACTACAAGGTGGGTTATTTTCCAAAACCTATTACTATTTTTACAAAAGCTTTACGTCTATGATTCAAACTATTTTACTATGCTCATACGTGGATTGACATGACTTGCATATGGAATTCCTACAATGTTCACGACACACTATGTTTATGTGGCCACATCGAGTCTTGTCTCCACACAATGTTATATATGAGCCATGTTATATGAAAGCAAATACATTTCTATGATACAATATTCTGGACGAAAACATATATGTATGTATTGCCCACTGAGTGTCTTTGGCACTCACCCCCAAATATTTTCAAATTATTTTATAGGTATGGAGTGAAGGAAGGCGGGCGACGTGGACTCACGGACTATGTTTAGTTGACCCAACTTTTGTTCTTTTGTGTATTCGGGTCAAACTATGTATATTTTGGTCAAGATACTACTACTTTAATGCTTCCGCTGAATGGTTGTAAGAATTTTATAATTATGTAAATTATTTTGTAATATATTAAATGCTCTACTTCGTCGTAGTTCTGAGGTTTTGATTCGACTATTCAACTCTCATTTTATTGGAGGTTGATTGGCAAACTCATTTGAGAAGAAGTTTATTCGATTTTAAATTTTCGAGCAGGATTTATAATTATTGAGCAGCTTATTCTTGGTGTCCCTTTTCTTATTTCTTCTTTCTTCGTTTGTGTTTGGTAGCGCCCTAATTTTCTTGAGTCGGGGCGTTACAGGTGGTATCAGAGCAGGTCTACCTTCTGTAGGCCTGTGTTATATATATATATAATAAAAGTTCAATTGTGTACCAATATTTCCTATTCTCCCATTGTCTAGTCCACGACTCCACGCCACGCCTACTTCCTCCAGGTATGAAAGTATTTACGAATTCCTATATCTTGAATGGCTTCAAGCAATATTTGCAAAATAACTACTATGTTCTTGAAAATTATTTGCTATGATTTCTAAGGAGCGCAATTTTAGACCTTATTTGTTAGCTTATAAGGACAATTAACCTCAACTATTTTTACTCCTCTGTACTTGTGAACTTAGGTGGACTTGAAACACAAATGAATTACCACTTATTTAGTGAACATATTTGAAATCTTCATTTTAAGTTCCGGAGAACTAGAACCACTAATAGAAGGTGTGAAGACATTGCAAGATTTTAGGCCACATCATCAATTGTTATTCGTGGGAAATTCTACTTCAAGATGATCAAGAACGAGATATTATCACTTCCAACACTTTGAAGAAATTACACCATCATTTTGCCACACCACGACTTTGCTATGATCTTTAGAATGGATGCACGCCCATATAGATGACTAGAAGCTTAAAGTATGAATAGGCAACCACCTATCAAATATACATATGAATATAGAAAGTTTCTCTACGAAAGCAATATTGGCGACTATATTCAAGATCATTTATCTTATTTATGGCATGTTACCTATTGTTTATTCATGTTCACTCTTTACTCACGCTAACTTAACATACGTGCGTAGGATGCCGCCTAGAAGATAACAAGGGCAAGGTCGCAATCCACAGCATGAAGACATTAGTCAGATCGTCGAGCAATTCAGGCGTTATACTCCGCCAACTTTTGATGGACAAGGAGAACCGTTAGAAGCGGAAGTGTGGCTACGAGCCTTAGAACGAATTTTCAATCATATAGCTTGTGAGGATAAGCGTCGTGTGGCATGTGCTCTATTTCAACTTGCAAGAGACGCAGACTATTGGTGGGAGTCTCATAGTCGAACTCTAACAGCAGAACAACTAACTAATATGACGTGGGACGAGTTCAAGCAGGCCTTGATGCAAAAATATATTCCAAATTGTTATCGAGAGCGAAAGGAAAATGAGTTCTTGTATCTTCGACAAGGAAGCTCAACAATAGATGAATATGATAGGAAGTTCAACCAACTCTCTCGCTATGCTCCTCAATGGGTCGACACGGATGAAAAAAAGGCACTCCGATTTAGGAGAGGCCTACGAACTGAAATAAGTGTTTCTCTTGCGGGACGAGGTACGACGACGTACGCTGAGACCCTTGAACGAGCTCAGGATATCGAATCACTGCTTCAATTTGATGATAGAAAGGTTAGTGACTCTAAGGGAAAAAGGAAATGTGACAATCAAGAAACAAATGAGATAAGGGCCGAAAAACAAGCTAAGATAGGAGAAGATAATAAATCGCGTAACCAAAATGAGAAGCCATTATGCCAAAAATGTAACAAGAGGCACTATGGAGAGTGTTTGTTAGGAAAGAACGTATGTTATCGATGCAAGAAAACAGGGCACGATCTCTACAATTGTCCAAGGAACAAAGATGAACAAAGAAACAACGCAGGAAATATCCAACGGCAACAATCACCAAGATATCCACGTGCATACGCTTTGAATCAACAAGTTCCAGGCGAACCCAAAAACATGCCAGGTATAAGTTGTTCGTAATGTGTTTATGATATTAATAGAGTCACTTGATCAGATTTATGATTATTTTATATGCTATTTAAATTTCGAGGACGAAATTTTTTTAAGGAGGTAGGATTTGTAACACCCCAAACTTTTAATTAGGTTTAGAAGACTTTTGGGCCAAACCAGTTCAAAAATAAATTAGATGCTATAAATTAATGAGCCCAACATATATTACATAAAGTCCAATTTAAAGGAAAAGGGCTAGGAGTACTATTATTATATGAAAATGTATAGAAGCCCAAATATTATACTATGGCTAATTAACTTTGATTAAATTATAAACTTTTATTAACTCTTAATCCATCATACACGTTTCAGCCTCAATATTCATATCTCCTCCGCTGCTTCCACGTATTTTGAAGTCTTACAGATGTTATTCTCACATGTAACCTCATTCTTTATCACCTTCCAAAAATCATTAAACACCTCACCACAAATTCACTTCTTCACTTCAGAGTTCGTATTCTTCTCTCTTTTACCATCTTAAATCACGACATATCTCTCTTCTATCTTTGATTCAGAATCGCCATAATCTTCTTTAAGTAAGTATGCTGAATTCTTTGATGAATAACTATTTCTTGTAAACTCCATAAATTCAGCCATAAGCATAGCGTATATCCACACTTATTGATTGTCATCATATCCGAAAACACAAAATAGGATGCATGAAGTCTTGTTTAAATTCCAAAATCTATTTTCCATAACATACACCTACTTTGGATATATGTTCAAATCGAAGTTAGCGTATTAAGTTAATAAGGAATTCAATAAAACTAAATAACAGATAAAATTACAAATTTAAGAAGGAATAGGAAGAAAAAGAAAAGAAAAGGAGAAATTATAGATGAAAGAATCTAGGCTGGAGTAGTTGACGACAGGCGTCGTGATGTCACCGGCGTACAGCGGTGCTGCAAGGTAGTTGTCGGGGCTGAGGTGCGGTGATCTTCGGTAGCAACAGCGGCTGTGATAGTCGCCGGGAAGGAAGAATAGGAAAGGGCGGAAGTAGGGGATTCGTTATGTTACTGTTATAACGAGAACTTCTAGGGAGAGACAATTGAACTGTGTGTGCAGGCGTGAGTTATAAGGACAGGATTTTGAGCTTATTCTACTTGGAAAAAAAAAAAAAAGGATCGAGAACTATGGCCTTTAATTAACTTGGGTAAGAGAATTACGGCAGCAAGGCAGTAAGAAAACGAGGTTATTCACTTCAACTAGGCTGTGTTTTGATCTTTTGGTTACTAAATTAGCAATGAACTGCACTAACTAAGAGGATAGTAATGAATAGTTGAATGTGTCAAAGTGAATTATTAAATAATTAGGTGTGCAATGGAATGATCAAGTCTAAAATTTGGAAAACTATAATTCGATGAAGTATGCAATTTTAGTGGCCTTAGTTTTAATTAATTAAAGATTGGCTGAACTTCTTCTAATTGAGGAATCATTAAGAATACGTAAAGCTTAAACTATTTTATTTACTAACATTAGATAGACATTTACTAAAATTGGTAGTCAGATCCTACAACTGAAACAAGGTATATAGATTCAGATCAATAGCATGTCTACTTTATGATACATTCTAGCTTCATGATGAGTTAAAAGAGATTCAATTAGAATTTTTATTGTAGATCAAGTTCCCGGACGTCCGAATTAGAGCTACCGTACCAGCTCACTAGTGTTAACTACAACTACAAGGTGGGTTATTTTCCAAAACCTATTACTATTTTTACAAAAGCTTTACGTCTATGATTCAAACTATTTTACTATGCTCATACGTGGATTGACATGACTTGCATATGGAATTCCTACAATGTTCACGACACACTATGTTTATGTGGCCACATCGAGTCTTGTCTCCACACAATGTTATATATGAGCCATGTTATATGAAAGCAAATACATTTCTATGATACAATATTCTGGACGAAAACATATATGTATGTATTGCCCACTGAGTGTCTTTGGCACTCACCCCCAAATATTTTCAAATTATTTTATAGGTATGGAGTGAAGGAAGGCGGGCGACGTGGACTCACGGACTATGTTTAGTTGACCCAACTTTTGTTCTTTTGTGTATTCGGGTCAAACTATGTATATTTTGGTCAAGATACTACTACTTTAATGCTTCCGCTGAATGGTTGTAAGAATTTTATAATTATGTAAATTATTTTGTAATATATTAAATGCTCTACTTCGTCGTAGTTCTGAGGTTTTGATTCGACTATTCAACTCTCATTTTATTGGAGGTTGATTGGCAAACTCATTTGAGAAGAAGTTTATTCGATTTTAAATTTTCGAGCAGGATTTATAATTATTGAGCAGCTTATTCTTGGTGTCCCTTTTCTTATTTCTTCTTTCTTCGTTTGTGTTTGGTAGCGCCCTAATTTTCTTGAGTCGGGGCGTTACAGTATTGCACAACCAGCCAGTTCGTACAATTTGCGGACTACTCCATCCACGAAGAACACAAAGGAGTAAGTGGGAATTGGATCCGCATCATTCTCAGTTCTCACAAATCCTCCATTCACTCTCCGCCTCCATCTATTCAAGATTAGTGCCTCCGGTATGGCAAAGACATTATACTCAAGCCAAACCTTAAGTATATGATGGCAAACTATGCCATATGTTTCCCACATCTTACACGAACAACTAGCATAATGAGTTTTTAAGTTCAACATCACTGTGCGTACACGCTGCTCCTCCACAGTTATGGCCGATATCTCCAAATTATCATCCCCGACTTCTTTTCGTGGACCCTTCAGAACCACATTCAATGATCGAGTAACCTCACCCTCAAATGCCTTGAACACGTGACGGGTGTATACAACGGCTACGAGGGACAACAGCTGGTTGTTGCTGATCAACTGCCCCGGCACCCACATCGCAAGTGTGTCTTCTTGAAGCTCCTTTTCGCGCCATCTATTCTGGATTTGTTCAAAATTACTGACAAACTCAATTAATGAAGCACTACCTTGTTGAAGAGTCTTCAAGACACCGTTCGTGGCTTTGCTCTTGGAGGTGGCATGAAGGCCTGCACAAAATGTATCATTCGTGATTATAGAAGACCACTGGTGGCAGTTCTTATACATAGTGCCGAACCAGCTGATGTCCTTGAGCTTATACGTGTTGATCATTTCACTCCAAAACTTGTCAAATTCAGGTTCGGTCTCCACACCATTCATGCATCGGTACCACAGTTTTCTTGAATTCCTTGTTATGTTTCAAAGAGCCAAAATGGGCATTGGCATTTTTATTTATATGTCATTGGCACAAGCGGTGTTTAGAATGGGGGAACACTTTATCAATACCATTAATCATGGGAGCACTCTGATCGGTAAATATCATCTTTGGATGCACACCATTCATAGACTCCAAAAATGTTTTAAATAACCACTCAAACATACCAGTTGTCTCATCCGATAGGAAAGCCATCCCAAACATACCATTGAACGTATGGTGATTAATCCTAATAAATGGAGCACAAATGAGGTTATACTTGTTCGTACGATATGTTGTGTCCACGGACATAACATACCCGAATGCTTGATAGTCATGGCCGCACCTTTCATCACGAAAGAAAAAATTAATGATTCTGCCGTTATCATCGGTCTGAACCCTCCAATAATAATATGTCTCCTTCTTTGCTTTGTCCATGAAGTACTCCATAAGAGCGGTTGCGTCACCGTTCTCAACCTTGGTTGCTTTACGGGATCGCTTCCTATGATCGTAAGCATCTTGCAAAGTAAAGCCAAGGTTCTGCGGACCACCACATTGCGCATCCATAATTTGATAGGCACTACTCACTCCAACACCAAAAGAGGTCAATGCATCAATAAGTGAACTTTTTGCATAAGTTAAATTCCAGCATGACCTCAACATATAGGACAGCTCCACAAGGACAAGTGCGTGATTGTGTTCAGTTATGAATTGAGTTACAGCCCAGCCACCGCTGTTGCCTTTGCATATTCTAATCTTTGCTCTGCATCCGGTGTGCGTGACGAGTTTCTTGTAAGCTGAGACGCGGCTAACGGGACCTTTGCAATTAGGCATTCCAGTAGCCGAACAAATGTATTATTTCCACCTCATGACATCACTTCTCCCAAAGTATCGTTGCTCTCCACGTCTTACGCTAAAGCCTTTAGTGCGCCCATACTCACAGTACAGAATATAAGCGTGGTCAATATCTTGAACTGAATTCCCAACAGCAAGACTAGTCTCCAAATCGAGGACAGCTTTATCCAATTCCGTCATCTCACCTGATGCGGTTTCGGCCTCGGATCCAGACTCTTCCTTGTCACACTCAGACAAACCATCTGCCCAGAACTCCAGCTCTGAGGCCACACGACGTTAACATCCGTGCTAGACTCATCTTCTGAACCCGACCCAAAATCTTCAAAATCATGTAAGCCCATTTCATCTTCTACTGAAACATCATCGTCTGACATTGAAGACATCTCTCCAATTTTGACCTAAATATATAGAAAATTAATCAACTCACGTTTAAATCGCCTTCCTCGACAAAGACATAAACGACACTGCAAATATAGATTTAACTGCAATCACATTAACTGAATTATATAAAGCCTACCATCTACCAAAAAAAAATCGATTTTAAACTACAAGAAGCTTTCTACTATGCACAAATCCATTACACAAACAAAAATCTTCAGTACCTCTACACCTTTGCGTCTCTCGAGATCTTCTTCGTCACTTCCCCCGCAAATAGAAAAAGCTTACGAAAGATTTAGCAATGGAGAAGAAGAGATGAATAGAAGGAGATGAATACAGTACTGTGTAAACTTAAGTGTATACATACGTGCAAGGAAGTTTGTAAACCATATATGCCTCAACCATGATTAATTTCTTGCTTGACGAAACTACCCTTAAGTTGACAAGTCAAAATTGCCACATGGCAGCAGATTAAGGCCCAAATGCATTGCTTGATTTGCATAATCCCGATAGCCAAAAAACATGCGAGAGAGAGGAGAGAGAAGTTGAGACATGTGAGACAGAAGAAGGGATAAACGAGACACTCGTACACATTTAAATTAAATGTGTTCACACTGTTACATAAGATTTTACCCTTAATGTTTCAATTGAATTACAATGCCATTACAAATTGATTTTAAATCAATTTGCAATTGATTGCTAAACTATAACAGTTTGCACTTTACATTTGCATTAAAATTGAACTAATGCATATTGATCTAATTTAAAATCAAAATATATACTTGTAATACATTCAAATTAACGTTTTTTTTTCCTTTTTTATTTTATTGAAATGCTACATTCAAAAATTTCATAACGGATATATATCAATGTAGATTTTGAGTTGGTTCACAAAAAATATAGAAAATTAGTCATAAATGAAAATTAAAACTGAGATTAACGGAAATCATAATAGTGATTTTTTTATATGATAATAATTAAAATGTAATATACTTAAACCTACAAATAAAAAAGTCAAAATGGATATCAATATAGATTTCCGATTGATTCACGACAAACATACATAACTAAACATAGATCAAGGTTAAAATGAAGATTGATGAAAATGGTCAAATCATTTGTATGATTTAATCAAACATAGAGTGATTCGTATTATGTCGCTTAAGATATGTCAAGATTTGCCTACAACTTAAGAAAAAGTCACAATATACCTAATCTTTATACAATGGGACTAAAATACCCATTTTAGTGTTTTTTAGCGATATTCTTATTATCCATTCCTTTAGGCTATAGAACAGATTTTTGAATTTGATGCTCTCTCTCTCTCTCTCTCTCTCTCTCTCTCTCTCTCTCTCTCTCTCTCTCTCTCTCTCTCTCGCCTGTTCAGCTTTCTCTCCATCACCGAAATTCTTTCTGTCGGCGGCGGCGGTGTAGGGTTTAGCGTACGACATCCCCATTGAAGAACTTGGTGTTGCTGTTTTCTACTGTCGAAATCCTTTCCGAGTTTAATGATGAGCAATCTTTGTCCCTTTCTCTAAGGCAGTTGAGGCCCCACATTTTCGATGTAGAGGAGGTTGCCGCCGTTTATATCTTTGTCGATTGCTCAGTTCGTCGTCATCGTCTTGTACAGATTCTGCGTCGCATATATTTGATCACAAAGGTTATAGCTACCATATTTTTTGTTGTTTTCCTTCTTTCTTTGTTGTCTTTTTAGATTATTTGTTTCCCCGAATGATCAGTTGCAGTCGGAGTGTGTGTGTTTCGAACTCTTTCAATTTTAAATCGCAGAAATTTGTTGGTGTTGTTTTGGTTTCATGATTTGATCAATATATGGGAAGTTTATATAGTTTTGTGTGGGTTATGACAGTACAGTTCTTACATTAATATATGTGGTAGCATTAAATGTGCTGCAATAAATGATATGTATTTGGGGATTGCAATGTTTTTCTTATTTCTTACCAACTATGTGCTCCGATTTTGCCATTTTCTTATTGTCGTGTCAGTTTGTAAGCATTTATGGATTTTCCTGAGTATGTTTGTGGATGGCAAGATTATTTTACTATCTTACCATGTTTGATTTCTGGTTTTTTGCGTTTTTAATACAGATCATGGTGCGTGCTGTAATTGATCTTCACGGAGTTGATTAACAATATATACGCTGGTGGAACCAAGGATTACATTCCGATTCCAGTGGGTGGTATAACTTTTGAAGAGTTATTATCGAAGTTGGAGGCTCGATTGGACAAGGACCGGTCTATCTACACATTTGAGATCGTTGCGTTAGTAAAAGGTGATTAAGATGAAAATATGAGAATGAAGGTTACGGACCAGTTTGAGTGGACTTCTTTGATGGATATGATGGGATTGCCCACTATTCACGTCAATGCATGCCCCAAATGTATGCCCATTTCAGGTTTTCCTAACAACGGATATATTGCTAGAGATGATGCAGCTGTTGCACCACTAAATGCTCCACCCCATGGGAAAAATGCAGATATCGTTGTGTATGGGCAATGGAGAATACGAGGTGCATCCCAACATGCTTTGTTAGGAATTGAAGGTATTCCAACGCAAATTGAAGTCCTCCACACTGGGAAACTTGCTGTGGGCTTCGTATTCGCGAGCAAGGATAGCATGGTCTCATCAGTTCATTTGTGCCATTTGAAAAAATTCGTGGAATTCCGAACTAATGTCTCCGATTTATTGTATTACCACGTGCAATGCAAGTTTAAATTGACGTGCGCATTCTCTTTGTGAAGTAGATCTTTTGGGAAATCATGGAGAGTGTATGAACTTGTGAAGCACACATGTCATGTAGATCTTTGGACGGATATTGAACCTAGAGTGACTACAAGAGGCCCTTAAATGAACGAAGACGGCTTCATTCTTAGGCCTAAGGATGTTCAGGGTCAGTTACTAAGAGATAACGGCGTTAGGTTGAAATACCGGACTCCTTTAGCTGGGAAGAATCGCACTTTGAAAGCGATTTATGGAGATCACGACCACTCTTTTCAGGTAAGAATGTAATAGTTCTAACCACTATAAACCGTAAGATATATATATATATATATATTTTCTTACCAATATTGGTTTAGGTTATAAGAATTTTACTCATGTTCTTTGTATTTACAATATAAGAATTTAGTATTTCGTACGAACCAGTATATATAACATAGGCATTTACAATGCTTACCATACAACGGGATAAGAATTTCACATTTTCTTACAATCTTTTGTCACAATAGTTTTTGTTTTTTTTCTTTTTTTTTCGTAGATGATTGAAGATTATCTTTACATGCTGGAACAGAAGAACCCCAGCTCGGTAGTGGACTTACAAACAGGCGTTGATTCTTCCTTTCAGTACTGCTTCTTTGCTCTAGCTACATCTAAAAGAGCCTTCCGGGCGTGCCGCCCTATTATCGTAATTGATGCCAAACACCTAAAGGGGAAATACAAGGGCGTCTTGTTTGTCGTATCCACTAAGGATTCAAATGAACAAATAGTCCCGTTGGCTTTTTGTATTGGTCACAGGGAAAAGGATTTGTCTTGGACGTGGTTTCTTGAGCATATTCGGATGAGTTTTGGTTGTCCGCCAAATTTATTGATAGTGTCAGATCAACACAAGAGTATAAAGAACACCATGGAAACTGTTTTTCCAGGTAATTGTCATATTCATATCGATCAATAGTTAGAATTCTGGTAATTATTACCATTGTCATAAGATAGTAAGATACTTTGCCGTATTCATGATAGTACATAGTAAGAATTATGGTAATTACAACTATTTTGCCATATTCCGTACAAGATGTAGTAAGAATTCTGCTAACTATAACCATTATAAGTTGTAATAATTCTCTTTACTCTATACGTTTATCAAGTACCCCGCATGGCTTTTGCACGTACCACATTCAGGGGAATCTTAGGCCTTTGGCTGAGGGTGTGCTTGATATTTTTTATGCCGCTGCCAATGCATACAAAGAAGATGACTTTGATATGAACATGCATAATTTGGAAGAGTGTGCACCCTGTGTACATGGGAAACTGATGGATATTGGCCCCACTAGATGGGCGTGTTGCAAATGCCCTGTGCGCTGGTATGCTTTTGGTACTTCGAATGCAGTGGAGGTGTTAAATTCTCAACTGAAAAGGGCACGACAATTGCCCGTTGCATCATTATTGGAGTACTGTCGGAATCTTGTGCAGTCATGGTTCTACCAACGTAGGACCCAAGCACGGGCTAGGGGAATTGAGGTGTCAAATATGCAGAGGATATATTGGCCAAAGCTATCGTGAAAGGTAGTGTTATGACAGTCCAACCCGTTTCAGACACGAGGTTCAACATCATTTCAGGTGAGAAGAGTAACATTGTGGATCTAGAAAAGAAAGAGTGTTCGTGTAAAGCATTTGACACCTTACTGCTACCATGTTCTCACACTGCAACAGCCATTAGGTAAGAAAGCGGATGACTATGTAAGAATACTTTATTTTCTTACCTGGATGAAGGTTAGATTTCTTTATATTCTGACAATGTTTTTTATTGCGTGTGGCATTTTGTGGTAGGTACAAGAGGCAAACCCCCGTTGCGTATGTTGATGCATCATACCTCACCACGGCGTTGCGCGAGATATACGCAGATGATGTAATGCATATATGATTAACACGTATTTTATATGCATGTTGAGTGTGTTTTGCTTGTGTTTAAGTCTCGATTCTTGTGCTTAAAGGTTAGAAATGTTATGGTTTCTTAACTTGTAGCATACATTCTACTTTTCTCATTTCTTTTCGGTTTTCGATCCATTTTGGTAAGAATTGGAAAGAGCATTCATGTGGCTAAGGATCGAAGGCTAGAAATGAGGAGGATTCGAGCTTCATTAGAGTGAAACCTAGGGTTAAGATTGTGGCATTTGAATTTATAAAGTTAGGGTTTCACTCGTTCAAGTTCGTTTATGTTTTCCTCATTCTCTCGAGTCTCTTTGTGTCTTTTTTCAGGTTGATGAAGAACTCATTTGGCAACTTTGATCATTCTATGTCGAAGAGGAGTTCATTAGGAGTCCTTAGCAAAAAGCGGTTCGCAAATCGAAGTTCGGATGAGGGAGAACGAGCCGAAACAAAATTGTTGTGCAGCGGGAGCAACATGGGCGCGACCACGCTTGCGACCGCTTCAGAAGCTGCCCCCAATCACGCGCCAATGAAGGAAATTTGGCCTTGGGAGCGCGACCTCCGGGAGCGGGCGCGCCGCCCAACTTCTTTCCTCCGAAAATTTGATTTTCTCCCATTTTCTATGTTTTTCTAATTATGTTTTGACCCCCACTCAATGTAATGATATAAATAGGATATTATGCTTCATTTGGGGGATCTTTGGCATATTTTAATTCCCCAAGAACCCTAGAACATTTTCCCTCTTTCCTTTTTAGTATTTTGAAGATTGTTGAAGCTACATTGGTTGGATTTGCAATTGAAGACCATCTTCTTCTTCTATATTCAATTCTCTTTATTTTAAGCATGATTTCCTTTACTTTCTATGGTTTATTTCCTTTGATTATGTCTATCTAATTTCCTTTTGGTTCCAATATATGAAGATATGATCTAGAAAACTAGGTTTTTGGATTTTGTTGTTGGATTTACCTTCTAATTCATATGTCTTGTGGTTTGGGACTTGATTTTATTGCATGATTGATTGGCCATCATTGAGTGCATACAAGGTGTTTGGTTAAATGCTTAGTAGGCTTTAGTTCATAACACTTGGCATCAAATCACAACATATTAGTAATACTTGCTAGTAGGAGATTCTAGATAATTAATTGAGCTATTTGGAGTTAATTTATGCATCTTGAGACCTAGCGGAGATAGATGTCATAGGTTAATCCACTAATATTAATTGCTTCGAGAGAAGAATTGATGTTTACTATATATAGAACTCCCATATGAATTAGATTAAAATGGCTAACCCATGCAAATTCGTAAACCTAGGCTTTTAGTGATTATTGGATTATATTTGGAACCATACTTTCTCTTATTGATATTATATCACTTGCTACTTGTTTCTTGTTTAGTTAAGTCTTAGGTTTGTTAATTACTTTTCATTTGTCATTAATCAATCAAAAACACAAAAACATGATATATTGTAGCTTGGATAGTAGGTTTAGTAGCTAGGTTACTACTTGAAACTCATTCGCCATTGCATTCCCTGTGGATTCGACTCGATTATACTAAATCGATTATCATTGTATCTCCCTACTGTCAAAAGTAGGGCGGATCAATATACCCTACCCCAGCGAATGGCGTGTGCCAAGTCATATTCACTGTCGGGTTGTTAGGACCCCGAACAATCCTAAGCAGGTTGGACGGCCAAAGGTGAGTAGGATCTCATCCGGATGTGAAAATAGAGGATGCCCTTCCAAAGAAGCCATTTCACCTATTGATGTCCCACTTGAAGAAGAAACGACCACGGCGAAACGCAAGCAAAGTCGCGCACCGAAGAGATGTCGCATTTGTCGTCTTCCTGGGCACACCCGTGTCACTTGTAAAGATCCGCGTAGGTTTGACTAGTGGGTTATTAGAATGATGTCAAATCTTACTGGAGCTTCGTAGTACTCAGTGGTAAGATTTGACTTAATTCTCACAATTGGCAAGGTTTTTGTTTGAACAGGGGGGGATCTATCACATTTTGTAATGTCGTTTTTTTTTTCTTTTCTTTTTTGGAATTTGCAACTAATTACTGATTAAATATTTTAAGTTTTTTTTTTAAAACAAGGCAATACTTGTTTTTCATACCAATGCGACTAAAGAAAACAAACTTCTGAATTGCAAATTATAGGAATTGCACAAATGACATGATATGATTTGCATAAATTAACACACCACATTGTCGATTAGCAAACAAACGTACGAATTTTTACATATTCCAGCACCTATCAAGGTAAGAAATCTAAACGATCTTACCATTTGCAATTTTCAGATTTACAAAAAAAATAACCGCACCCGAATATCACATGTTCAAAAAATCTACACCCCACATTTACAAAATAATTGTAACCTACACAAAATCAGCCATGTACTGCTTCCCACGTCCGCACCCCCAAAAACTGCAAAAACAAGCAAGTTTTCATGTTTCTTACATGGTAAGCATTCTACAAAATATTACTTTGAAATATTTCCCAATATCATTGGGACTGTGGTGCCATGGGTACTGTGCGAGTAGATTGTTCGGGCAACATGCTTCCGGTAATCTGCAATCTCTTTCGGATTATTCAATCATTTCCCGCCCGGCCCCTTCGAGATTTTTCTTTCCACCCATTTCAAACAATATAGTGCATTGTCGTATATTTTATGTTCGTTGAAGGAACTTCTCACCGGTTGTTCCCCAAAAATGATGTCCCATTGTGTGTACTTTGGGTTCCTCACATTGCGGGCTGTGTAGAAGCCAACCTCCTTAAGCATTTGGGGTACGAGCCTTGCCAATGGTAAGAAAATGTTTTTCCTATGATCCTAATAAGAATTGTTAAGCTTATGCGCTTTTGGGTCGTGAATTTTGAGTCTCTGTTTCTTCAGGTCGAGGACCACAGTCACCCAATTTGCATAATTATCCCCGAAGGTTGCCATTGTTAAGACCTACATGAATATTCAGATTGTCAGAATTTATAGATTCTTGCAAGAAAATTAGAATGTAGTATTTTATTAGGTGTTACTAGAAACAACAACTGTTAGAATCTATGAATTATTACCTGGTCATATTCAATCCATTCTTTAACATTTTCCCCCCATTCCGGTGAACTCAGGTACCAGTTCTTCTTTGGTTGTGTCGAAATCGTCAAATTTATATGCCGATAGGTATCCGTGTAATTTGTCAAACACATTGTCGATTTCATCCTATTTTACCTCATAAGATTTCAAATTCAATTGTAAGAATTTATCACACATCACAAGAATTTTGTAAGAAATTATTTAATATCTTACCATCAAGCCGCATGTAGTCAGCCCTATCCTCCTGTTCATTTCTTTCAACCCTGCCAGATTAGGTCTTGTTGTAAGTACAGCAAGATATGCAGCCACATGCTCTTCCGTAAGGGGGTTGCCGGCTTTCATGATTGCTTCGAAAAAAGCTTTGTACACATTCATAAACAGTCTCACATTCCTCCTATTTGCATAAGATTTGTTATGTTTAGCCAACATAATGGGAACGATAAACAAAATAATTTTTGTGAGGGACTTACTCATCATCTTCTTTCTCCAAGAATTTTTCAAATTCATCTGGTCGGGGTTGGACGCCGTTCCTTAGGAAGGGACTACGGAACTGCCTTGATGGGTAGACAATCCTAACCGGTCGTGCATCGATTGCAATCGCACTCTGAATTGGTGGGGGATCTACCACTTCGTCTTCCAGCTCTAGCAAGTTCTCAAGTTTATCGAATTCTCGATCAATTTGAGTGTCAGAGATCATATAATACTGCAAGAAATTCCAGCGATATGGTAAGCATCCATTCATTCTAACTAACATATTGTCAGATATATTCAATTCTTACAACAAAAGTTTTTTCGAATGCTTCGACGAATTTCAATGGAGAAGGTAATCATGCATTAATTTCTAACCAAATGGTGGACAAAATTTTAAATCTCCTAGCAGTCCCCATTAGTATGGCAATCATCTATTCATTTCTAACTAACATATTGTAAGATATATATAATTCTTACAACACAAGTATTTTAGAAGTCATGGATGTATTTAACGGAGAAGGTTAGCATGCTTTAATTTCTAACAAATTTTTGGTCAGAAATATAATTCCTCGACCAATTTAACATTAGTATGGTTAGCATCTATTAATTTCTAACCAACTTATTATAAGATATCTACAATTCTTACAACAACACTAGTTTAGAATGTTTTGCATTTAGGATTTATGAATTTTTTTAATAAGCTTTGGTTCTTCATGATTAACGTGTCGGAGAATATTTCTTCGATGTATTTGTTTTTGTTGCGTATTGATGGTGCGAATGGTATGAAGTAGTACTTCGCACCATTGCGCTCCACATTTAAAATCATGATAATGGTAAGATTGTGTGTTTTTTCACACAATCTTACCATTTGTCACAAGGCATGAAGTATTTTTTTCGTACCATTCATACAGCGAAGTGAAAAAGCAACATAAACATTACAAAGAGAGATAGCCACCCACACACGGGTGTTTTGTTACAATTAAAATAACAAACTTTAAAATCCTAAAACAAACAAAAAACAGTGAGTTTGAAATTGTTTTTTGCCACCTTGAAACTAATGAAATTGTTTTTATACCCCCAACCAAACATTATACCTGGGTTGTGTCCGGATTGTCAATGAGCGTCTCTTGATGCTCTTCAGTTGCATGAGTCTCGTTCTCTGCATCCTCCCTTCGAAATTTCAGCTCCATCTCGATTGTCGTTGGTTGTTTGCTTGTTGTTCACCCCTTCATCACCAAGTTTATCCTGGACTGCCGCCTCGTCACTCGTCAGCACTACCCTGTGGTCTGTTTGAACTTCGTGCCCCGTCGTGGGTATCTGTACCGCCTCCCAAAGTGCAGCATGGGGATCCTCACGCGTGTCCTTGCTTGATACTTCAACAACCTCCGCCACTGGCTGCATATCTTTATCGCCACGCTCCTCTGTTGTCGGCCCCTCCACTATCTCAGCGTTTGCATCTGATGTATGCCCTTTGTTGTTGGCATCGTCGCCATTGGTTGGAATGTGTGGCATCTCTTGGTCCCAGTTGAAAAAAGTGTCAGTGGACGGGTGCTCCTCTTCAGTGTTATTTTTGGCCATCTTCACTACGATTTCATCGAGGACTTCCCTCAGCAATGGCTTTATGTTCTCCAGGACCTTTTTGGCTGTGACTTGTGCTAATTCATCAAGCTTTTCAGCGGACAGTATTGAGGCATTAGCAGCAGTGGAATTTTCATTCAAGTTATTGCCCTCTTCATCTCTAGGCCTCTTCTTCATGCTCTCTGTTGGGTCGTAGGTCAATGCGAATGGCTCTCCTTGCGGGTCTCCATGCAGTGATTTCCAGTTTGACTGCTGCTTCTCATCCTTGCGGTGTTTTAGCTTCTGGTTAAGTCGTTAAAGTGACATCAAACATAGGCAGACTTCATTAAATGAAAGTTAGAATTTCCAAAATTCTTACCAATGTTCATATTCAAAAGTAAGAATTCTTAGGATTTAAAGTAAGAATTTAATAAAATGTTCAAATCCTTTTACAGTAAGTGTGAATCTAGCAAAATATTACCTAAGAAACTTTCAGAATATCAGAATATAACAAACTATTACCAAAGATTGCAGGACTATTAGTGCTCGTTTGGTTGTGTAGATAAGATAATGTGAGATAAGGTAAATATAATCATGAGTTATCTTGAATGGAGAGATAACACCAAGATTGGGTTTTGATTGTGGATTTTGTAGCTTGTTTGGTAAGAAGGTTAAAAACATGATAAAAATATATAAAATTACTAAATTAACCCTTTAAATTTTGAAAATTATCAACTTTATTTCCAATTTTCCCTTTACAGCTTTTGGAAAAAAGGATCACTACCAGAGGGGATTGAACCTCCTTACGTCTTCTCTCGCCGACTTCAACAATAAATTACAAACAAAGTAGTTGGATCAGATCCATTCTAGCTAGTTTTCCTAATTTCCAAACTTCAGAAATCAAAATAGTAATTGCCCATCATCAAACATAGCTAATTTCATATATTTATCAGCATAGAAAAAGAAAATTGAAAAGGATTCGCCGACTATATGACCAGAAACGCGGAAATCGAAGTCGGAATCCTCCCTTCCCGGCAACAGAGGGATCAAGGCCAGGATCGTGTCTGCGAGCGTCCGGACGTGGTTGACGAGATGAGCGGCGAGGAATATATATAAATGAGAGACGAGTTTGATAGGGGAGAGAGTAGGCCGATGGTAGCAGTAGCCGGAGCAGCGAGGTTGGCGGCGGTAGCCGGAGCGGCGAGGTTGGCGGCAGCAGCGCCAACGAGGGTAAAATGGGTGGGAGGAAAATGAGGGATCACTGTTCAACGGTGATAATTCTTATCACAGGGGTGGGGTGTGATAGCTTGTATAAAGAGAAACAGTAAATGTAGACCGGGCCAGCCTTAAAAAGCGGGCTTTCATGATAAGCTCATCCGTCAAACCAAACAGGAGATTACATGAGATGAAAATTCTTATCTCATGATATCAATGATACCAAACAAGCACTTAAGTAAGAATTGCATAATTCTTACAAGTCTTCAACTACAAAATTTCACAAAATCACAGAAGGGGGACAAAACATAAGAATTCAAAAATTATTACCAACGAGTAATCATCCAAAATTCAAACTTTCTTCACACATGGTAAGTATTTAAATAATATTACTTCATTGATCTGTTCAGGTGTACGGTAGCCTCTATCCTTCACGTACATGTACCGCATGAACCTTGGCATCTCGAACTTTTTCTTTTTGTCTCCAACTATCTCCCCGAAGGCTGGGATCGCCTCAAATATCCAGGCCTTTTAAGAAAAACATAACAAATAATGGTTAGAATTTTCACAAAAACCATAAATAACCTTTCTTAATTTTTTTTTAAAAAAAAAGACTTACAGAGAATGCGACAGTGTTCCCTTTGAATGTGTAGTTGATCTTCGCTAACCTCCGTGCCAAGCACGTTACACCCTTGATTGCTTCAACCAACACTTGGTAAGAAAGGCTTCCCCAGGGAAATTCTTCCCATTCCTTTTCATCTTCAAGTAGCACCCACAGCCAAACAGGTATCTTCTTCTTACTCGGATCAAAGCCCAGCGCAAACCCCAAGCATAGCAGGAATTTGAAAGCTTCACCCAGTCATCGCTCGTGGCGCGTACCTCTCAGGAATTCAGACAAAGATTTTGTAAGATTTGTTAAAATATTACAACAAAAATAATAAGAAATGTTCAATTACTACCTTCTTTCCGTTCACCATGAACCTGTATTGGGTGTATGCCTCGTGCACCTCCTTCAATTTTATTTTTTCATTTGCTCCGAAGAGCCTCTCGAATACTGAATTTGGGGACAGCTCATGCCTGACATATGGGTTGAAGTTTGCCAGGCCAAAGTTCAACCCGCGGACCAGGGCATACTCGATCCTTGAGAACCGCAGTATTGTGTCCCCTATCTTGAAAAACAGTGTTGTAGGGTCGAAGTCCAGCGTCGGTGTTACCTGGTGGCATACAACGTAATGTAACATTTTGCCACTGCGAGTCGTAAAGTCATCCAGCTGGGTGAATATTCCCATCACCGAATTCCTGACCTTGTCGGCTTCAGATTTTGAGAGTGTTGATTTTAGTACTGTGTTAACATCTCCCGCCATGGTCTTGTAACCAGCAAGAATTACCTTGTTCGCTTTGTCAACCAGGTGCAAGCATTTGAACTTCCAGTCAACCTTCAACATATATTAGCATATAAAAATCTTATTTTTCTTACAACCAAATTAACAGGGTTTATAATTATTGATCAATTCTAATCACTAAAATAGTAAGAGCTGCATATTTTCTAACCACACAAACAAGTTGGTAGAAAGGATCATTTTCTAACCATTACAAACAAGAATTCAACACTTTCTCAAAAAAATTAGCAGTGGCACGGTTTATTCACATAAGAATTTTAACCAATCGTACATCTAATAACCTAGGTTATAAGTATTGTTCAATTCTAACCACTGAGCGAGGTAAGAGTTGCATTTATTCTTAACAAATCTACACCCGAAAAAATAATTCTAACCATTCAAACATGTGGTTAGAATTGATCAATTCCAACCACTCAGATAGTAAGAACTGCACATTTGTTTAACAAATGTAACATGCAAAAAATCAATTCTAACCACTGTAACATGTGGGCTAGAAATCATCATTTTCTATCAATCTCATACATAAGAATTTAACATTTCTCCCAACAATGGTAAGATTTCATCACAAAAATTGAACACACAATAATTTCTCACCTTACAAATAGCCCGAGTTCACTAGAATGGAACACCCAGTACTATTCAACCCTAGATTAAATAACTAAAACCCCTCAAAATCAAGCAAATGCCCCCCCAAACTGTATGCTACTCAACCCAAAATTGTAAACAAACTATTTTTTATCCCCCAAAACTGTTTGCAATCGGACACTCCAAATCACCAAAACTAAAATGCACTCAACCATTTTTCAGGGAAAACAAAAATTTCAAAAAACTTTTCTACCTTTGCTTCGAAAAATGGGTAACCGCTCGGCCTCTCTACCTCCTCATGCTCTGTTTCATCTACCATCGGCATTTCAACCATTCTTTTTGCTGGTTCTGCTTCCGTCCAGGTTCGCTTTCGCTTTTTCTTCGAACTCCGCATCCCGGTCGCCATAAATTTCGTTCGGAAGCCTTGGGAAAGAGGGAGAGGAGAGTTTCCGCGATAGAGGAGGGGGAAGATGAACAATTTTTCAGAGATGAGAGGGAGGTGAAAGGTTGCGTCTATTTGCAATGGGGGTACGTGGGAGAGGGGTTGCGGTTTTCGATGGAGAAAGTGGGGAGAGTGCTTTGTGTTTTGGGGGGAAATTAGAGAGCAGGGGTATTTTAGTCCTCCTCTAAAAACTTTAGGTATATTCTTACATTTTGTTAAGTTATAGGTAAAAGGATACATACTTAGAGCTCAATAGGTATTTATATATATATATATATATATATATATATATATATATATATATATATATATATATATATATATACAAAAATTTCAAAAAGATATGATATACATTTTTTTTTCTTTTTTGAAGTTTATCATCCAACAATAAGTGGGCATAATAATATATTTTGTAAATTATATATATTGGAAATAAACAAAAGCCTAGTGAAAAAGTAAGATGCAACCATTAGATTTATATCTCTATACAACTCATTCTGCACACCAATGGTAAGAATAAGATCACCATATCGTTTTTTGTAACACCCTAAACTAATTTAAAGTGTTAACCTATATTTAAGAATATTTTATGCGGAAAATATGAATACTAACTAAAGTGTTAAAAATATTTCCTTAAAAATTTTAAGGGGATGACATGAGTACATGTATTTTTTTTTATTTTTTATTTTTTGAAAACTAACATAGAAAAGAATAAATTTTAAGAATGAAAATCTTTTTATTTATTTTTTTAAAAAAAAGAGGAATTCCTTAGAAAACAAGATTTCGGATTTAAATAATTTTATAATTTTGAAACATGATAATAAAGTTCATAGTAATAATATCTTTTGACCAAAAGCTTAGGAAATACGAACTTTTAAATAGAGAAAACTTGTAGAGAATAAAACTTCAACCTTAAATAACCTTCTACGCTTAATTTATGGCAATAAAAATCGATATTAAACTGAAATTCAAATTTCTAATCAACCAAAGTCTTTTAATAAAGGAGGATGCGGAAATGTGATACTTTAATATAATATGACGCGTCATTCGACCTCCAGTAGCGACTTCGAGTCCAATCGCCTGAAATTGTTAAATGTGGGGTGAGCATACGATGTATACTCAGTGTGAGAACATTATGCATTATTGTCCAAGTTAATAAAATAATGAACATATTAATATTTTGATTTCATATTGATTTCATCTTGATGGCATCTTGATAGTATCTTGATTCGCACGGTGGCATACCAAGGACTGTGAAGTCCTGGACCCATTTAGCGGGCCCCTGGCGACTTTAACATTATTTCATCTTAATTCGCACAATGGCATACCAAGGACTGTGAAGTCCTGGACCCATTTAGCAGGCCCCTGGTGACTTTAAGATTATCCGCACGGTGGCATACCAAGAACATTAACGTCCTAGACCCATTCAGCGGGCCCCTGGCAGCATTACTTTATTGTTGTGCACAATTTAAGTGAGAGCACTTTTTACGGACACTTGGTCCTGCTACTCACAATCTTCTTAACTTCAGTGAAAGCATCTCGAGCTATTCACAATCATCATCATTCATAACGTCAAGAATATATGTAACAATTGAAATATTAAAAAGGACAACATATATCAACGACATAATTTAAATAGATCACCATACCTTAACCTTCAACTCGAGAAGCATAACGAGCCATGAAAATGACTCAATGCCTTAGTCGCGCCGCACCTAGTTACGATTATATAAATAAGTACTTAGTACGGCCTAAATAATTTACGCTTAATAAAACTATTAATATTAATAACTCTTATTCTTATACTTAATGTGTCTATTAATCTCATACTCTTTATACATTGTCAAATAAAAGGTGTGAAGTGGAGGGTAAAGAAATCAACCTTGAGAATCAATTCAAGGTTTAAGGAAGTACACAAGCTTAAGAAGGAAGTAGGACTTTAACTCCATTAGAAGAGCTTCGACAGATTTGCCACAGTTCAAAGAAATGGCTATATCTTGAGCATATAAACTTCAATCTGAGAATGGGACATATGGATGAAAAATTAAGAGGAATGGCTTTCAAATGGTACCTATTAGTTGCTCTGAAACTGAATGGATTAGGAACTACAAGCCAACCAAGTTCACTGTCCATGCAAGAATTAAGGTACAACGATGTTCTGAAAAATAATAATTATTTCTTGCTTGTTATAGATCGGATCAGGGCATGAGTGACCATTCTAGAAATCTAAAACTCGTGGTTATAACATATTTAAATTTCAGATTTTTTCACATGAGTAAGTTGGGAGTTGTGAGTAATTCTTTCGAGGACTTAGAATCTGAAAATTGAAATTCGGCAGATGGAAGACACTGACTTTGAATGGCAATATCTTACTCATTTCTTAACCAAATGGGGCGTGTAAGCTATCTTACTTAAATTTCAGACAACAAGGAACAATTTTTGTCTAATACACTTTTTTGATTTAAGCAACGAAAAGGGTTCAAACATATGGATCAAAGTTAAGGGCAGTAGCTGTTTTTCAGAAACTCGTATTTTGACATGTCAACTTTGAAAGATCATTACGAACTCATATGAAATTGGATTTGGGCGAATAATATGGCTATGGAAAGTTAAGACAACATATTACACCATGGAAAAAAAACAAACTCAAAAGATTCATGAGTTCCTCAGAAATGAGCCCGCAAGTGGACTGATTTACACAGGATTTTCAGGAATTGGTTTTCTTTCAAAGTCTTGAGATATAAATCAAAACAAAACTAAGTCAAATCATCAAAAGAGGTTGAGATCTACCAAAATTATTAAGAATAAGAGACATGCAAGAGCACTAAAGGGCTGTAGTTTTCGAATCAAGTGAAGAACAGAAGGGAACTTTAACAAATTTTACATAAATCATCTTTAAATCAAGTGTTAAGCATGATTCTTCCAAAAGTTTAGAACATGCATAGGGGCTTGAGTTGATGAGCGAAAATAAAGCTTCAACTATAGAATCTAAATCCGTAAATTTTGTCTCAATTCAAGCTATAATTAATAAGGAGGGGATTAGCTCACCACAAAATGGAAGAAAAAACCAAGTTCTAGATTCTTGGAGGAAAAATATCAAAATTTGCATGTCTTGGTTGGAGGCCTTGATCATACATGCAATTGCATAATCTTATTCCTTGATTTGAATGGTGAAGAATGCTAGATTTTGGAAGCAATTGGGTAGAATGTGAGTTATAAGCTAGTGTATGTTCTAGTGTGTGTGGGGAAACTCCATTAACGGAGCTTGAAGCTCCATGAGGATGAAGAAGGGGGAGGGGACGGCAGTTTTGAGGGGAGGAAAAATGAGGGAGTATGGTTGATGATGTAATGGAAGAAGTAGAGTAGCCTCCAAGTAACAAAGGTGAGGTTTCTCTCTCTCTCTCGATCATCTCTAATCTAATCTCTCCCTCTAAATTCTTACTTCTTCTATTCATACTAAACATAGGCACATGGGTAGCTATACATACATGCATTAATCCTATTTTCTCTCAAGACACACCATCATATCTACATATAATATATATTATATTTTCATAGTGGGAAATTCCTACGCACCAACATCTAAGTAATGTATAATATAATATTGTTAGTGGAGAAATTCTATTCATGATATACATATATAGTCTACATAATATAATTTTATGAGTATAACATTATGAATAATTCTTGATCTTATTCGATAAGGCCTTACTAATTCAATCAAGATCTTATCTTTAACTAAGGGCGCGACTAGACCAACACAAATTCGATAAACAAATTTATTCATAAACTTTAAAAATTAAAATTAAATAAATTTAAAACAACTAATTAATTTTAAATAAATAAATAGATTCGGGCTGTGACATTTTTCTTCTAGCTGCTTCATTCTCTTGTCCACATTGCCTCCATCTCTCGCACTTTCCTATTGCTTCATCAGCTCCGAACATGTCATAGCCATTTTGCGAACATACTCCCAATTAAAGCTCCACAGCCAAATATTTTGTTCGATATGCATGTTGATTCCTTCCAATCCTGGAGATCTTGAACATTTTCTATAAATTGAAAAATAGTGATATTATATAAGAGATATCCTAAAGATAGAATAAATAATAAATAAATAACGGAATGAAAAATAGAAAAACACTATTCAAAGTGTGTTGTTGAACTCATATACAAACACCATATATATAAGCAAAAATTACACCATATATATAACCAAAAATTAATATAATAATAGAAAGTTAATGTACCCCTACATTAAAGGAGAGTAATGTGCCTCTACATGATTTACGCTGCTATTAGTATTCTTTCTAATATTTAATAGTGTAGCAATTATACATTTAACATGAAATTTATTGTAAGCTCATTCTATTGCTTAATTTATGCTATTCATTAATTTATTGCTACGATTAATACTTTTTATTTCATTTTCCCTTGTCCGTATGATATTCTTTCGCAAAAATAAATTGCTATCATAATTTTATTTTATTTTAAATTTAATTTAGTCAGAATATATTATGCCATGATATGTGTTTGATTTCGTAAGACTTATAAGAGCCATCCTAAAAGTTAGTATAAAATACAGTTATTCATATTCAAAATAAAGATTGAAAATAAATACTACTCCACAATACAAATGAAAATAATTAATTCTGTATTTTATAGTCATTAAAATAATTGCATAACTGATGGAGATTAATAAAGATATGCATAGATTTTGTTCTTATTTTAATTAGGTATTAATTTACTTCTTTTCCAAGTAATTCTTGAGTATCATTTATGTATTCTGGGAGTTGAATTTTGATAAATATAAAATTAGGGTTTATTTTCCCTTATCTTGTGTTCTTCCGGTATTCAATTGTGAATCAATAAAATTTCACTCTATTTGCGTTCTTTTCCGGTATTTTATTAATCTTAATCAACGGATTAGATGTTTCCCCTGCATCAGTTGGTATCCAGAGTCTTGCTACGATCCTCCTACACGATGGAGCATCTTTTTGCACCTTTGGACAACGATTATATCAGGTTTGATTTGGCTGCGGATTATTTGGGTCTTCCAATTTATGATGATGATGATGATGATTCATCCCCTATTTTGGAGGAGGATATGGTTCACGACTATCTGGGTCCTCCAATTTATGATGATTACCCAGAAGAAACTGTTGTGTTGGATGAGAAAGTTTTGCCAGATGTTGGACAGGCTGCAGTGGTGCAACCCGATTCCGTACGCACTATCAGTTGTAAGATTTTTAATTTTGGTGTCGAATATTCAAGTTTTTCTACATATATTATTGTTGCTGTTATTGTGGATAAGTTATCTATGTCGGTGGAATATCACTCGTGGTTTCCTAGAAGTTATAATGTGATTGTAGATGAAGATATGTTGATTTTCATGTTCAAACCGGTTGGTGTTATTTGTGAAAAGATTAATGTTAAATTCAAAGCCATTGCTTATGTACGTCAACGTGAGATGCAATTTAAGTTTCTGATGCCTTTAGCAAGTGATAATTCCTTTGGAGATGAAACTGCTTCCGATTCGAGGACGAATCATTTCGATGCAGAGGAGAATGATGGAGATTAATAAAGATATGCATAGATTATGTTCTTATTTTAATTAGGTATTAATTTACTTTTTTTCCAAGTAATTCTTAGACTATAAATATGAGTATTATTTATGTATTCTGGGAGTTGAATTTTGATAAATATAAAATTAGGGTTTATTTTCTCTTGTCTTATGTTCTTCCGGCATTTAATTGTGAATCAACGGAATGTCACTCTATCTGCGTTCTTTTCTGGTATTTTGTTAATCTTAATCAACGGATTAGACGTTTCCCCTGCATTAGTAACTAAAGAAAAACTATAGGTAAGGTGCTTGATCAGGGCACCAATTTATATTTGATTTGCAAAAAATTGCAGTATTGCACCTACAATTTTATGTTATCATTATCCAACACAATAAAAAAAAGATTAAAAAAAATATAATACAAATTGAAATAATTCATTCTGAATTTAATAGTTATTAAAACAATTGCGTAATTAAAGCCAAACTATAGGTAAGGTGCATCATCAGGGTACCAATTTATATTTGAGTTGCAAAAAAAATAAAAATAAAGTAAGGTTTAAAATAAATATAATAATACAAACGATAATAATTAATTCTGAATAACCTAAATATAATTTATTATTTATATTAAAAAGAAAGAGTCCAAATAAATAACGTATAATCTAAATCAAAATAAATATAAAAAAATACATCTATGAAATTGCTAGTATACAACATTTATCATATTTTTTTATTGATATAAATATATATAATGAGATGATGAACTAATAAATTATATAGACTAATATATATATTATTTATGTAATCAATAATTAATAATTAACATAAATGTAAATGAATATAAGTAATAAATAAACTGAACTTACCATATGTAGCTTCCATAGCTACTATTATATAGTAATATAGATATAGATAGCTATATAATTTAATAATGAGGAAATGGTCTGTTAGGGAAAATACTAATATTCCCCAATAGCATTATCTATAAATTATTTAATGTCTGCATAGCCTGGATTAAATAATTTATGCCTTCACAATTTGTTGCCACGTGTCGTGGATGACCATTATTTACCATCTCTTCTCTCCTTGGCCCGAAGTAGCAGCAGACGTAGAAGCAAGAGCCAAGAATCAATCCTTAGGCTATAAAATGGATTAACATCATACTTGAACCATGACTCTTATCAAGAGCATGTGTAAAAGGCATCACTTATGATAAAAAGGCAAGAGTACCACTCTATTTCTGGGCAAAAAGACAGAAGCTCAGAATATTCTCTAACTAACTTTTGGGGCCACTTTACGTGGCATATTCTCTGTAGAGTAAGGACCACATTTTCCATGCAGGAAGGTATACTGTTCTGACGGGCACTCGAGATGTTATCCCCGGAGAAAAGACCGGATTAACCTTCATCCTTGTAGGGAAAACTCGGTATTATCCTCATTCCCTTTCAGTCTATAAATAGAGATGCTAACTTCATCCGTAAGGTAAGTGCTTCTTGAGAACTATCTATCTCTTTTATCACGCTAAGCTCTGCAAGTTTCTCTGAGGAATTGCAAGCTCAGACACTCACTTACATTATACTTGTAGAGGTTCTCTTCTCTAAGGGAACCTCTAATCCATTATACGCCGAGTCTGACTTGAGCGACGGAGTCCCTTCCCTGGGATCCTCCCCCCCGGGTCTTTTTTGCAGAGATTCGGAATTCAATCCCAATGGAGAGAAGGCTAATACTCTTGGTTGGGGAGAGCTAGCTGAAGCTGGAGGTTCGAAGGTGTTTCACCTCATCCACGCAATATCCTTTACACATATTTAATTGTAGATCTTTGACCCGGATCCAACAACTGGCGCCGTCTGTGGGAGATTTTTCTTTGAGCTGCGAGATGTTGATTTTCCCTACTTTGCTTTATAATCATGATTTCTCGTAATCCTTTGAAGTGATAATGAGCTAAACACATGATATACTTGCTCCTGAATTTTTGGTTAATTGTGATATACTGCTTGCCGCGTATGTATACTATTTATTGATTCTGCATACCTTTCTTTTTCGAAGTTTGGAGAAGGAAGAATTTAAAGAACGTACTAACGTCTTTCGTTGCAACGGGATCTTGCAATACCTGTTGATTTTTTGCTGAGATACTTTAAAGTAAGTTCTATTGATGAAATCTTCTTTTCATTCTTACAAGATATGAGAATGAATAGAACATAAGCCCTGGCAGAACCAGGCACACCCAAAAAATTGCACAGAAGCGTAATTGAAATCATAAGCCCTTATGTCTGAATAAGGCAATCTAGTAATAAAAGGCCTTAACCTGGTTACGTGCCTGAGTGGGGGAATATCTCATAAAAGGGGTGGAAAAAGAAGGGTAAAACCTAACGAGAAAGGGCACCATATTCCAAGAAGAAACCCCTGAGAAAAACACACTCGAGTAAAATCTACGAAAAGCTATAACGCTAATGGATATCATGCAGAAGCATAAGCAAGTTGTAATACTTGAAAGAATCGGGAAGATGAGGGGCAAATGAGGGTGCTGAAATCCTAGACCTCACCCCATTCTAAAAACAAAAATGAAACACATGAAAAATGAATATGGATAGTAATCATAAGCCTATGCGAGCCATTAATGATCTTCTGCTTTTCTTGGAAAAAGTAAGGACGATTCAAGATATATGCATAAGCATAACCATCTGCTTTTGTTTCTGAACAAAAGCAAGAGCACCGTATGGCATCATCGGAGAATGCCACGGTTTAGGGAGGTACCGAACCTCGAACAACTAACTCAACTCCTCGTGATAATGAGGAAGCTTCTTTGTTCCCTGTTGCCACCACAGCAAATGCAGGAAGCAGTGCAGAGCCTCACATGCCTGCTGCTTGGGTAGAGCAAATCAAGCTCTTGATGCAAGCTTCTCTGAAAGATGCCCTCAGTGAAGAGGGCATAATCATATCTAAAGAGTCCACCCCTCAAAGCAAGGCTATTCATCCCCGCCTTGCAATCACAGTAGGTCGAGAGAAAAGAGTGTTTGTGCATAAGCAAATGGCTCAGAAATTAAAGCAAGCTCAACAGGATATCATTCCTGAGCTCACGCTCAAAAACAATAATCATGAACAAGTAGATGGTTGTTTTACCGACTACGACACCGATGAAGAGAATGATCAAGCTTTTGATCAAGAGCAAGAGCCAGAGCCAGAGCAAGAGCATGGAGATGAATCTTCAGATACAGTCATTAAGAAGCAACAAAAGCAATTGCTCTTGCAACAAGAGCAACTTGCAAAGCTATCTAAACAATTGGAGGAATTCCAAAATCAAAGTATCAATCCAAGATACCTCACATGAAGCCTGAGCCATGGCACAGTATTCAGCTTCTGTAGTAGAGCGTGAAACAACCTGCTGCTTCTTGGATCGCCATGAAATCAGTGAAGTGCCAAGGAAAAAACAAAAACCAGAAACAGACCTCCTAGTATCAGAACAACTCCCATAGTCTACATCTGAAAATATGCTAGGATCCAAAGGTAAGGAAGCTGCATAAAATAAACCAAGACCAATGGAACCTTTCAAGTATCGAAGAACCTTGTGTGCAGTAGTGAGATGATGTTGATGAGGCGCAGATAGGAATTGGCTGAGCTTATTCACAGCAAATGTAATGTCAGGACGTGTATAACAAAGGTATTGAAGGCGACCAATCAGTTGTTTTTGGCTTATGGGAGTGGAGAAGATCCTTCTTGCTGGAGAATGGTGCTAGCATCCATAGGAATCTTAGATGGTTTACACCCAAGCATTCCTGTATCACTGAGGAGATCCAGTATTTTGTGCAATTTCTAATCCAAGAAAAAACTTAGGTTTTCCCAGATCCTTGAAACCAAAATGATGCCCCAAATAAGCTTTTAAATTCTACAGAAGTAGAGGATCAGAACTTGCCAACAAGATATCATCTACATAGATGATTATGTCAAAATAAGAACCATCCTTGCTCATGTGAAAATACGAAGGATCTGCCATGGATTGTGTGAGACCAAAACCTGTGAGAACAGAGTTGAATTTTAAGAACCATTGCCTAGATGCTTGTCTGAGCCCATACAAAGATTTGTTTAATTTGCACACCAAATTTTGATGCTCCCCCTGAATCTCTAGCCCTTTAGGAATCGTCATGTAAATGTTTTCCTCTAATTCGCCATACAAAAAGGCATTATTAATGTCCAAATGAGCAAGGTGATAACCCTTAACTGCAGAAACAGCAAGCATTAACTTCACAGAGACAAGCTTGGCAACAGGAGAAAAAGTGTCAAGAATATCCACCCCCTCTTGTTGTGTGAAACCTTGTGCAACTAACCTTGCCTTATACCTTTCTACACTCCCATCTGACAAGAACTTTGTCTTGTAAACCCATTTACATCCAATGGCTTTCTTACCTTCTGGTAATGGCACTACAGTCCATGTATTGTTTCTTTCCAATGCATCTAATTCTGCCTTCATGGCTATTCTCCATTCTTGATGTAAAGAGGCATGTGCATATGAAGATGGCTCAACTATAGCAGTGATGGCACAGATGTAGGCAGAATAGGAAGGAGACAAATTGGAAAGATCAAGAAAAGAGCTTAAAGGATTGGTACAAGTGGTTTGCACTGCACCACATATATAATCATTTAAGTATGAGGGTGGTTTGATTTGCCTACCTGAAGAAGTGGTAGGTAAAGTAGAAGCTGGAGCTGGAGGAATTTTAGGAATGGGATCAGAAGAAAAAAAAGATGGAGGAGGAGCAACTGTAGGAGGATAGAGAGGAAAAGTAGGAACTGAATGTGGGAAGCGGGACTCAAAAGGAAAAAAGTTTCATGAAACTTAACATCCCTACTGATGAAAACCTTATTAGTGGCTAAATCCAGTAACTTGTACCCTTTATATCCAGTAGGGTAGCCTTGGAAAACACATTTTATGGCACGAGGGGAGAACTTGTTTCTATCTCTATTTAGGGTAGATGCAAAACAAAGACATCCAAAACTCCTAAGGTGATTATACTGTGGTGGTTTATTGAAAAGTATCTGGAAAGGTGTGTGGTTGGAAAGCTGAGGAACTGAAGAAGGAATGCGGTTTATAAGATAAGAAGTTGTTAGGACACAATCCCCCCAGTAGCCAATAGGATAGCCAATAGGAATGTGTGACTGAAAGTAAAGACTTCTAGCCACATTAAGCAGATGTTGATGTTTTCTTTCCACTCTAGCATTCTGTTGAGGTCTCTCTACACAGGAGTGTTGCACAAGTGTGCCAAAATCAGTATAAAGCTGAGGAAGAATAAACTCACTCCCATTATCACATCTAAGCACCTTAATTGATTTATGAAACTGAGTTTTGACTTGTTGAAAGAATTGAGGTAAGACAGATCTAACTTCACTTTTAGTGACTAGGAGATATGTCCAAACAAAACATGAGCAATCATCAACAATTGTTAAAAAAATATCTATGACCTTGTACTGAAACAGGATTAAAAGGGCCCCAAATATCACAATGGATAAGATCAAAAATAGAATTAGCAATATGTTCTGAGTTGGAAAAACTAAGCCTCTTTTGCTTTGAAAGATGACAAACTTCACACACCTTTTCAAGTACAAGTTTCATAGATAAAGAAGAAGAAAGAAGTTTGAGTTTATGTGGTCCTAAATGACCAAGTCTACAATGCCAAATATCTGATCCTATTACAGAGGAAACACTTGAAAAAGAAACTACAACTGGTGCATGATCAAGGACATAGAGGTTGCCAATTCTTCTACCCATCCCAATCTGCATTCCATTGGAAGCATCCTGAATAAGACAATGTTCATGGGTGAATGAGACTGAACATTTACTGGAAGATGTAAGCTACTAACATAAAGTAGGTTGAAAGAAAAACTTGGAACATGAAGGACTGAATGAAGTGTTAGAGTAGGTGTAACTTGGAGTGTGCCTATGCTAGAGATTGGAACTTTCTGAGAGTTGGGGAGTGTAATAAAAGCATCAGTAAGAGGTGTAACAGACTGAAAATTTGAATCAGAACAACTGACATGGTGAGTAGCACCAGTATCTATTAGCCAAAGAGACTCAGATTTAGCACATGCACCAACAAAAGGAGTTAAGGAAAATATACCACTAAAATAAGTATTGAAATCAGAAGACCCTGTAGAAGACCTTGCTTGAGGACATTCTGCAATCATCTTGTTACCTTGCAGTTGTGACTGAAGATAGGAAAGTAGTTGCTGACATTGTTAAGTGGGCAATGGGTTAGAAAGAGAACTAGAAGGTACATCAGAAGAAGCAGGAATAGGATAGGAAGCTTGTGAAGCTAGAGAACCATCAATACTTAGTTGAGCACCTACATGATGCACTGATCTCTGCACATTAGAAGGAACACCGCCAGAATTCCCAAAACCTCTTCCAAAACCACGCCCCCTACCTCTTCCAGAACCAGGGGAAAACCATATAGCTGATAACACCTGTCTATAGTATGATTACTCTTCTGACAATGAGTACAAAATAACTTATCCCTACCTCTTCCACCAAAACTCTGAGCTGCATTAACTAGACCAGGAGATTCACTGAGCTGTGGAACAAATGAACCTGAAGAAACACCAATTCCTCTTTGTCTCTCTTCTTGAATTACCAATGAAATTTTTTTGGATATAGATGGAAAAGGGTCCAGACTGAGAAAATGTGAACGAAGAGCAGAATAAGCATCATTCAAACCTTTAAGAAAGTGAATAGCAAAATCACGTTGCTGATGATCTTGCCATTTACCTGAACTGTTACATCTACAACCACCACAATCACACCAACACTGCGGTTGAAAATCCAAAAACTCATCCCAAATAATACGCAAATCAGTGTAATAGGTATTAACATCACTAGCAACTTGTCTTAAGTTGTACAATTGTTGTTTTAATTCATAAATCCGAGCAATGTTACCTTGGGAAAATCTATCCTTAAGATCAGTCCAGATCTGAGCTGCATTCTCCAAATACATAAGACTAGAACGAATATGTGGCACTGCTGCATTACGCAACCATGAAACAACCATCCCATTGCAACGTTCCCAATGAGATAGAGTTGGATCTAAAGGATCTACAGGTTTCTTAAGAGATCCATCAATAAAACCTAATTTGTTCTTAGCTAACAAAGCGGTTTTCATCGACCTACTCCAATTGACATAATTCGATCCACAAAGTAATTCAGCAACTAAAATTGTACCCGGAATATCGCTGGGATGAATATAGAGAGGACTAGACGGAGGTGGCTCTTCCGGTGGAAAAGGACCCGCCACTTCACGGCACGGCGGCATATCGAGATCACAGAAGAATTATCAGAGAAAAACACAAGATTGAGCTTCAGCACAGCGGAACTTGCGCTCGTAATACCATATTAGAATAATCGAACTAAGTAAAAGAAGAAATTCTGGGAATAGATCTACATCTTGTTGAAATAAAATTGAAGGATGAAGTTGAAGAAAAAGGAAATCCTTATCCCCGTTGAAACAATGCTGCTACAATATATATACTAACTAATTGCTGAGTCAACAAAGATGCTGACTAAAAAGGAGAAAAATGGAAAAGAAATACAAAACACGACTTTAAGAAACAAAAACATGCTCCTGCACATTTCTCCTATACTTTCCCTCGATCTCTCTTTTCATCTGGTAGAGTTAAGGGTGATTGAAACGTAAAATCTAATGACAGAATAACAAAAGAACAGAAAAAGAAAACGAACTCTCCTCCGAAGAGGCCACTCCTCCGAAAAGGCCACAGCAAATATGCCGCCAACAATAATCTCCAATAATGATAATTAGGGTTCCACAATTACATCCTTTAAATACTTCTAATACTTGCTCTACAAGAAATAAATTACCAAACTAAATAATAAAGAAATAATACTAAAGCAAATTCACGCGGTTCAAATACGGAAGAAATAATAAAGAACTAATAATAAAGTAAATAGCAATTCCATGCAGGCCCATGCACTCATACAGCCCATGCACGAACGACTCGGCCTCGTCACTCTTAGCCCACACCCCTCTTCAGCCCAACACAGCAGCAGCTGTCTTCTTCCGACGCACGGCCTAGCAGCCCCTCATCTCTTGGCTCGCACTGCCCAGCCATGGCAGCCGTCCCTTCTACAAATCCACATCGAACCCACAACAACTCCTCCCATAGCGAAGCCTTGCGCCTTCGCCTCGTACACCCCTTGAGCCTCGGTGCCACTCTATCAATTCCTCGGTTGTCCGAAACAGCCTTGTCCTCAAGGCTGAAGTTCGAAAACTGCCCTTTCAAATCTTCCACAGCCTCCGATGAACTCTTCTTGATAGCCCAGTTGCAGAGAGAGGCGATAACATCACCACCTATCACATCTCTCAAATTCTCCCTAGAATTTGAGAGAGGCAGACTCACCGCCGGAAGCAGCGAAGGCGGCAGAAGCGTCTCCCCCTCATTCGACGATTCGTCGTGCGAAAAAGGCTTCACTTTTTCCTATCGAATTCGATCGAATCTTGCCAAGAACGAGTCAGACTCAACACCCTTCTCTATCTTCTCCTCCATCTTTTTAGATCCGATTTGACGTGTGAGATGCATGGCTTTGTAGGCATTCATAGCAAAACTATCTCCAAAACGCTCGATGAGTTCCTTCGAAAACTGATCCCATGAAATGGAAGCATCCTGTCGCAGCACCCATCGGGCCCAAAACATCGCTCTTCCGGACATGGCGATGAGGGCCAGCTTCACGCGATTTCCCAACGCCGTGTGGTGAACCAAGAAGTACTGCTCGGCCTGAGCAAGCCAAGCGAGGGGATCGGTTCCATCGAATGGAGGAACATCCATGCGGGGCAGCATCCTTGCCTCCGGTGCTGTCCTTGATGTATGTGTCGGTCCCCCGTTGCCCGCCAACGAACCGCTACCTTTCCCCTGAGGTGAACCGTCACCACTGTCCCCCAGTTTGTTGAGTTTGGCTTGAATTGCCTCGAACTTTTGAGAGAGGCTAGCGAGAGTAGCCCCAACAGTCCGCAAAGAAGTCTGCAACCCCTTGACGGAGATCGTCATCGAATAGACGGCAGCCTGTAAATCTCTCATCCTCTTATCTACCTCCATCGAGTCGAATCCGGCAGGTCGGACCAATTGGTAGAGTTAAGGGTGATTGAAACGTAAAATCTAATGACAGAATAACAAAAGAACAGAAAAAGAAAATGAACTCTCCTCCGAAGAGGCCACTCCTCCGAAAAGGCCACAGCAAATATGCCGCCAACAATAATCTCCAATAATGATAATTAGGGTTCCACAATTACATCCTTTAAATACTTCTAATACTTGCTCTACAAGAAATAAATTACCAAACTAAATAATAAAGAAATAATACTAAAGCAAATTCACGCGGTTCAAATACGGAAGAAATAATAAAGAACTAATAATAAAGTAAATAGCAATTCCATGCAGGCCCATGCACTCATACAGCCCATGCACGAACGACTCGGCCTCGTCACTCTTAGCCCACACCCCTCTTCAGCCCAACACAGCAGCAGCCGTCTTCTTCCGACTCACGGCCTAGCAGCCCCTCATCTCTTGGCTCGCACTGCCCAGCCATGGCAGCCGTCCCTTCTACAAATCCACATCGAACCCACAACAACTCCTCCCATAGCGAAGCCTTGCGCCTTCACCTCGTACACCCCTTGAGCCTCGGTGCCACTCTATCATCATCCTTCATCTTCAATCCATCTTTACAATCTACACTTTGAACTTCACTATAGGGGATGGTAATGATTCGTGTGTAGTGGATTTCAGTAGTATACTTACAAGCGGGATCGAGTGTGTACAACTTCATGATGAAGAGCAATGGAAAGGTTCAGCCATTAAACAAAGTTTGAAATTTAGGGTTGAGGAACTCAGCCCATGGGAAACGTCCACTATAAGCTTTTATAGTTTCTATTAGCATATTTGTATATATTTTTGTATCATATCTTCTAGTATCTTTAACTTTATTTAGTTTCCGTAATTCTAGCTTAGCCGGTAGGTTTACTCTTGTATTTATACCTCTTTATTTTAATAAAAGAGCAGCGAATACATTCTTTCATGGTATCACGAGTTTAGGGTTTCTTCGTATTTCTTCTTCCACTGCGCCCTAAATTCTTTCACATACCTCTTTTCTTCTTCTTCTCCAATCGCTCATGGCTACGCCGAAAAATAATTTCCATCCTGCTCTTGTTGTTTCCAACATCAAGAATCATATCTCCATTACTCTTGAGATGGAGAATGTCCACTACGATACGTGGGCTGAATTGTTCAAGATTCATGCTCGCTCCCATCGCGTCATTGATCATATAATCCCTTCGAAGACTGCCAAGACTCCTGCCACCGACGACGAGAAAGAACTGTGGTCGACTCTCGACGCCACAGTACTTTAATGGATATATGCCACTATATCCGAAGATCTCCTTCACACCATACTTAAGCCCGACTCTACAGCCAAGGCCGCTTGGGATCGTCTTCGTGATAATTTTCAAGATAACAAGAACTCTCGAGTAGTTACACTTGAACAAGAGTTCTCCCACACGACTATGGAGGAATTCTCTAATGCCTCCGCATACTGCCAACGGCTCAAAATTCTTGTCGATCAATTAAAAAATGTCGGCGCACCGGTCTCCAATGACCGCCTTATTCTTCAACTTGTTGCTGGTCTCACCGAAGCTTACAATGGGGTCGGCACTCTTCTTCGTCAAAGCAGCCCTCTCCCTCAGTTTTATCAGGCTCGTTCCATGCTTATTCTTGAAGAATCAGGTTTGGCCAAAAAGGCCGCAACTAGTGCAACAACAGCCATGGTTGCAACTGCTGCTGATGTTTCACCCTCTTCACTTGACCCTTCACCTCCAAATCATCATCATGGCAATAAAAAAGGCAACCACGGAGGCAAGAATCAGAATCGTGGGGGCCGTGGTGGTTGTGGTGGTCGTGGCGGTTATAATGGAGGCAGACACTCTTCTCCGATGCCTCCCTGGCAGCAGCAGCAACAACAATAGCAGCCGTGGAGTTTCCCATGGCTTCGCACTCTACCAACGCCATGGCCATGGATGCCTTGGGCAACACCGCCATCCCCCTATCCCACAACCTCATGGGATCGCCCTCCCAATTCGGCATCTTCATCAGGTATCCTTGGACCTCGACCTCAGCAGGCTCACTCTGTTTCCACCACCCTAATCGACATTGCAGCAGCCATGCACACACTCGGACTTACTCCTCCCGATCCAAATTGGTATATGGATACCGGAGCCACCTCTCACATGACATCTAATGGAGGTACTCTTTCGTCTTATTTTAATTTGAGCAACAGCACTCGTGGCATCACTGTCGGTAATGGTCAGTCTATTCCTATTCGTGGTTTCGGTCAAACATCTCTCTCACCACCCCATCATCCACTTCATTTGAATAATGTTCTTCATGCTCCTCACTTAATTAAGAATTTAGTCTCTGTTAGGAAATTTACAACTGATAACTTTGTATCTATTGTTTTTGTTCCTTTTGGGTTTTCTGTGAAGGATTTTCGCACGGGGAAGACTCTAATGAGATGTGAGAGTCATGGAGATCTTTATCCTCTCACCACTTTTCCAAGTCTGCCCGTCACCCCCTCGTCTTTTGCCACTTTAGCTCCTTCGTTATGGCACGCTCGGTTGGGTCACCCGGGTGCTCCTGTTTTTGATTCTCTTAGGATTAATAAGTTTATCAATTGTAATAAAGAACACGACTCTCACGTTTGTCGTTCTTGCTCTTTTGGAAAGCATATTAAGTTACCTTTTGTTTCTTCCAGTACGCTCACATTCTTACCATTTGACATTCTTCATAGTGATCTTTGGACGTCTCCCGTTTTAAGCTCCTCAAGTCACCGTTATTATATGCTACTGTTAGATGATTATTCTAATTTTTTGTGGACGTTTCCTCTATCTCACAAATCTCAAGTCTTTTCTACATTCTTAACTTTCAAAAACTTCATTCGCACTCAATTTGAAAGAGATATTAAGAATATTCAATGTGATAATGGAAAGGAATTTGACAATCGTCAATTCTGGGATTTTTGTTCTACTAATGGTTTATCATTTCGTTTCTCTTGCCCCCACACTTCCTCTCAGAATGAAAAAGCAGAACGTAAAATCCGCACCATCAACAACATCATTCGAACTGTCCTTGCACATGCTTCTTTACCACCATCTTTTTGGCATCATGCTTTACAAATGGCTACCTATCTGTTTAACATTCTTCCCAGCAAAAAGCTCAATTTTCAGACTCCTCTCCATGTCTTGTATCGCAAGGTTCCCTCTTATTCTCATCTTCGGGTTTTCGGGTGTCTTTGTTATCCTCTCTTTCCTTCCACCACAATACACAAGCTTCAAGCTCGGTCTACACCATGCGTCTTTCTTGGCTATCCGCCGAATCATCGGGGCTATAAATGTTATGATTTATCATCTCACAAAATCATTGTAAGCCGCCACGTAATCTTTGATGAAAATACATTTCCTTTTGCCAATAAAGATTCTAGTCCTCATCGCTATAAATTTCTTGATGACACACTCTCTCCTTACGTCATCCATAGTTGGGCAACCTCCGCCAGTCCTTCTTCACATGTTCCTTCTCCTCCGAGCTCCCCTCCGCCAACCTCTATAGCACCTTCTCCTCCGAGCTCCCCTCCGCCAGTGGCTTCTGCCTCCTCTCTTCAGCCATTACCTTTGGTAGCCTCCTCTCTTCAGCCATTACGAACGAGGGACGGGATGCTGTGTGGGCCCGTTCTTGATGATTTTTTTCTTACCGGTTCTGAATTACCTGGTTCTAATTCGTATGGAGGAAGGGTGCAAGTGTGCAATGGAGTTTCTGTTGTTAGCTTGGTTTTTGCTGTTTTGATGATGATTATCGTATTGTAGGGTTTGTTGTGGGAAAACAAAAGTGAATTAATTAAGACAAATGAAATGATTGTAGGATTATAGGATTGTCTAAATCAATGGAAACTTTAATAAAATGGATAATGGTAGCAATGAGATGACTATGATCTCTATGTTATGATGTTAAAGGAGTAAGAACATTATGAAATACTAACAATTTATTTATTTTTCTTATCTAACAAATGGAAGTCTTTTTATTTGTTAGTTTTACTGTGTGCATATTTTTTTTGATTAATGAAGTGCAGAAACATGAGGTGTGAATTTTCTAACGTGCCTAAGTTATATTACTATGATATGACGAATGGAAATAACACATAAGTAGCTATTACAAATATCATTCAGTAATTCAATAATGAACTACATTTACTCAACATCATTTTCATACGGTCAATTTAATTTACATTAATAGATGCACAATTTTTAGGAAGAAAAATAATACTATGTATACCAAAATTTAGCTTACCTCCTAAATCACTTGCGATAGAACATTTATAGATGCCAATTTAGCAAGAAACCAACAAGTCGGCATGAATAGTCTGAAAAGAAAAAAAAAATGATGGATTAGAGCTAAAAATTCTAGTCCCAAAAAACAAAATTAGCTGAAATGGCAATAAAGCTACACCAGAAGCCAGGTGAATTGGCCCGATTAACTGATAATTTTCTACTTTATGGTCGTTAAACTTCAATATCCTGTGTATGAATTTGATAGGTTTTTTATTTAAACAGATTGTAATTTTCATTTTCTTTTTTTTCTTTTTTCTTTTTTTCCTCTTCTTACTCCAATAGTTAATGAAAAAGCTTTATGACACAAAAATTAATTGAAAGGTAAACATTTGAGAAAAAAAATAATTAATTGAAACATTTAAGAAGTCATTTAATAAAAAAAAATTGATAATTACAAAAATTGATACATACAAATTATTTTTCAAAAACTTTATGACCCACAAGATAGCCTGAATCATCTTGGTTCATTTCACTGTTTGGTAACCAACTAAAATAAACTGGAGGGCCCGAGATGAATACAAGGCCCGTTGATATTTCACTGTTCCGCCTTGTTTAGTCATCTCACGTTTTTGGTCGGATGAGGTGAACTCATTCAAACAGTAACACAATATTTTCTCTCTTTTACCATTTTACCCTTATGTATTTATACGATTTCAAATAATAATAATAATAATAATAATAATAATAATAATAATAATAATAATAATAATAATAATAATAATAATATAAAATAATAATAATAATAATAATGTAATAAAATAATAATAATAATAAATAAATAATAACAATAATAGTAATAATAATAATAATAAATCAATAATAATAATAATGTAATAAAATAATAATAATAATGTAATAAAATAATCATAATAATAAATAAATAATATCAATAATAGTAGTAATAATAATAATAATAATAAATATTAATAATTTAATAAAATAATAATAATAATAATAATAATAATAATAATAATAAGTATAGTAATAGTAACAATTATAATAATAGTAATAATAATAATAAAATAATAATAATAATTTAATAATAGTAATAGTTAATTATAATAATAACAAGAATAATAATAATAATAATATAATAATAATAATAAGAATAATAATAACAAAATAGTAATAATATAATAATAACAGAATAATAAAAATAATAACTTAACAATATATAATAATAAAATATAATAATAATAATAATAATAATAATAATAATAATAATAAAAACAATAATAGTAATAATTATAATAATAACAGAATAATAAAAATATAACTCAACAATATAATAATAATAATAATAATAATAATAATAATAATATAATAAGACATAGTAAAAATAATAAATAATAAATGGTACTATTTAATCTCAATGATAAAAAGTGAAATCGGTAGGGGTATTTAATAAGGGTAAATAGTCAATTTAAATTTTAATCTAAGTTTTGCAATTTGTACCAAACACAATATGATATAAAGTTAAGATTAGGATCGACATATATTAGCTCAAAAGCATTTTAAGTCAAATGGCACAATCCAAAAATAACCCAAACTCGATAGAATTATGTAGTGGACCCAAGGGATTTGGTGAAGAAATGTAGAAGAATTGCATAGAGAAGATAAAGGGAGAAATTAGAGTGGATACAGAGAGAGAGGGAGAAGAAATTGATGTATATTTCATTCTGCCTCCTCCCTCCGCAATTCTCCAAATATAACTACATCAATTACACCACCTTGGAAAAGAAGAAATCCTAAAATGTTAAACTAAAATATAAAAACGACAACGAAATGCAGCTCAATTAGTAGGACGCTTCACCTCCAATCAACAGGTCGAGAGTTCGAGTCACATTAAGGGAAAAATGAAAACCATTATTGATCCTCTTTAAGAAGGAAAAAAAAAAAAACCGTGATACTTGCATAGCTTAATTAAAAATAGCCCATCAACTTAATGTTGGCCCAAATTAGAAATTCTTGGGCGGCCCATATCCATTTCCTCCTTTCCCATCTAAGTCAACCTTGTCCTGCTTCCTTTTCCCAATCGAACACGAGCCCTAATTCTTGTTCCTCTTTCTTCTTCCTTCCCTTCTCGCCATTTACCTTCAACCCTTCACCATTCATAACAAATTACACTAAAAATCGAATGAATTATCCAATTAACATTATTGAAATATCTCACTTTTGTTGTTACACTTTGTGGACCACTATGTATCAATAAGTTTTTTTCCCCATTCTTTTTACCTCAATTAAGCCTCTTGTATATAGTTCAACTTTACGATTATTATAATACATTTTAATACTAATAATAATAATAATAGCACGGATGATTAAAATATTGGGTGGTGTTGTATAACGATAAATAAGTAAAAATGATAAAGTAAAGATAAAGTGATTGTTACAGAGCAAATTAATTCAAAAAAAAAGTGCAAATTATTTAGGAACTATAAAAAAAGGAAATTTATGGAATAAAAAAATACGCGAGTATGCGTGTGATTATGTAAATTTGTGGAAAAAAAACATGCTGGATTTGGAATAAACTACTCCTACTATCTAAAATCGTTCTCCTTTACCTGTGCCACCTAACAAAAGCCTAGTGATAAGGAAATGCCACCAAGCATTCTAGAATCTAATCTATACATTAAATGGACTTCTAATAGTAAAAGCAATGGTATTAATTTCGTTTCGTATAAAATTTCCTAAAAAACTTGGGCAAGATAAAATGTCCTTTTTATGGACAAGGCATCACTAATTTTACTCCCATCATCATGTCCAGCGAAAAGTGGCTAATATTGTCATTAACCCCAATTTTCGTTCTTTTTTTTAATCATACAAAATGCAGAAAAAAAAATGTTACGAAACTAACAAAATACTTAATTACCTAGATAAAGATTCTAGTTGTTTGTTATTCATAGTTTGACTTTAAATTCTGAGGAATCACGATATATTTCCAGTAATATAAATGGAATAAATCCCTCCTATTTAACCTACAAGTGCTTAAATTTATGAAATTTAAGGTGAAAATCATGAGAATGTGATATAGCAATCCCATGTGATAATCTAATACTAACAAAGATGCCTTACCATTTTTTCCCCTTTTTCTTCCTTAAGAGCTTTGCTTGAGAATCAAGTCTTAGAGTGATCAGATCTCACTATCATTAGAAGCTGAACTCTAATCAGAGAATCAAAGCCTTATCTTATCAGTTGACACAAACACACAAACACATTTCATGCTGTAATTAACCTTGAAAGGAAAGTGGGAAGAGAAACCATGAAGATCAAAAGCAACGGAGAATCCTTGAACCTAAAGTTTCACTGTCACCCACCACTGAGAGTCTGAAACCTTATCTTTCAAGCAAATATTCACTCCCAATGCTAAAGTACCACCTCACTATGGCCCCTCCATTTCTCTAGTTTTAAAACTGCTCTTGCAGTACAAGACAACACTAGTCGCTTATAGGAAACGACTGCTATCTGTAATTGGGCTTAAGCTTTTCTCCCTCTCATCTTCCATTCCATCTCATCGCACCAAAGAAAAAAACAAAGAACCTAGATGGGATCCTTACAGAAAGCGAATAGTGAGATGGGAAGTTTAGCATTGTTGGAGACATCGTGTGGCTATTTGCTACAAGAATTACAGGCAAGTCATTTCATGCAGTAACTTATTACAATGTGATTTAAGGGGAATAATAAACTTACCATAATAAGCTTCTTGACTTGCAGATTATATGGGATGAAGTTGGAGAAGAGAAATTTGAACGAGAAAAGGTTCTGCTGGAACTTGAACAGGAGTGCCTCGAGATTTATCGAAGAAAAGTTGACACAGCTAACATTTCACGAGCTCGTCTACATCAGCTACTTGCAGAGTCTGAGGCTGAGTTCACTCATCTCCTCCTGTCACTTGGAGAAAGATCACTGCCAGGACGGGTAAGATATATACATTATACATTATTTAAATCATTGTACAAAGAACTTATTCAGTTTCCTGGAATAGCCCACCTGAAAATTGCTGTAGATAAGACATTAGTTAAAACTTGCATACCAGAATGTGATAGCTCTTGGACATGATCACAGAATAGAAAGGCTAATGTAAAATTTCAAGCATGAAAAGTACTCTCAAAGTTTTGAGCTCGAAGTTCAAAGGGACAAGCATGGGTAAAGACAAACTTGAAAATGTCATATGTGATAATGTAAAACTTCTACTGAGGGAAGATGCTTTGCATTCTAATACTTCTACATTCCAGCAAACAATTACTATGGATCTTAGCAGACGAAAAGATTTGAAAAGATGTAAACTATGTACACTTCTATTTTGATTGAAATTCCTTTTCATTTGTGACAGCCAGAGAAAATGGCAGGGACGCTAAAAGAACAGCTTAATTCTATAACCCCAGCACTAAGAGAGATGCAGTTAAGGAAAGACGAACGGGTAAAGCAATTCAGAGTAGTACAAGGGCAAATTCATAAAATTTCTGCAGAAATTGCAGGCCGGTCAGAGTATGATGATTCAACATCAGCTGTTTGTGTCAGTGAGAATGATCTTTCACTTAAAAAACTTGAGGAGTTCCAAAGTGAGCTTCAGAGACTTCACAGTGAGAAGGTAATATGATTAAAATATGTTGTTAGGGCCAAATGAACTGAGAAACCAATCATCTTTTTGTTCTCTTGCATGCTCATATCTGTATAAAAGAGTGACAGACTTCAGAGGATGGAAACCTACATAAGCACAATCAAAAAATTGTCAGCCACATTAGGAATGGATTCTTCATTAATCATCACAAAGGTGCATCCAAGCTTGAATGAATTATCAGGATTGTCAAAGAACATCAGTGACGGCATCCTGGCAAAGCTTGATAGCACAGTGCAGTCCCTTCAATCAGAAAAACAAACACGCCTTGACAAGGTAAATTCCTTAAATATCGTGCAATTTCATCTGATAAGAGCTGGTATTTAAAACATCAAAATAGAAATGTACACAGAAACGTTAGACTATAGACTTTGTCAGACAAAATCACTACAAACACCTTGCATATTAACTATATCTAGCTTATCTAATTTAATCAGCTACAACAACTGGGTAAAGCATTGTCTGATTTGTGGAGTCTCATGGATACACCCTACGAAGATCGTCAAGAGTTTCTACACATTGCTAATCTATCATCTATGGCATCAGCTGATATATCCACTACTGGAAGCCTTACTCTTGACATAGTGCAGCAGGTATGCCATCAGACACTTCTCCATAATTTTATGCCAGAAATGATTTAATTTGATTGAAAAACTTTTCAAGGCTGAGACTGAAGTGAAGAGACTGGATCAGTTGAAAGCAAGCAAGATGAAAGAATTTTTCTTCAAGAAACAGATGGAGTTTGAGGATATATGCAGTAGATCACACATGGAAATACCATCAAGATCAGAGATGGAAAAAATAATCAACAAAATAGACTCTGGTTAGACTGAATCATTTGGAAAGAAAAAAAAAAAAAGTACATATATATTTAATTATTGCTCATATATCACAATTTGACCCATGGATATTTATGATAGGGGAGATTGATCATGCTGATCTCCTCAGAAGCATGGATGAGCAAATCTCAAGAGCAGAAGAAGAAGCAGCTAGCAGGAAAATTATCATGGAGAAGGTTGAAAAGTGGATATTGGCACGTGATGAGGAGCTTTGGTTGGAAGAGTACAGCAGGGTAAGATTCTTCTCTTCTTCATTTGAAATATGAAAATACATTAAGAACTTTCAGCAAGAAAATCTCAGCAATTAATTTTCTATTTAGGATGAAAATCGCTATTCAGTTAGCAGAGGTGCTCATAAGAACCTTAAAAGAGCTGAGAGAGCCCGAGTAATGGTCAACAAGATACCAGGTTAAGAGTCATCTCCATTGAATTACTTTCAAGCACAACTTACTTATGAGCCATCTTGTACTAGAATGAAGAATTCAATCAACTCAACCAACTAAATGAGTTTGAATAGAACGATAAACATATGCACTTAGTCTGCTTCATCCTCCTGGCAGCTTTGGTGGACTTGCTGATATCCAAGACTAAAGAATGGGAAGATGAAAGAAAGAAAGTCTTCTTGTATGATGAGGTAAATTGTTTTGAATAGCTAATTGAATGAATTATTCTTGGGAGCACTATTAATATGCGTGTTCACATGTGATCAGGGGAATGTATATCTAAATAGAAAATTACAAACAGTGACGATATGGTATTTACCGTATTATAAATATCTATTTACAGACATAGTCTTCATAAAAACAGCGAAATTGTAGGGTCATATTAGGTAGGTGCATTACTCTTCAGCTTAAAACCATTATCAGGACAACTTATACTTGAGTTGGCTTTACTTCAGAGTCGCACTTCTTCAGTTTTCTAAGAGCTAAACTTTGAAGTCATTCACAGAAAAATAAAGCCTCGTACATCTCATTCAGCTTTTGCAATGTTACTGAATAGAGCATTTTACTAAATATATGTCGAGGCTCACCTTCACAAATAAAAACTTTGACTTTCAGGTCCCTCTACTAGCAATGCTTGAACAGTACAATATGTTGAGGAAGGAAAGGGAAGAAGAAAAACAAAGACAAAGGGTAATCATCTTCAGAACCTTTTCATTCTCATTCTCCTTAGATTATGGCATTTCCAGAGTAATTGAACATACAGAGAGTATCTTTCGTGCAGGAACAGAAGAAGACACAAAGTAAAGTAGTACCTGAGCATGACAGCCCATTTGGAACAAGGCCCGGCACCAGCAGCCGGCGTCTTTCTGATAAAAGCTTAAACGGATGCTTTGGAAGTGCAAGCCCCATACATAGAAAATCTTCCCTAGGCTTACAGCCCATGGGACCAAACAGCATCACCTCACCTAGTCAAGGTACATCTTTCATAAAGGGAAGAAAGAAAGCAAACGGACAAAGAGCGTACGCTCAGAAAGGATTTGCTTGCAATCTTAGAGAGGATACTATTTCAGTTGTATCGTCATTTTCTGGCCCCTTCTCACCTTAGGATGTCAGGTGATAATTTCATTTGTAAAATCAGTTTCCATCCTATTATAGTATGAAAAGAGTTGTGTCCAGAAATAAATTAAATGGATCATTTTACAGGATTCGAGGCCTATCTTCGCACATCATCTGTATCATTTCAAAAACAGACCAAGAACAAACTTCTTCATGTGCAATATAAATGTAATTTTGTATAGCAAATCAGATACCACATATATTTCACAATTAAAAGCACACCAAGTGTATCATATTCAACTGATTGCGGCTTTACTGCAAAAACGAAGAGGATCATTAACACAAAACCTAAAGTCCAATATCACCACAATTCCACAGGATCTGTAATTGAAAGTAAGCACCATAATTTTATTTTTTTTAGAAGAGTAAGCACCGTAGCAATGAATAAAATAACTCCATAATTTTATCCCAAAAATAATAATTGAAACAACTTGAATTGGGTGTCAAACTAACCCACTAGAACGATGATGAGATAATTGTTCAACTACTTTACACCTTGACGACCAAAACCTAACACCAACGGAGAGATTTAAGTAGACTTTTGAAAGAAAGCATCGATTGAACGAGTGGCGAAAGGAACCGGCTTCTTATCTGGCCGCGACTTAGCACGATCTCCGGGAGGATTCTGGTCGGTCGGGCGAGGAGGCATCGGGAGAGAATCGAGCAGAAAATCAGCAGTCGGACGGTGTCGTTTCACCGCAACCCGGATGTGTTCGAGAGTTATAGTTTTTCTCTTCTTTTCGATGGCGGCTTGGGCCGATTTCTCGGCGAGGAACTGGAGGAAGAGCTCGGTGGAGGAGGCGACGAGGAATAAGGACTTCGGAGTTGACCTTGTTGATGTCCTTGTCGAGTTTCATGATGTTCTTGACCCGGCGAGTCGGGATCTCGAGCTTGTGCGGCTCATCAATGGAGGTAGGGTTTTCCCCTTCTTGCTCTGCCATTTCAGCCACGTTTTGCCTTCTGAGGGGAATTGGGGGAACTTTGATTCGCGCAAGCCATGGAATTTGGCGGGAAATCGTATTGTGGAACGGAGGGTTTTCCTTTTCTTCTTTTTTTCTTTTTTGAGGATTTTATTAAAAAACATATTTTGGTATTGTGAATTTTTGTAATGATTTAATATCACGATTATTTAATTTCTATAACTTTATGCATGGGTGATAAAGTATATTCCATCATTCATAAGATAAAATATTTATTATTTTTTTAGTTTTCGTAAAAGTATCAATTATTGTTACTAAAAATATCAATTTTTGTAATAATTTAAGAGTGTTAATTATTATAAATAAAAGTGTCAATTAAGATCTAAACGCCCCTTTTTTTTTTTTTTTTTTTTTTTTTTGATCGGGCAAAGTTAGTTGTTAGCGGTTAGTAGTTAGTACAACTCCCAGACTCCCAGAATTACTTCCCCTAGAATTCGTTCCCTCCAGGGATCGAACCCGGGACCTCCTGCTTTGCAGGCAAGTCCCGTGGCCATTGGGCTAAACGCCCCTTTTAATCTTGCGGATATTTATAAGACAAAACAAATATTTGTATCAGCTCGGCCGCATAGTACGGCCAAGCCTTGAAAGCAAAATAAATTAGCTGACTCAATTAATCCACTTGGCCCACAACCCAAAAAGAATGTCTCATAAAAACATTTAATGGATCTCAATATGAGTCCGGGCTGATGCAAGTGTCTCCCTTAAGACAATTAATCTTAACAAAAACTTGTATCAGCCCGGCCGCATAGCGCGGTCAAGGTTTGAAAGCAAAATAAATTATCTAGCTCAATTAATCCACTTGGCTCACAACCCAAAAAGAAAACTTTGTAAAAACATTTAATGGACCTCAATGTGAGTCCGAGATGATGTAAGTGTATCCCATTAATCTTTATTAATATGATTAATTTGATTTTTTCACAAACTTTACCACTTTTTTGAAATTTTCCCTAAAAATCATTTTCTCCCAATGTAAAGTTGATGTGGCAAATCAAAACTTAGTCGGTGAAAAGATAGAACAAAACTATATCATTTCAAGTTATAAATCTATCTTATTTTTTTCAATTTCTTACAAATCCGACGAAGGTCAAAAGGCATAAAGCCACTATTGTCACAGTCAAATCTCAACAATATTATCTTCTTATCACCACATCGACCGAAAGGCCAACAACCCAAATAAATTATTGTAGCTGGCGTAATCCATCCAGTGGATGGATTACGCCAGCAAGGCCTCGAAATATTAAGGGCCCACAATTTTTATTTTACGTATAAATAGTATAAAATTTTGACTTGGCATGGTCTCGAAATTTTAAAGGCCCACGATTTTGATTTTAACTAAGCGATATGGATTTAGCGTTTTTTAACAAGGGATCGAATCCCCTAATTTTTCCATCTTTTGATTCTCTATTTTTTTTATCGTATTTATGCAAGTGTTATTTTTTTTCCCTTACATGCTAATTTTTCCTTTCTTTTAAAAAAAATCTCGACCTTTTTTTATCTAATTTATGCAAGTAATATTTTCTACTTACATGACACTAATTGAAATTTTATATTTGGACCCTTAATTTTTCCATTTTTCATTTTTGGTTGAGTTCTCTCTCCTCCAAACGCAAATTTGTGTTGGCACTATGGAAGAAATGCAAAATGCTTTATAATTTTTTGTTTAATGGAGTTATTCTTTTTTTATTTTGTTGTATTTGTGGTTGGATATAAGAAATATTTACAGAGAAGAAGAAGAAGACACACCGATGAAAAAAGAATACGACGCACGAAGAAGATTAAGGGGGTGTTCTCTTTGAGTGAAAAGGAGGGAAAAGGAAAAAATTTCTCATTTTCCCAATGTTCTGTATGAATTATAATTTTTCTCGGGCAGGAGGGAAAATATTCCCGGGCAATCCCCTTTCCACCCTTTTCACTCCAAACTTAGTTAATATTTTCATTCCAACTTGGAGTGAAAATATTTTCTCACATTTTTCACCTTAGAGAACATGTGATAAACCAAGTGGGGGACCACATTTTGGGATTATATTTTCCATCATTTTCATTTCCCTTCTTTTTTCTATCATTTAAAGAGAACACGCCCTAAATGAAAAGAGGCATACTCATATGCGGTCAGTGGCACGGTGCGACTTAATCGCAAAGCCCACAATCTAAGAGACCTACAACTAAAGACAATACAAGTAATGGATTAGACCAAGTAATTTATTAGCTTTCAAGACCTTATCACATTATGCGGTCGGCCTCATATGCAAGTCTTTGTCAAATGAAAAAGAAGAAACGGCGTTTTCATTTCTAATATTTAGGTTAGGCATAATTATAATGGGCTAATTGGGCCTTATTTAATTTAATGTTAGTTTGTCTTATTGAGCTAATCATTTTATAGTTTACGTTTTGGGCCAACTTTTTTTTGTATTATAGTTAGCATAATTGGGCTAATATAATTTTTATATGATAGCTTACATAATTAGGACTATTAGTGTGTAATTTAGAATAACATATGTGTTCATGAATAAAATATTCCTAATAATTACTATTACAATTTATAAACATAAAATATTCAAATAGAAATAAAATGATAAGATTACATAAAAGATATGAAGATAGATAGGTAGATAGATACCATAGCATTGATTCATTAATAAATAACTGAACAATACATGAAATACTAGACAATGTAGCGAATACAACATTAAAAACAAAACACATCATGAAATTACTAGACAATCTGCAACATACTTGAAAATATAATAAATATACTAAACCACAAGAAATGAAAAAATCACAACATAGACAATCAAACTATTAATCTAATACTCTGAAAAACAGAACTAGATCCACCAAAATTATTTAAATATGAAGAATATGAGTCAATATCAAAAGGATATGATTGGCTAGATTGCTGAGCTCTTTTATTTTATACTCCCTCTATCTCGCGGTAATTGTCCACAAGTATTATTTTATACCTCACATATATTCCCCATTGTGGATAATTATCGCGGGACGGAGGAGAGTAATTCATATAGTATTGTTAAATGAAAAACTTTATTGGATCTAAAGTGTAATATTAAAAAATATGCAGATATTATCGTAAAAATATTAAAAGTGGTATAAAAAAGATATATAGAGAATATTCTTTTCGGTTTGAGTTTGAGTTTTTGGGTTGTGGATGAATTAATGTTTGATGTGATGGATATTGCAAAATGGGTTTGGATTTGGTGTTAAGGGTTAGAGATGCCCTAACGTATCTTGATTATCAAATAATGGATGTGTTTTCCTCAAAAAAATAATAATAATGGGTGTAAAAAAAATATATTATCTAAAATTCTTACAAATAAAATATCTGACTTACGGGTTTAGCAGTTAGCTCAAACTAATAAAATAGAATAACTCGACTCAAATTGATATGCTAGAGAGGACGTGAAATTCATGGACAAATTTATGTCATTGTTTCCAATCTAAAATCGTTATCAAAATTGTCCTAATATCTGAAAAATATAAGTTTAATACCTAATCTGAGGAATGCTTCATTGCCTACCCTGGACATATTTAATGTGCCCACGGATGACGTGACAATATTACATATAAAGAAATTAATTTAAATATACTATAAAAACTAAATCCTACTATAAAAAACTAAACCCTTCTAAAACAAATCGAACCCTAAATGAAAAATATTAATGATGTGGCGCTGCCACATAAACAGTTGACACATTAAGTGTGTCCACGATGGGTAGGGGAGCATTTCTATATCTAATCTATCCGACTTGTACCTAATCTATCCGACTTGTAATAATCAAGGCTGACATTAAACCAAATTCCAAGCTCGTGAAATATTAACATCAAACCATTTGTACAGAGCTCGGCCAATTTATTTGAATAAAAACGTCTTACTCAATAATTAGATGCACTTCGTCGTCGATAACAATGATATATTGTTAATAATTCAAAGTGGCATTCCCTTGTTGATGATCATTTGAGTTGGTTGTGGACATTATACGATTGTAGTTTTTAATTATTGAAGCTGCGATTAGTGAATAATTAAACAGTTGGGATTTGGCGCAGGGTGTAGCTTTGTTTAAATGTTATTGGATAGTACTAATTTGTCTTTTGATGGATGATGTTGAGACTAGAATTGGTTGATATAGGGGCACATAAACAGTACGGCATTGGTCAATTTATGCTAAAATCCGATGCAATTTTTGTTTTTTCTTTTAAGAAAATAGCTTTTTAAAGATGAGATCTTGGTATCCAAAATAGAATGGTGAGGAAGGATGGTCCCTTACACCATTTAATTTTTAATTAAATTTGATAGAGAGAGGCACGAGCACATCTAATTCTGGAAAATATATATATCTAAAGAAGTGGGGTTACTTTTCCTCTTAAAGCAAATGCAAAATGGATCTGCAGCTTTCACTTTTGATCTTTGTGGCCACTCTATGGATTCCACTCCTATATTCTCTACAATTTCAATCACCTTTCTCGACCTTTTGTTTCGGGGGCGTGTCTATTTTTCACTTGCTAATGAATCTTTTTTTTTTTCTCTCGTTGTGTGTGTGTGAGAGAATATTTTCTTCCATACTTAGAGGTAGACCTGCCCACGGTTCAGGGACCGGCGGTTTAGGGCTAGGCCCGCCGGGCCCCGGTTTGAAAACCTCCGACCCTAGCCCGAACCGCGGGTAGGGATGCCGGTTCCGAGCAAGGCTTTTAGCCCGCCGGTTCAGGGCCGGTTAAAAACCGGCGGGCTCAGGCTGAAACCGGCGGACCGCGAGAAGGGACCGGGAGGCGCGACCGCGCGCTGGGTCGCGCAGTCTAGCACGAAGTTTGTGCATAGGCGCGCGACCGGACCCCTTCTCTGAAGCGGTCGTGCTGCCAGCCCGTTTCTTGCCGGCTCTCGTTCCATTTTCGACCCGTTCTTCCTCGTTCGAGCTCCATTTCACCTAAAATCTATAACTTCCATCCTAATTTGACATGTAAAAACCATGTTTGATCAAAAGGACTTTATATTAATAATGTGAAAAAATTATAACTTATCACTTGTGTTGTAGTCTTCTAATTCTTCTACCTTACAAAGTTACAATTACATAATATTTTTTCTTCACAACAACACTAATTACTCTATTTTACATTTGAAAAGATGAAAAATATAACAATAAAAGACTTGAACTCAATTTAATTTCTAAAATCGAGTTGCCTACGTATCCTCATAGTTATAGAGGAATCAAAGTCAACGTAGTTCTTTTTACAACACCACGCTTCCTACTCCGCACCCGATGCCGATCGATCCGTTTCGGTGAAGGCTTCATCTTCGCTCTCATTCCGATCATCTCATTCCGGTTCTTGAGCTCCAAGATCGGCCCTACACCAATCATCAAGCAACATGGTAGCTTCAATGTTCGCCGGTTTCATGGTTGATCTTCTTTGATCTAGCATAAGACCTCCGGTGCTAAAGGTTTGTTCAACGGATATGGTGGATGCCGGGATGGTAAATAACTCATTCGCCATGATGGAGAGTATTGGGTACTCCACTCTCTTCGACCACCACTTCAACACATCGATCTACGGACCACTATCTTCAACACCAAAGACAAAACGAGTTTGCAAAAACATATCCAATTCACTATTACCTTGGCCCCTAGGATGTTCATAGGTTCTATTTTGGTACATTCCTTACATTTGTTGAACTAAAGGATCTAATGAGTTCATAGCAAAGGGAAAATCAAATGAGGACATCATAGAAGAAGAAGAAATATTGGTGTTGTTATCTTCATTACTACCATACTTCATTCTATATTCTTTAAAAAGATCTCTCAAAGTCTTATGTAGATCATCTTGATTTATTACACATTAGGAGGAAGATCAAAAAATATTTGTTCACCATCAATTACAACACCACTAAGGTCCATTTGATAAAAAGCATCATAATAAAGCCCAAGCATTTGACAAACACCGTCATATCTCCATTTCGGATCCAAACATTTAGCAAGCAAGAAAACTTTTGGAATCTCCCTAAAATACTTGAGCCACTTTTGAACCATAAAATAAATCACACCTTGCAAGTTTGGCCTACTAAAACAAGCCTTAAAAGACATGGCAATATACATGCAATGCTCCAACACTTTAACGGAAAAACAATAATAAACACCCGATAATTATTTAGTAGCTATATGAAAAACCTTTAACAATCCATATAAATCCATACATGCATCCCAATGACTCTCATTAAGAACTAATTAAAATGTTGGAAACTCTTTTCTAAAAAAATCACATAAATGACCCATATACTCTATGGTACTATTAAGCATCTCATAAGTAGAATTCCAACGATGAGATACATCTTGTTTGAAACACGTATAAACAATACTCTTTGTACGACAATATTTTTACCATTTTTCCCAAAGTTTTTGATTTATGCAAATATTTAACGGCATTTCTAATAGGACCGACGGACTCTTGAAATATTAAGCGCATCTTGGACACATAAATTCAAAATATGACAAATGCATCTAGAATGAAAGTATATTCCATCAAAAGATGGTGAACATGCTTCAATGAGTGAAGGAATACTAGCGGTGTTCGCCGTTGCATTATCAAAACCAACCGAAAAAACCTTAGTAATCAAACCATATTCATTTAAAACGGTGATAATAATCAAAGCAATATTTTGAGCCGCGTGAGGCTCTTCAAACTCCCTAAATGCAATCAAACGTTTTTGCAAAATCCATTTTGCATCAATCCAATGACAAGTAATTCCCATATAACTATATCTATTATATGCATCGGTCCAAACATCGACACAAATAGAAACTTTATGACCCAAACGAATCAAATATTTCATCAAATCTTATTTTTTTTCCAAGCATTGTCGCCTAATCCTCTTTAGCATTTGAGTTCTAGCAACTTTACTAGCATGGGGATCTAATCTTTCTTTATAGGATGATTCATACGTTATTCTATTGGCATAATTAAAAGGTTGTTTCTCCATAGCACAATATCTAGCACATGCATCTTCGTATCGACCTTTATCAAATTTAAATAAAGAGGGCGTACCCGTCTCTGAAGATGAAGTGGTACCTCGAATTTGAGTTTGAGAAGTAGACATTCCCAACTCACTCGGATGAGTGCTCTCCATGTGCCTATTCATGGTGTCGTAGCCTCCCTTTTCGATCCATTTGTAAAAGGTTGGGCAATAGTTGCAATACACAAGGTATCTCTTTCGACCATCGGCTAGAGGAGGTTGGCCTTCGATCTCCAGAGCATCTACTTTTCGAAAGTGTTTCTTGAAGATGTCGGACTTCGATACTTTAGTGGGTTTTGATGGAGGAGGAGGAGGTTGATCGAGTTCGTCATCGTCGTGCTCTTCATCGTCATTCGAGCCATGAAATTTGAATCCTTGGCTTTCCATCGTATTGACCATCTCCTCAAACCTCTCGTCTTCTTCGGCTTGAAGTCGTTCGGCGACTTGCCTTGAGATTTCCTCCGCCACTTCCACCCTTCTTGCCTTTTGAGTTTGATATTGTCAGCCTCTTTCGCTTTGGGTTTCACCCACGATCTTGCCCTTGCCCTTGTTTCCTTTGGAAGACATTGTGTATGTGTGTGTAGTTATGAAAGTGAGAGTAAGTGTGTGCAAAATGTGAGAGTGAAAGCTTGAGAGTTGAAACTTGAGAGTTGAGAATGAAAATGAATGAGAATGAGAATAGAGATTGAGTTGAGAGAGTGATAATAGAGATTGAGAGAATGAGAGTGAGAGCTTGAGTGCTTGAAACTTGAGAACTTGAGAGTGAAAAATGAGAGCTTTAGAGTGAAAATGAGAGTTTGAGAGTTGAGAGTGAGAGTTTGTTGTGAATGTATGTTTGAATGAGATATTAGTTTATAGGAGTAGGAGGAAGAGTGGAGAGGAGGGGGAGGGGCCAGCCACAAAGCTCAACGGCTAGGAGCCGTTGCAGCTAGCCCCACCACGCCCTAGCTGCAGCTTGCACATTTGGCCATTGGGCCCGCAGGCCTGGCTCGGCCCGTTGGGCCCCAACGGCTACTATGAAACCGACGGTTCATGGGTAGGCCCGATGGGCCTAGCCCGTAGGTTAACCGGCGGGTCCGGGCCTCTCATCACTCGACCCTAGCCCGGCCCGGGCATATTCGGTCCCGGTTCCGGTCCGAGCCCGTTGACTAGCAGGCCGGGCCAAAACCGTTGACCGGCGGGCCGAGCTCGGTTAAAACCGGCGGGCCCATCAGCCCCTGCACGTCTACTTAGAGGGTCGTTTATTCTGAGGATAACTTAATTTAGAGATCGATAGATTTTGGGAAAATATATGAGATGCGATAGAATTAGAGTTATTACATCTGTTTGGGTGGTATTCAAATCTTATGATTATTCTCAAATCCAAAAAAAATAAAAGTGAAACTTAACATGTGTCTTGTGATAACACTCGTTTGCAATTCTCGTTTGTGAAATATTCACCGTACGATTTTCTATTTACAATTTCGCCTTTTCTCTTATTAACAATTTTTTAGAATAATAAAAATCATAAAGGCAGGTTCCAGATTCAATGGAGTCTCCTCCAAATACCCAATCGAGATGTTACACCATCTGTTGTCTACTGCCCTCACCGTTGAGTCCCCGTAGCATTGCCCCCTTCGTCATTCGCGTCCCTCTCTCTCTGTCGCACCACTCCCTCGGGTGCCACCCCCTCATCATATGTGCCTCTCATCGTAGCATCGCCTCCTTCATGTCATTCGAGCCCGGTGCTGCCTTCCTTGCCATTGCACTACTCCCCACCACGATTGGAGCCAAACACTCAATTTAGGACGTAGCCGGTTTGAACATTGAGATCTCATTCGAGCCTAATGTCATTCGCGCTTCTCATGTTCGCACATTGTCAACCATCAGTCTTGGACTCTTGGTCATCCTGTTTGCCTTTTCAAATGACTCTAATATACTCCCTACTTCCGTGATATACGTACTTAGAATCTTTTGGCACACATTTCAATATGTCGAAAAGTAGATGTTAAGATAAAATTTAAGTCTCATTTGATATATATTATACATTATATCAAGTAGACTAATACACTATATTAAGTGAGACCTAAACGATATATCACTTTTTGGCACATTGATATGTTTGCCAAAAGATTCTAAAAACGTAGATCACGGATGGAGGGAGTATATGTCTACAAGTTTGTGGCTAAATCTTCTTTTTTTGTTATCTTAATAAGTGTCTATTTCGTATACCATTGTCACCTGAAAATATATTTGTTCTCACTGCGCAATCAGTAGTTGAAAAACGTTAGATTTGCATCGGCAAGATCCTGATTGAGGTTTAGTGAGAAATAATTTTCTCTTTAAAAAGTATGGATCATTTTTTTTAATCTTTTAAATCACTTTATACCAATCCATAATTCCTAAATTTGCTGAAATTGACAAATTTAATATATTGCATTCCGATTACTAGATTTCAAGTAGAAAAGGAGAACGATCAAGATTCGAAATAATTTAAAACATAATACTAGTATACTAAGTTATGTGCTAAAGGTATTTGGATGAGTCAACTAGCTAAAAGCCTAAAACCCAAAATCGTTCTAGGCACTTAATATTTTTTTTAAAGAAAAAATATGGTCTATTTGTGGAGAAGTGGGCCCAGACATGAAATGGGCATCGGGTTGGCATATTCAATGATATTGCCTTTACATTAGTGGTAATAAATTTACTTTTTTTGAGATAAAATAAATTCTTTTGGTACAATTAAAATTTTGCCAATGACTTGCTCCGTATTAGGTTTCCGAATATAGATAATCTCATTGGCGCTTATTCCATCATTTTTGTTATTTTTTTTGTATATAAGTACTAATACATATCCCTCTCTCTATATATATATATATATATATTGACATACGTCGGTATGAAATACTCCTTCCGTCTCAATTCAAATATCCCATTTGTTTTATTGACTTTTTCGGCATGCATTTTTACTGAAACCTAGTACGGGTTTTACAATATGATTTTGAAGTATTTTTCCCTTTACGGTGTACTATGAAATGAGTGCCGAAAAAGTCAATAAAACAAATAGGACATTTGAATTGAGAAGGAAGGAGTATAATTTATAATAAATAATACGTCGGTATGACATATATTTATAATAAATAATAATATAGGTGTTTGTGGATTAAAGTATTGAATGATTTCGGCACACTATTTCATAATTTAGGCTTTTCTTTTGTCATTGTCCCCGGAAGAATCAAGTTTAAATATTATGTATACATCGGAAAAGATTGATTGCTTTTTAAGATATAAATCATATTAAAGGCACTGTTAGGCTAATCGGATAATTGGTGGAACAATTAAATATTAAGCTTAATTAATTAGTGTTCTTTTTTACTCCAAAATTAAAGTTTTTTTTCCCTCTCCCATTGTGATTTGTAAACTAGAACTCGTCGCATTAATTATTTTACAGAGTTGATTAAATCTTTCCAAGGGCGTGCTTAATTCATACAAATCAAAGCGGAAACTTGAAGGAAAAATGAATATTAGTAATCGTTGTATATGCGTCTTTATTATACTTACGGGAATATTCTCATACTCACTATGGACACATTTAATATGCTCACAGTTAATATGATTGTGCCATGTCGATAATTTTTTCATTTAGAATTTAGTTTATTTTTTTAATAAACTTTAGTTTTTTTAAGATTTTTTTTTATAAGATATTAATAATATTTTTTTATATGTATCATCGTAATGTCAGCCGTAAGCAGGGAAGCATTACTCTTTTTACTTAATATACCATTCACAACAAGTGAGATATTGTCATAATATATTATGGGCAAAATACATATAATTCCTTATACTTTTTTTTTCGACTTATTAAATCCTCGTGCGTACTTTTGTATTTTATCTCATGCAATCCTTATCTAACGGAACCATTAATTCCACGTAATATCCTAATTGGAGTAGCCTAACATCAAAAATCAAATACAAAAGTATTTTCTTTAGTATATTCTCGGATAAATAAATCGAAGGGTTTCAACTTTTTTTTTTTGAGGAATGAGGATTTTAATTAAGTCATTGACGTAAAAAATCTGAAACAAAAAAAAAAAAAAAAAAAAAAAAAGTGGAAAAATGAACCATCTTGATTCATTAGGATTATTCATTATTGAGAGCCTAAATCATAAAGCTAGGGACTTAAAATTATTCGCATTTTGATATAAACGATTCATCATTCACCGTGAACACATTTAATGTATTAATTCTTATTAATGTGATTGTAACGTCCCGGGCTCACAGTGGTGGGGCCCGTTACGCTACGGTGGTATTATAGATCCACTAGCAACTACTTGATGTTCAAATTCGTTTTGCCAAAATGGTTAAAAGATGCTAGAGAGTATTTCATTGAGCTCATACTCATACAGAATATTATATTGACAACCCTTACTTATTCAGTGTTCTTGGTCCTAGAAGCGAGTTTTCACACGTAGAGGGGGAGGGGGGTGAATACGTGTGAAAGAGAAGTTAGACTTCTCAAAATTTTCTTTCAAAAACTGTGTGCTTTTAAAACGAAAGATAAGCACTTCACTTTTGAAGGATCAAAAGAGATTCGCTTCTAGAGTTAAAAACGATTGCGGAATTTGGTGAGCAGAGTTTATACTCGCTTTATGAAATTCTTGCTTAAGAGAAAAACTATTTTTGTTGCTTAAGTGAGTGTGTGAGTTATGCAATAATCGAAAGCGGTAAAGAAGTTAAAGTAAAGAAAGCGATAACTACACAGAGCGATTTATAGTGGTTCGGAGGTTACGCTCATATGTCACTTGTTGCCTTAACCTAGAAATGAATACCTTCACTCAGTATCCAAACAAATATGTCTCAGTTTTATACTTCCCGATGAAGTGATTCAAGCTCCAAATAAAACTCAAATCCTCGAAGATTCCAAATGGGCTCTCGAGTGGCCAAAAACAAACAACTTAATCAACTGTCTTTGACCTTCCACTTGTGTATACAAACACAAGCTTCACAATCTTGGACTTGAAATACAAATAAACACAAAAACTCAAACGTACAACTCGATCTACGAACATGAACTGGGTTTGGGGTTTTTGGTTTTTGAAAGTTTCTAACTTAGAGAATCCTTTTACAATGAAGAACATGTAAAAAGAATAAAAGATTCTCCTCCTAGATTTGAAAGAAAGTTTCTAGTCTAGGTAACGGGATTTAGGGCGCTGCTATACTTAGAAATTTTTTAGGGCTTTTTAAGGACTCAACTAAACTCTAGAACTCGAAGAACTTGAGAGATTGAAAGCTTGAAAACTCGGAAGTTCTTGTTGTATGCTAGTGCGCGAGATAGTAGTTTCGTGAGTCTTCCACGTTGAGGTAGCAGCCCTATTTATAGTGGGAGCCGGCCATCTTCCCGTTAGAAAGGTTGGTGGCGCGTGCTCTTCACTTTCCGTTTGAATGGTTGGCATAAAGTTGGTCTCCGGTGCTTTTTGCAAAACTCAGAGTTTCAGTGTTTGTATTTTTCCCAAAAGAGAAAACCTTAACTCTTTGTTGGTGATTGCCGTATCTTCTAGCGCAGACAACTCTGTTGTACTGTTCCGGCGAAATCCATTGTTTAAACCTGTGCAGACGCGTGGCCTTGTTCAGTTTTGAACTTCAGTGCTTCACCATATTTCACGAGCACTCCTCTTGCTCTAGATTTTGCGATCAGCACTGCTTGATAACAGACTTTTCTTACAAGCATTCTCTGTGGAGCGGTTTCACTGAAGAGTGAAAAGTTGCTCTTAGAATTTCTGCTTGCTCGTACCCGGAACTGCTTCACGACTTTGCTTCGCTTCTTCATTCTGGCTATGCTCCATATTGCTTCAAAGCAAAATGCTTGAGTCTAGTAACCAAAAATCGCTTGATGATCTGCTTCACAAGTTACACCTAGAAAAATTTTAAGTTCCCTAACAAGTGAGCTATTCTAATACATTAAAAGGGAAATAATGTAACTTGGTGGTCATAAAAAATAATAAGGAAAATTATGAGAGGATTTTAGAATTTAATAATAAATCTATTTAAACTTAAATAGATTTCGCTTCCCCCTTAACAAAATATCCCAACAAGTGTGTGTCACAATCTCTCTCCATTGAATACGTGAGGTCCTCGTCGCCAACCTTCATGCAAGACCGCCCCAAGGCCCATGATGCTCGCTCGAGGTTGGCTCCGATACCATTTGTAACATCTCGAACCCACATGGGTGCTTGCTAGAAACTACTTGACTTTTGTCCTCGCTTTGCCAATATGGTTTTAAGTTGCTAGTGAGTCCACTGAACCCATATATACTTATATTGTATTTACATTCCTTACTTATTTGATATGGAATGTCACACTGGCAGTACTACATTTGCAATTTTTTCAATTAGAATTTACATATTTTTATCAGAGTTTAATTTTTTTTTTCTTTTTTAAAGTTTAATGTTCAAGTTATATTTTATGTCGGTTAGTGGAGATCGGAGCATTCTTCCACTTTCTGAATACCCCTAAGCTTGCCGAGAAAATTATTGAATCAATCGACACATTTTCCCTCATGCTAGAGTTGCCTTAATTCTAATTATAGCTAAGACAAGAGACCCCGTGACGTGTCTCACAATAAATTACTTTAAGACTTTTTTTTTACCATCAAGAGATGAATCATTGTCTATACAGATTGTTTTGTACGTATACCAAGTTTGTTTCAATTAGGTTATGATTTGGAATATAAAATACTAATTTTTATAGTATTAAGTTATATCAACGTTTACGGTTGAACTGCATGAAATCTTTGTAAAAGTAAGATGATTCATTAAAAGAAATATACATTATACAAAGACTTGATGAAGCAAAAAATTAGAAGTATAGATATCTAGATATGTTACCTATATTATACTCTTTGAGTTGAGTTGATTGAAATTATAATATAATATATTCAATCGGGGTGAGATTATATAAATAGTAGATTTTTCGTTAAAAAAAATAATACATTTTATGCACAATTATATAATGCATTTCTAAAACTATTATAATGCATCGATTATCATGACATATTCTCATTACGTTATAATGCACTAGTTAATTCGAATTGTAGATCGCACAATGATCATATCAATGGTTTAAATCAATTTTTATTTCATACGAATTATATTTTTTTAATATAATCTTATCACTATATATGTGTGTGTGTGTGTGTGATATTAAATAAAAAATAATTTTTTTTAAGAAATGAGAAATGATATGACCGTTGATCACTTATGATCTATGGTCGAGATTAATTAGTGCATAATAATTATATTGATGATGTATTATGGTGACCGAAATATTATAATTGTACATAAAATGCATTATAATTGTGTATAAGCTACATTATTTTTTATTTTTATGAAAATTTATTACATAAAAAATAATTTATATATGGTAAGTAAAATAAAAATAGATTTGAACTATCAATCATAAATAGTACTCCCTCTGTCCACAATCTTCGGACACAAAATTTTTGGCGCATAATTTAATACATTGTGATGATATATTAATAAATTAATGTGTTAAAGTGTTAAAGTAGAATAATTATGGGTCCCTCTAAAATTTTTATGAGTGTTAAAGTGTTAAGTGTTAAAGTTGTGAGGCTTATTACTAAAAAAAGAAAAGTCTCTATAGATGGTGGACGTACCAATATAATATTAGTGTTTAAAGATCGTGGACGGAGGGAGTACGATTTATAACTATTGTTAAAATGAACTTATATGATTGCAATAACAATAAGGTGACAATCATACAAGTCATAAACTTCATTGGTTCTTCCAATAAATATATAAGATTAATCTATAACGAGTTGAATTCCTCATTGTACGATATTTCATCTCGCAAATCATATGAAGGGTTCACAGTCACCTTTACATCATGGTAATATGAGAAATGTTAGAGTTACCCATTTGTTTTACATCGATTTGTAAATAGTTCCAGACTTTAAGTTTATGTTTGGTTCATTTTTTTTTTTTGTATGGAAAGGAAAACAATTAATTGATTCAGTTACATTTTGTTTGGTTTGAGTAATAGGTTATTCATTTCCTTAACTTGGGGGTAACTCAATCCACCACATTGTTACTCCTCAAGAAGGAGGGGAAACAACAAGGAGAAAGGGAAGTTGTTTGGTAGTGTAGTTGGTCATGAATTGAGTCTTCTACCCTAGAGGTCATGAGTTCAAGTCTTGTTGAGTTCAATTTTATTTGTGTGTGTGTGTTGTCCTAGCGGTATGTGGTTAATATTCGGGATTAAAGGTCCCGAGTTCGAATCTTCCGTGGCGCGGTCTTTAAATTTCTTGTTAATGATTTCAAAAAAAAAAAAAAAAAGAGAGAGAGAAAGAGAAAGTGGATCCCTTACAAGTGACTCATTTTTATTATTGAATCATACACTCAATAAAAGTAACCATCATTATTATCATTTTCTTACTTGACTTGATTTCACTCCCTTTTCGTTACCTAACTTGAACCAAACGAGATAGATTGGATGATCATTTATCCTTACAATTTTTTGAAGGGATAAATGGTTCAATTCAAATAAGGAACTATAAAAAAACAGTAATGATACATCATCCATGATATACTCCTTCCATCCATGAAAAATGTGCTCAGTATTCCTTTTTCAGCTATCCACCAGAAATATGTTTAATCTATTTTTTGACATGGATTTTACGTCCATTATTCTCTTACTCCTTCAAAAATCAACTAAAATTCATTTTAATATTCTTTTTACTTTACTATTTATTTACTTTAAGTCAGACCCAAAAACCACTTTAACATTTACTGATTAAAAAAAATAAAAACTCATACCGAAACATTTTAAGCATAGTTTTGATGGACGGATGAAGTATAAAAGATATGGTGTGAGTTGTGACGCACACACACAATGACTCATGAGGTGGAACATCAATCCAATTAAGATTTAGTGAATTTAATGCCAACTATTTGATTCGTGATTCAAAAATAAATGATTGAGTTGATGCTTAATGTAATCTATGCATAGTCATGAAGTTACTCTACCAAGTAAAATGTAGTTAGTGGTAGGCTTTAAAATATTAAATATTAACCATCCCTTTTTGCAAAGTATATATCTAGTTATCTATAATGATTAAAATTTAAAAAAATAAAGAGCGACACTGAGAATTCGCGGACAGAAGCTGCGCACGTAACTTGATCTGCTTTAAGCTAGATTCTTCGTCTTAAATATAATAAATACATTATAGATTTAAAATTTCTACAGAAATTGATTGTATTTGGATACTGCAATTTTAGCAACAATACGGGAAAAGATGGAGGTAGTAGTACGCTAAGTGGGCTGGATTAATGGATATTATTATAGATTTCCCACTCGAGTTATTTTATATTTTAAGGTACAATACTTTGTTTAGATTTGTTTAACTCAGTTTATTTAATTTGTTTCTGGTGTTTGATACTTCAAAGTATTGAATCTGGACTGGTTTTTGACTTGCAGTATAAAAGAGGAAAGATTACTTCTTTTTCTATAAAGAGAATGTCATTGCTTTACATGTATTTTACTAATTTTTCGTTGAATTTTATTATCTGTGATTCATACCTAGATACCGGTTTATCAACGTAGGGCACATTCTCAAATATATTTGATAAGACGGTTTAACGACTTGATTGAATTGACTAAATAGTAGACAAATAGATTTACTTATGTAACGACTAAGGAGAACCATGTTAATTAATTAATTTAATTTCATAAATTTAAACCTTGCCAAAGTCTAATAGTATTCCATCTATCCCCCATTATTTTTTGCAAAAAAATAATGGCACGCATTTTAATAAAATATTAGGTGGTGTGGTATAATGGTAAATAAGATGAAGTGATTCTGAACTTGAGGTGGGTATAATGTAAAGTACAAATTTTTTGGGGACGTACCGAAAAAAAAAAATTGTACAAAAAGATAGGGGAGTGAGTTTATGGGAGAAAATTTAATTTTATATTTTTTCAATACTTGCAAAAAAAATATCCTTTTTAATATATTATTATTAGTGGACCGACATAAATTTTTCTTCGAAAATTCAAATTTTGACTAATGTGATTTTCAAAAAAAAAATAATTTCATTTAATATACACTAACCGTAAACCCCAAACCCACCTTTTTTTATTATTATTATTTTTCCTAACCGTTCCCCCATTCCCCTCATACCATAGTCTCACCGCACGGCCACAACCCTAAACCCACCGGAGATCTTGATAAGTGAAGTTAATTTAGCATGTTTGTAGCACTAAACTGCACGACAAAATCGTTTGGAACAACTTTAACCGTCCGATACATATCTCAAACGGTTAGGGTGATTTCGGCGGTTTAGTGGAACGCTTAACCCAAAATTTGTGTTGAATTAAATATTTATTTGCATAATTTGACTATATATATTCATGATTATTTTTTTTTTCGTCCACATGTCCCGTCATTTCACAGCACACAACATTATTGACATCAAAAGTGTGCCCCACTCCCCATTAAAATAATAAAAGGATATTTTTTACATACACTTTTATTGAAGCGATATTTTTACCTATTAGGTTGTGTTTTCTTTGATGAAAAAGGAAATGAAGAATAAGAAAAGGATAAAAAATATTATCTCATAATATGGTTCCCCACTTGTTTTATCTTATGTTTTCTAAGGTGAAAAATATGAGAAAATATTATCACTTCAAATGGGTTGGAATAAATATTACTCCCTCTCACATTAGTAGTCCTGTTTCCATAAAAGAAAAAAACTGGACCAATCAGAAATCATTAAATTCTAGTGGACCCCTCATCTCTTTAACCTTATATATACTCTCATAAACACCCGTGTCAAAAAGAAATATGACTAGTAAACTGAGACGGAGGGAGTATCATGATTTGGAGTGAAACTAAGGGAAAATGGCTGCTTAAGAAAATTTTCCCTCATGCACGGAGAAAATTATCTATCAAAGAGAAAAAAGGGAAAAAATGAGGAAAATTGTGTAATTTTTTTCTTTTTCCTCCTTTTCAATCAAAGAGAACACCCTTAGGGCCCGTTTGGTAGCCGGTATAACCCAGGAAAAGCCGAGATAAGAAAATTTATCTCGGTTTTTCCAGTGTTGGTATCCGAGAAAAATAATGCCATCGGCCCGCGAAAAAGCTTGGGCCCGGACTAAATTCACTGTTACACTGGCATATACTATACCGTCTCTACCCCCCAAATAAGTTGTGATAAGTTTTTTATTTTTAATTTTAATTATCAATTTTTTATTTTCAATTTTAATTATCAATTTTTTATTTTTTATTTTAATTAAAAAATTTATTTTCAATTTTAATTATCAATTTTTTATTTTTAATTTTAATTATCAATTTTTTATTTTTATTTTAATTATCAATTTTTTATTTTTAATTTAAATTATCAATTTTTTATTTTTTATTTTAATTATCAATTTTTTATTTTCAATTTTAATTATCAATTTTTTATTTTTTATTTTAATTATGATTTTTTTTATTTTCAATTTTAATTATCAATTTTTTATTTTCAATTTTAATTATCAATTTTTTATTTTCAATTTTAATTATCAATTTTTTATTTTTTATTTTAATTATCAATTTTTTTTTTCAATTTTAATTATCAATTTTTTATATTTATTATCTCAACTTATCTATGTTTGTACCAAACACACAATATATTTTTTATCCCAACTTATCATACTTTTTTTATCTCGACTTATCACACATTTTCTTATCCGCCCTTTTCTCGGTATTGCTACCAAACGAGCCCTTAGGAGTAGTTTATTCTGTATGCTAAACAATATGACTCGAACACCAGATCAATTAATCATAGACGAAGTGTCTTACCAACTACATTATGGTTCGTCGTCTTGATAAGCTATTTATGGCCACAAAGTCCTTTTATTTTCAAAATATGTGGTTGAAGTATATATTTTGACAAAATTAAATCATCATATATAATTTGCAATTATATGTAATGCAACTCGGCAAAGCGTAATGAGTAATTATTATTTGCTTCCTTTTCAAATGTTCTGAAAAGAAAAAAGGTCTATTTGAAAAAAAAAATCACAACATATTAATATATCGAGTAATGCTCCCATACCCACCGTGGACATACTTAATATGCTCACGGCTGAGGTGGCGACATTATATTTAAGAAAAATTATAATTAATATATCTTATAAAAATAAGTCATGCCATAAAAAACTAAACCCTACTTAAAAAAAGTAAACCCAAAAGGGTAAAATCATTAACGTGGCACTGATATGTCAGCCGTGGACACATTAAGTTTGCCCACCGTGGGTAAGGAAACATTTCTATTAATATATCTCTCTAATTTCCCTTTCCTTTTAATAATTTCAATGGAGAAGCTTTTTGTCATAGTTAACTGATAAAATGCCAAAGTTAAGTCACCCAAACACCATCCTAATTTAGATCGATCGGTCATTGTCTTTTTCTAGATTTGGGGCATATTATTTATATACACAAATCACATATTAATTAATATACACATGATCGAAGACTACATTAACGTTCATATTTGTCTCAAAGTAAAAGAGTACATATATCAAAGTAAAAGACTATAACACCCATCATTCCACTAGGGGTAACTAATTTGGTTTACAAGTTTTGTTTCAGGTAAGTAAAAAAAAGTAAAATTCGAATAAGGTTTACAAGAGAATGCAAAACAAACAAGATCATAAAAGCTAGACAAAAAGAGGGATTAGAAATCATCCGCACAATGCAAATTGAAAGAACTTTCCACAACTCTTGTGTATCTTTCTTTCTAGCCGAACCTAATTAAATGTTGCTTAAAATGACATACAAGATTAGCGTGTCTCACATACTTCAATAACAAAAGAAAAAAAAATAAATACTCAACATTTTAACCGTGTATCAAGCACAAAGGGCACTTGTCGTACGCGAACCAACTGGCAAAACACTCATCTTTTTCACTAAGTTTTGGCGAGTATGGATGCTATTCAAAAGAAGTTTCCAAGAATTAAAACGTAAAAATTTTACTCGAGGCCAGCTTGCCCTAGATAATTTTTAAAGATTCATTCGTCATGTTGCCTTGATTTGTTTTCTTTTAGATCTCGATATATGCCGACTTTAATTGATGAGTAAATTCCGGTGTTTTTCTCATTCCACATCCACATGTACTTATCTTGAGTTGGTTGAGGAAGCATTTCAATATGATTATGTCTAAATAACTCAAACTTTAAAATAAATTAGATACTTAGCTCATAATATGAATCTGATATGATTATGACTATGTATGCATTTATGTGCATTATCTCATCTACGACGTCCAATTTAAAATAAAGTTAATTGCCCGATTGCACAAGGATTTACTGATGTAAAGATTAGAGGTGCCCACAGGAACCGGAATCGAACCGGAACCGCCGGTTTTTAACCGGAACCGGGAGGTTCTGGAACTGGAACCGGAACCGGCGGTTCCGAACCGTCCCAAGGAACCGAAGGAACCGCCAGTTCGGTTTCCGTTCTGAAATTTTAGAACCGGGATCTGTCGGTTCGGTTCCTTTGTTTCCCTAAAAACATAGCTTTGTAGTTGTACATTGATATAAATACTAACATGAAATTGGTTTCTTTTATTCTTTAATATTCATAGTCAAATTGAAGTAACGGAATAGATTTTTAGAAGCTTAAAAATTAAAAATGAGGACATAATTAATTCGAGCAAGAAAATAATTGTAAATTTAATTAAAATTTGATGTATACAAATGCAAATATCTTCGCTCTATTTTTATTTTTATTTTTAATTTTAGAGATATACTATATGATAAATAATAGTTTCAACGTGTTAATTTTTGTGAATAAAAGTGTTAGCTGTCATAAATAAAATTATCAATCTTTATAATGCTCAAAATCTTTAATTTTATTATGTCGGTCACGTAATGGACTAAAAAAACAATTTTAAACAATCCTTCAAAAACAATTTTAATTTTGTCAAAGTGTCAATTGTCGGGCTTCCATCCTTCAAAAGATAATGAGTAACTAATCCATACTTAGGATATATACAATAGGGCGGTGAGTAGACCTGCCTGGGCTTTTAGGCCCGTCGGGCTTAGCCCTAGCCCGGCCCTAAGTCAACGGGCTTAGCCCTAGCCCGCCGGTCAACGGGCCCGAACCGTAACCGGGACCGAAGACTAAGGGCCGGGCTCGGGTCGAGGCATGTTGAACCGAAAACCCGTCGGTTAACCGACGGGCCGGCCCGCCGGGCTTAGGCTTGAACCGTCGGGCCCTTCTAGCAGTTAGGACCGCCGGGCCGGGCCCAACGGGCAAAACATGTCCCTTATTCAATTCGGGAGAAATCCTAGTGTTTTTCGGGTGGAAACGACGTTCTGAGCAAAACTCATGACTCCGCCATCAGCTGTGACGGATTTTGGGCAAATTCCATCTTTTAGAGGGTCAAAACTGCAATTTTATAGTTTTTCGGGTTATTTCGTATTTTTGGATTTTTATTTAGGGTCCTTTTGTTATTTATTGTTTTTCGGTGATTAGGGTTTCGTATTTAAGCATTGTTAGACGATGATGGACGACAGTTTTGAATATTATTGAATCTGAGATTTATCTCTCTCGCGTTTTACGAGTTTTTCTTCCTGTCAAGCATTCACGTTGCATCAAAATGTAAAAGTTCTTATTTATTCATTTTCAACAATTTAATGAGTTATTTAAATTTTTTAAAATAAAACAAAACAACATCAAAACATAAAAAATTATCATTTTCTATTCATAAAAAATTATCATTTCCCATTTGCGTGAACCGCTGGCCCGGCCCTAGCCCTACGGTTCTGGCCCGGCCCTAAACCGGCGGGCCTAGGGCCGAGCCCTAAACCGCGGCACAAGTCTAGGGCCGGGCTAGGTTCATGCAGTCCGAGGCCCGTGGCCCGCCGGGCCGGGCCCGAAACCGGCGGGCTCGGCCCGTGGGCAGGTCTAGCGGTGAGGGTTCTCATGGGAACCATTCTATTCGTGAGAACATGAGAACCTTGCTTATTTAGTTATGCTTCCATGCTTTTTTTGTAAATAATGCTTTTTATATATATAATTAAGCTTTTTACGAATCGTGATTATTACGTATTACAATCATGAAAAGATATATGGAAACATATATAAATAAAAACATTAAGGTATTATTTGCAAAAAAAACATGATTGCATAAATAAAAAAGCATAATAACATAACTAAAGAAGCGGGGTTTTCACGAATAAAATTGTTTTCATATGAACCAAACTCTATACAATAGTATCGAGATAATTAGAGGAAAAAAAAAAAACAAATAAGAATCCTAACATGTTCACATATAGCATATTCATAAAAAGTAATATATTATTATAATACACCATTACTCTTGATTAAAGTAAGTGTACAAGAGAATTTTATTATTGTAAGAATAAACTTTTTATAATAATAATAGCTAAAGAGTTTTGATTAAATATAAATAAACATTTCATATTACATAATGAATTATAGTTACAATTACAAACTAATTTGTTATTAGAATTTCTTGCACCATGATGTGTGTGTATATCCAAATTAAAGTTTGTAGTTATCCTAGGCAATTATTTTTAGTTGGAAGATGGAAAAAAAATATAAATAATACTCTCTATCCACTAAGAGGGATGTAAGGCCAATGGTACAGATTTTTATAAGATCGTTATTTGTTAGACAATTAAGCCTATAAATTATAATTAGTGGGTTATGGTTAACTAGTGGGCTAGAATTAGAAAAAATAAAATAAAATTATACTTAATGAGTTTGTGTCAATTAACAACCAAATAATGAAATTATAGAAATTCGTGCCACGAAGCTCGCATCGCACTCTTAATGGATAGAGAGAGTATTTTATAAGAATATAATACAGTATAACATAATATCTATTATAATTTGAAAATTAAATATATACAATAAGGATATACACAAACGAAAAGTATCAATAAATAAAAAATAATAACGCATTATATATGTTCATAAATATGATTAGGTTTTACATAATAATTTATGTACACTCAAAATGCATATGATGTATATTATAAATATTATATACAAGCATTATATCCCTTCCTTCCCAACCAATTATGTCTCGAATATATCTATTATGAGTTTATTAAAATAATAGAATGAGACATAATTGGCCGGGACGGAAGGAGTATATATATGTTACGTATATGTGTATATATATATATATATGTTTATATCATCTTAATTCTTGTAAGGATGGCTAGTGCTCAACCTTTCCTAGGGAAGAATGGAGAAAAAAATAACAAAATAGTAGGATATCTAGCAATCAACGAAGCATTCGAAATTATTTTAATTTTTTTTTATTATATTAATCCTATGATAAAAATATACTAATTTGAATAGAGTTCTAGTACAATAAAACTACTTAATATATTATACTACTCTTAAAATTATACATTAAGGGTAAAATAGGCAAACCAAATTTTATAAACAAGACACTTTTTATAATAGTATAGTATAGTATATAGATAGAGATAAATGATATGTTAGTCACCCAATGATGGGCACTTTCGTGGGCACCATTTTCGTTTCTTCGATTTGACATTATTTTGTTCGATTTTTTCGATTGTTTTATATTCTAATATCATAGAAATTAATATAAAAATTATTAAATTTACAAAATAAATAAAAGTCAAAGCTCGATTTGTTCTTTTTCCCTTCTAACATCGAAAAATGAGTAATAAGACAAATCAAGCTTTGATTTTTATTTATTTTGAAGATTTAATAATTCTATATTAATTTATATGATACTAGAATATAAATCAATCGAAAAAATCGAACAAAATAATGCCAAATTGAAGAAACGAAGAAGGTGCTCATGAAGATGCCCAAAATTGGGTGACTAGTATATCATTTCTCTATAGATAGATGTATAGCTTGATTAATCAAAAAAATTAAATAAGGCTCAAATATCAAAAAATTTGGAGGGAAACTATAATATTTTAAATTATGTTAGGTTCAAGCTAAAAGTCAGAATTTTGTAGTATTTCCCAAATAATATTCGTATAAAGTTGGTTTCTTCTCGTGCCTGCCAGTCCTAACTAACAAATTAATGACCTAATGATTAAGCCTGGTTACGACTTTAATGATAGCAATCATAGTCTACTAAAAACATATGGGGCACACTTGGGTGAACCCGGGTGCACTATGTGGTCATTCAAAAGATTGACATTTTTATTTGTATAGATTAGTAATTTTCTGCATAAAGATTGACACTTTTATTCGTTATATAATTATGTTAAAGATTGACACTTTTATTCATGTAGATTAACATTTTTTTGCATAAAGATTGACAATTTGACCCGACCACACTATGTGGCTGGCCTTACCCAAGTTTTCGCCAAAACATATTATCATCTTAGTTATTTTATTTATTTATTTATTATTATTAGTAGTAGTATTATTATTATTTTGAACCCATCATCTTCGTTAATTAATTAGTCTAATATGCAGATGTGTACTTGTTCTTACCGAGACTTAGAAAGTCTTTATTTGTATTCTTGAAATTGGATAGGCTAACTCTTAATAACTATGAAGCTAATGCTTTACTGGATTTAGCAATATTCTTCATAAAGTAATCTATATATTATATACTCCCTCAGTCTCGCTGAATTCGCCTTGTTTCTTTTTTGCCTTTTTTGGCACGCTTTTCCACGCTTCTCGATGATGGGTTTTAAAATGAGTTTTTAAAGAATTCTTTCTTTTACGGGATACTACGACAGTTGTAGTATCCCGTAAAAGAAAGAATTCTTTAAAAACCCATTTTAAAACCCATCATCGAGAAGCGTGGAAAAGCGTGCCAAAAAAGGCAAAAAAGAAACAAGGCGAATTCGGCGAGACGGAGGGAGATCTTTCCAACACAACATATATAGAAAACCGAAAACCCACACATGTCATATATGCACATAAAAAATTAATTGAATACTAGCTATAGAATGTTCGTGATGAAAAACTAAAATAAAAATAACATTATTTTTTAGTGTAAAAATAAAAATAACATTAAAGAGAATTCCGTTTAATCAAAAAATGGATCTTAGAAGTTAAAAAGAGAAGAAAAAGAAGGAAGATCTTTAAGAGCCGAACGAAATTAACCAATGGTCTATAGTTCTTACTTCTTAACCTAGTAGACTACAGACAATTATTTGTTTTCAAATTTCCTCTATATTCAGCTTATCAAAATCTCTAGAAACTAATTAAGGAATTCCCAAGAAACTTTAGAGCATCTCCAACCCATGCTTCATTTTGGAGTACGGAGTGCATTCCATCCGTATTCTATTTTGCAGTTAGAGTATAGAGTTTGAACAATAAAACTCCATATATACAGTTTTACTGTTCAATACTCTATACTCTATTTTCACTATTTGGACAATATTAAACTATAAAAATAATAATTTAATTAAACTTTATTAATATAATTTGATTTATTATTTATTGTATTATATAATTTATTTATTATTAAATTTTTGGAATTTTTATTTAATTTTACATATTTGTTTTTTACCAATAAAAAATTAACAATCTACAATATATTTAATTCATTTATTTAAGATACAATTTTATTAATTATTTAATATTTGTGATACATTAATAAATGTTAATTATGTAAAAATAAATGAAAAACTACAAATAGAGTATGTATATAAAGTACGTGGTTATAATGAATTTTTAAAATGAAGTATGTAATGTTGTATTTTGAAGTATATAGCATACTATAAAATAGAGTTTATGGTTGGAGATGGTATTAGTCCTTTAACTTTAAAAAGCATTGCACTAGCTAATCAAAGGTATATGGCAAACCATAATGATTAATTTATCCTAATCATCACTTTCCCCTTTCCTATATATACCCAAACACTCCTCATGCAATCCTCACACGACAACTATCCATCTCCAGAAATTTCCATTCTCATTAATATTCCAAAATCATTCTAATAATTAAACAATGGACCCATTTTGGTTTGCTTTCTTGATCTCATGTTTCCCACCCTTTTACCTAACTGCATGCTCTCTCTCTCTCCTTCTACTCGCCTCCTACATCTTCATTTCATTCTTCTTGAACCTATGTTTCATGCCGGGAGGTTTTGCATGGAGAAACCATCACCAAAACCCTAAAAACCCTAATTCCAAACTGAAAAGCCCTAAATTCTCTTGGCCTTTTCTAGGGTTTCTACCTCAAATGGGGCCACTTGCTCATCGGAAACTAGCTTCCTTGGCTTCCTCACTTCATGCCACGCGCCTAATGGCCATCAGCCTCGGCTCAGTGCGCGTGGTCATAAGTAGCCATCCCCAGACTGCAAAGGAAATTCTTTGTGGGAGTGCTTTCTCAGATCGCCCCATAAGAGAGACCACACATCTGCTCATGTTTGATCGAGCCATCGGCTTCTCTCCTTCGGGAAAATACTGGCGCCACCTTCGAAAAATTGCCTCCATCCACATGTTCTCTCCTAAGAGAGTATCTAGCCTAGAGGGTTTTAGGCAATTTGTCGCGAATAATATGATCTACCGAGTGGAAGAGGAGATGGGGACGAAGGGTTTCGTGGAGTTGAGAGGGATTCTCCAAAAGGGTTCTTTGGACAATGTGTTGGAGAGTGTTTTCGGGATTAGTGATTTAGGGTTTGGTAGTGAAATTGGTGATGAATTGGGTGTGATGGTTAGAGAAGGGTATGAACTCTTGGGAGAGTTCAATTGGGCTGATTATTTTCCATTAGGGTTTTTGGATTTCTTTGGGGAGAGGAGAAGATGCCATAAGTTGGCAGGTAAGGTTAGTGAAGTTGTGACTCAGATTATTGAAGAAAGGAGAAAAGTTGGAGATTATAAAATGAGGGATGATTTTCTCAGTGTTTTGTTTTCTTTGCCTCAAGAGGATCTACTTACTCATGCAGATATGGTGGCTGTGCTCTGGGTATGAATTTCTTGATTTCTTTCATAATCTATATATATATATATATATTCATTTATTTAGATAAAAAGGGAAAATATAAAATTCTTATCTTGAAACAATTTGTTTCAATATTTTTTAAGTCTTACTTTCTACCTAATCGATATATATATATATATATATATATATATATATATATATATATATATATATATATTCTCCTAGAATAAATTAAATTTATTTGCTTATGGATTTTACATACGTAGGCTTTTGTGTATTCGGATCCACTTAGTAACTAATCATAATTAAAGAATGTTAATTAAATTGACCATATAGGAGGTCAAAGGCTATAAAGTTTAAATGATTTGCAAAACCTTAAACAAAAAGCCTATATATTGATCTTTGACTACAATCATTATTAATTAATGTTTTGCACTTTGTAGTGCTGTGAGATATGCATGTGTGGGGTTTTGGGGTAAATATGCATCTTTGTGAATATTTACTTTGTTTTATTTTGTATGGAATCCGAGGAAACGAGCATAAATCACACTCATAATTATTAATAGCTAGTGGCTATTATAGTCGACCTAGACGTGCCACCAAATATTTTTATTTTTATTTTTAGAACCCCTTATTTCGTCTTTACTATATTTAATCTTTCACTTAGCTTATTATCCTCAAAATTTATAAATATATCGAACAAAATCAATTAATGCTTAATCGATTCATTCATGCATGCAGGAGATGGTATTTAGAGGTGTAGACAATATTCATATTCTCCTCGAATGGATTATGGCTAGAATGGTCCTACACCAAGATATTCAAGCAAAGGTACGAAATGAAATCCAAGTTAATGTTGGCCATAACAAACATGTTACAGAATCAAATATTCCGAATCTTCCCTACCTTCAAGCCATTGTCAAAGAAGTGCTGAGGCTACACCCGCCGGGCCCGTTACTCTCGTGGGCCCGTCTCGCGGCCCACGATGTCCACGTGGACAAATGCTTCATCCCGAGTGGGACCACGGCCATGGTCAACATGTGGGCCATAGCCCATGACCCGGAGATATGGCCCGAAGCGTGGGCCTTCAGGCCCGAAAGGTTCATGGAGTTAGGAGACTTCTCGATTATGGGATCCGATTTGAGGCTCGCTCCTTTCGGGTCGGGCCGGAGGGCTTGCCCGGGGAAGGCACTCGGGCTGGCTACTGTTCACCTTTGGCTAGCAAGAATGCTGCAGAAATTCAAATGGCTTCCATGCAGAAATGTTGATCTTGGAGAATGTTTGAAGCTTTCTCTTGAAATGAAGAAACCATTAGTGTGTTGTGCAGTTGCCATAAGTCAGAATTGTGAAAATTGATGGAAGTTATTGTTATTTTCGTCAATTAAATATGTGATGGTGTACAAGCATATATAATATTGTATGATCAAAGTGCTATGCTCTATTAAGTTAATTTTTATAGCTAGCGTGTTAAATGTATTAATTGAGTGCAGTGTATATTTGTCAAGTGAAGATAAAAGGAATATGAAATATGAGTTCCAGTCTAATAATAATTCCGATTCTTGTATTTTCATGTTAATAGGATAGGATAGGATATAAGCCAAAAAAAATATACTCCTTACGTTCGTGATCTACGTGCTTTTATTTTATTTTTCGGTCATCCGTGATTTATGTGATTCATCCATTTTTAGATGTGGACTCCACATTCATCATTCTATTTCCACTTCAAAAATCAACCAAAATACATTTTTGTAACGCCCCCAAACTATATTATAAAGAACGTTACGAAAATACCAACTTTATACTGTAATAAAAATACTTATATCATAATTCTTATGCACAAGTCAAATACGTAACCTGCGCAACGAGCCACAACATCACCATTACCATACTATAAATAATTGTATACATAGTAACATTTTATTTTGCAATGCGGAAGTCAAATCTAGAAGAAGAAAAATGAATTAACCGAAACAACACTTTTCTTCCTTAGAATTTCTAGAGAAAAACAAATAAAATGGAAAGTATAATGTACAATGACCTGCCCGACTAGCTACAATCCATAAATCAACACCTAATTAAACAAGTCAAATATAAAATGAGAAACATAGAAGTAGCAGAAATGACATACTTTTTCTCAAGATAAAAACCAAACGAATAATAAAACGCTAGTCATTATACAAGCCAAAATTCGAGAAATTCATTTGTGATGAGCCATTTAACAAAAATATATACAACAACCTGCCCTACGAGTTAAAATTTACAACATACACAAGTTAAGCAAAAATACAGGTTAAGTTTACCAGGCTCATCGAAACATCTCTAGATATAAGCATATAGATCATACCCAAACCATAGCTGACAGATGCTATATGATCCAAAAGTTAGACGATGTAAGCAAAATATATTTTATGATATTCACATTTTAAAGTAGGAGAGTATGATGTTCACTCCCTGCTGCCACACTCGTCGACTCCAAATCCTGAAAGACAACATTGTAGGGGTGTGAGTATGCAAGCACACTCAGTGGGGTAAACAATATAAGCAAAAATAATCAATGGTGCATGACAACATAACATGCGAACCCTTTTCTTTTAGTTGATTCTTATGAGACTAGCCTCGGTCCCTTGTGGACCTGACCCCTTGTGGGCCTATCAACTCATTTGATCCCTTGTGGATCCGACCCCTTGTGGGCCCCATTAGCTCGCTTGTATGTTGCTTAAGCACAATCATGATTATAACATACCATCATTACATTTATCAATTAAAATAAACTGTAAACCCCACCTCAAACGATGCAATTGAATAAACCTCTTCAACTTTTGTGCGGGTTGTCCGTCCTCGAACCTCGATTGCGCCACTCCTAGCACTTCAATACAATATTAACTTTAGGTTGGACTTTCAAGCACTTTATCTTGAACTTAGAGATTCTCTATTCAATAATCTCAAAGATTTACAACACATATATCATAATTCTTTAATATAATTATAATAACTTCTATTTAAACTCAAACTAATAGAACCAATCCACCTAAATTAGAACTCAGTAGAAGCATCTTTTCAATTATGAAGTTAGAGCAAATTTATCGAATTGAAGTTATCGTATCGTTATTAAAATTCTAATATGATATTCTTTCTAAAATAATGACTTTACCGACTGTATAATCTATCTATAGGTTCGTTAAGCTCTCGACACAATTTAATAAAAATATAGAAGTTAATATGACAATCACAAGTGATATGCAAGGTCAAAAATCAGCAACACACATCAACTCCAACACAAGGTATGAGAAACGTAAGCCATGACGTAATCCATGCTCTTCGCTACCCAAATACTCCTTTATCCAATACCCAACAATAAATTTGAATACATAGATAATAAGCCCAGACAATAGACTCTAGAATCTCTCAATTTATTCAGGTTTTAAACACGAAAAGAGCATCGAAATCACGACGACAAAGTCATGCTAAAATTCCCGCAGGCAGCTGTACACCCCGACTTCGGAGGCCTATAACTCTCTCATCTGATGTCGGATGAAAAATTCGAAGATACCGTTGGAAAGGTATCGAAAAGAGCTTTCAAATGGTACCTATTTTGCTGGGATTTGGGCTGGTTAAAGTTGTCGAAAACTGGTCTGAAAGTCATGGCTGTGCACAGAATGTTTCCGGAACAGCAACACATATATATAAACGCACTACTAGACTGAGTTTCCTTCAATTTTCTGCAACCAATTAACATAGGAAAATCATCCTAAGACTCTAATTAATTAACCCCCATAGATTTACTTGATTAGAACTCAAAATAGAGGCATCACTCTCACACACGCAGACACATACAAGCATAAAACGAATACTTTTACAACTTAGCAATAACCCTCATAATCGAAATATTCATTTGTTTTCCAAGAAGATGAGAGAAATCTACCTTAACTTCCACAGAACTTGCGATGAGGAAAGGAAGAAAATAGCGTGAGTCGAGGAAAGGGAGAGAGATTTGCAAGAGCGAGAGAGAGATATGGGTCAAAAACGGTGAAAAAGAATAATGAAAGAAAGAGGGGAGAAGAGTCATACGTGTCTTCCTATTCTCTATCCTAATCAATTTTCTTTTCTTTTCTTTTTTTTTTTCTAGTTATTGACACTCATCCACAAATATATGTATATACATATATTTAATCTTAGTCCACTTAATCATTTATTTAGTACCATTTCTACACTAATCAAAACTATAAATCTGTTAATCTTTATTTCTGGTTCTAATTCTCATTTAATTAGAACTTTTAATATTGCTAGTGGTGCATTCAAGCTCAAGTTTCGGGCAACCTGCAAACATAAATATCAAATTGATAATTGTTAGATTTCACAAGAAAATAATTTATCAGCAAAATGATATAGAAAATTGCTTAATTATAATATAACTCTTTAATTTTTTCAAGTATTAAAATTAAAAAAAAAAAATTGTGGGATACTACAATTTTTAATGTCCACTTCATTTCTAATATCAACTCACATTAAGTGAGATCCGAATATCACTTTAATACCACTTATTAATTATTACAAAAAAATAAAAATCGTGTCGAAAGATTCTAAGCACATAAGTCACATACGGATATTTTCTTGGACTTGCAAAGACGTACGGTTGCACCATGACATGGCCTAGTTATATAGTACGGGGAAATAATAATTGCATAAAATAAACGAGGAATCTCCAAGAGGGGTACACGCCAAACTCGGGGGACCTGAGACTACCATTATCATTTATCGGTAGTGGTCGGTTGGGTGTCATGTAATTACATTAAAAAAAATGAGGGTGGTCTTCAGAAAATATCCGGACATGCAACGGACATACACCATGGTGTTCTGCATGGATATGGATAAATAATTTGACACATATTAATGTGGTCCCCACTTATTTTATTATATGTTCTCCTAACGTGGAAAAAATAAGAAAATATTATCACGGTGAATGGGTGGGAAAAATATTATTATGATTTGGAATAAAAATGTGGGATAAGGGGCTACCCAAGGAAAAAAAATTCCTCCTGTCCGGGAAAAATTATCCATCAAAGAGAATGGAAAAAATACGGAAAAAGGCACTCAAGAGAACACCACCATAATGTACAAGATTATGTTTATTTATTTTTTTGAGAAATATAAGATTATGTATTAAGTAAACATAATTTAATGAAATAAATAGATTAATATTGGGTTTTATCAATATTCCTTTTTATTCCAAACTAATCTTGGAGTCCCAAAGCAAGGCCCATTATTTGAATTGAAGTAATGACACTTGGTGGGCTACTTTTAATTGAGATCAGGAGTGGACTATAATAAAAAAATTTATGTTTATAATGGATCAAGAGTAGTTTCGGCTTCACCACCATTATCATTTTTTTTTCTTAGTCTTAGTTTCTTTAGCCCAAATCAGGAGCCCATTGCTTTGAAGATAGAAGCTTCCTGCGTATTATTTATAGGGTTAATGTCACATAAATACACCAATTTTGACCCGCGTTTCACTTTTTCTATAAATTTTGAAAAATCTGTATAAATATATGAACTTTGCTCCTTGTCCGTTTTTTCCACAAATTCAATTTCCGGGCGTTTATTCATTTCCAGCCAACAATACGTTGTCGTTTTGAAGGCCAATGACGTCGTTTCATGCACAAAAACGACGTTGTATTGTGCTTGAATTTAGTAAAGGGATTTCAGGGTTAATTGTTCATTTCGCGTGTTCCATTGACGGAGAGGGAAAGCTTATAGCGTTGCAGATTGAAGGAAATAAATTTGTGCAACAAAATTAAAACAAATTTAATAAAAATTCTCCCAAATAACAAGAACACATATATGAACACCAATTAATTTAGAATCTTGAAGCTTCAGAATCACAAAATATGATTACCAAATAATATAGAATTCCATTGAACCATAGTCAAAATCAGTAAAAAAAGACATGTCAATGTCTCAGCTCCCACATATACGAAGTCTAACATAAAATAGAGGGATTCAGAATATTACAGAGGAAGAAAGCTTACTCATCGTACATAGTTGAGATGTCGATGACTGGAGATTCGTAGGTAGAATGCTAGCCGCTTTCTTCTTTCTCGCCATCGTTGCCCCTCTCTACCTTGTCGTTAAACTTTACAAAAACCCAATAAAACCTAGAAGAGTTCACGAATCTCGATTGTATGTGATTTTGCATCTTACGTTTTCCCCTTCCCTCTCAATCGTTGCCCCTCTCTAGCGTATGAATTCTGGAAATACGAACTAAAGCAAATGAAGGCTACATATATAAAACCTAGAAGAATTCCCAAATCGCGCTTAAGTTTTTAAGAAACGATCTGCTCCCTTTAGTGAAACGACATTGTATGCACCCTTTAAAGAAACGATGTCATATATATCATGTGAAACCAATAACTTTTGTTGCACGTATGATTAGTAAAAAAGTCACATAGGATCCATGTTAGCAATAACGCGCCGAAAATTAAATTTGGGGAAAAACGGACACAGAGCAAAGTTCATATGTATTCATACAAAATTTTCAAAGTTCATGGAGAAAATAAAACACGGGTCAAAGTTGGTGTATTTTCGTGATATTAACCCTTGTTTATACGCACACAAATACTGGGAAACAAAGAAACCCAAAACTTTATCCGACTAAGACTCAAGGTGAAATACCCACTTGCAATATAAATCGAACACCAAATTACGCAAACTATGAATTAGAAGGCTAAATCATAAGCAATAATCCAAATTCATGGTGTAGATCAAGTATCCATACAAATTGGAAATAAAAAGGGATTTTGTCACTCATGATCAAAGACAAATCACAATCAAAATAAAAGGAAAACATTGAATTAAAGCAAACTAGAGTAATTAGGGAAAGAAGAATTGTTGGCTTGATCTTCAAATCTTCACCTTCTACCTCCATTCAAGTGCAAAAATCTAAAAATAGAATCCCCAAAAATGATGATTTAACATTCTATTTATAGTCAAAGGAAGAAAAACAAAGATATATCCCAGGTAAAAATGGGAAAAAAAAAGTGTTTTAGAAGATTAAAAATCAAAACAGCGATCCGGACATTTGTGTCGCCATTTTGGTGGCAGAAAAAGGCAAACGTCAGTCACCATTTTTGCTCTCTGGGTCGCCGACTTTTATGTGCAAAACGGCAGTCCACGGAGCTCAAATGACTGTCAACAGCGGGGGTTGCCATTTTGGATTGGTCCGTCTTCCGGCTCAATTTTTTGATTTCGTTTCTCTTGCCTTTTTTTGGCTTTCCGTCATATCTTCAAGTCACGAGTACTCTTCCTACGCCAAAAACCTACAAAAAGAAAAGAAAACATGACAAAACAAACACAATGCCAAAAACACGAAAACTAATAAAACACCAACTCAAACCTAAATGAAACGACACACAACAATCTAAACACTAAACGAAATATGATGCAAAACGAGTGTTTATCATTTTTACCTGCTACAGCTTCTATTGAGAGGGCATTTTCTACCATGAAGATTATAAAATCTGATCGCAAACCTAATGAAGATGAATGACAACGAAGCGCAGCTCAGTTAGTAAGACGCTTTCCTTCTAACCAAAAGGTCGGGAGTTCGAGTCACCATAAGGGGAAATTAAGAACCATTATTGATCCCCCCTTTTTTTTTAAAAAAAAAAAAAGAAACCTAATGAAGATGAATGGATAAATCATAAATGACACCCTTAAGTAGTGTATACTGAGAAAACTATTTTTTCAATAATTGATAACAAGAAGATCTTGCAATATTTTTAAATGATGACTACTCAGCAATTACTATCGCTTTAGATAAACTAGTGTATGTCCCGTCGAAATTCGACGGGAATTAATTTTTTATTATTTAAATATTTTAGTATCTTGCATTTTAAAAGTTATTTTTTTTTAGATTTTAATTGAATTTTCAATAGAGAAACTCCATACAAATAACGAACACGACAAAAAAAAGAAGAAAGAAATTCAAGGACAACAATCTAAAACCTAATTAGGTATTGAAAAATTACTTCAAAACAAACGGTACACATGAAAAGCTCTAAACAATAAACAAAACGATTGTCTTGAAGCTTTGTGGCAACACTCCATGATCGCCAACTACGAACTAAACATTTAGATTTTTTGTGCGATAAACCAATTTATTTTGTTATGTTTATGATATAAGCAAAAGATTGACTATAGATCATCTGAACCGAAAACAAACTTAAAATTTCCAAATTCAACGGGAAATTTTTGAGACGTTTTTTGCTAGTGACTCTTGATATTGCAACATACAGATGTCCATGGCTGAAAACTGATTTCGGCAAGTACAATCCTATGTTCAAAAACGATTGTCCTTGACTCTTATTGGTCGTCTATAAAAATAGAAACAATAATTTTAAACTTACTCACTTGATTAATGTAAAGTACGAATATGACTAAAGAATATAGAATTGGGAAAATCATTTTAATTGATAACATTATATTAAATTTATTTGACTATTTTAAGTAAAGATTATAATAAATAAAATCCTAGCATGCTATCTGCTACATAATTAAAAAAACTATATGCACAAGTTTTATTTTTTAACTAAAGTAAAATTATGAAAGTAATTTCTCAATCGAGATGAGCTTGATAATCTTGTTAAGTGGCAACTTGAAAGAGAAATTACCGTAGAAACCAATATGGCTCTATCTTCTTAAACTACTGTAGAGGTATTACTTATCAAACTAATCATATTTATTGTATAATCCTAGCCATAACCTAGTGCACTTTACCAAGTTATTATCCTTAATTTGCTCAATATTATTCGTCATAAACATAAAAATGTACTCTTTTAGCATGCAAATTTACTCAACCATAATGGTAAGACATGTGTTCAGAAGTTCTACCTCGCAGTTACTAATACTTAATAACAAAGCTAGAAAGTTTGAAGCCTTCGACTTAATCTTACTGTGCACATAATATTATTTGAAACTGACTATTTACTTTAACACTATATATTTAAAAATAAAAAATAAAAATATATTGAGCAAGATGAAGCACATAAAATTATTATTTCATAATAAAATTTACCTGGTTTTTGAAGATCTTTTCGTTTCATATGGAGGATGTTGTCGGATAGTAATTGCCAAGTTTGTTTCCACACGTGCTCAAACATTGACATACTATTTGAAATGAGTAAGATTGTGAAGTGGCGTCTTAAGTAATTTCATGTTCCCCAAGAACTTGCTTCGACAATTCCTTCAATGTATTCTTTATCATCGTCTAATAAACCCCTCGCACAACATGCTTCATTATAACTCTCTTTCATCACACCTTTCACTATGCGGAAATCATCGTGACACGTTGCACCCCTAACATGATTCAATAGTATTTTAAGATAATACATTTCACCAGCAAACGGAGAAACATGGAAGATTCGTCCTATTGCAAATCATGTTTTTCTCTTCATCCAAATCTTGCCATCTGCATTCTAAATATAAGGTTGGGGAAATTCACTGTGCAACCATTTTTAAGCATCGAGGTCACTTTTATTAAGTGTCATTCATTGTTTGAATCGCGTTTCTGCAGTAGTATTTTTGTCTACGGCATTGCCAATGTAATCGCCTTCTCTAAACACACATGTTTGCTCTCCTTCTAAATGAAATGATAAATGTTCTACATGGGGAGTCTGATAATAAATCGGAAACTCAAATATTCTCCACATAACCTCACATGCATAAATGCATCTGCAGTCAACATACTCGCTAATTTCATCATTATTTGCGTCTGCTATTCTGGCAACCATTCAATCACTGGCTTTACTCATGTACTTAAAAAGATATTTAACACATTGACTCTGATTGCATAGTACTCAATATTGATGTGTGCCCGATATTTCTTAATCAAAAATTTCTTAATCAAAAAGGGATTGTAAGGAACTACAAACCCGTTGATGAAATAAATAAATTTATAAATAAAATATATTAATATATACTACTTACTGAATCAAGAAGAAGACTACTTACAGCTCTCTTCCATAATTATTAATTAAGTTGACTCAAATTTGTATGATCAATATAATCCTTGGGGTATCTTTTCGAGCATTTTGATTTTTCCATGCAAGGTGAATTTATTCTTTCTGATCCGCAAGGACCATGAACCATGCATTCTGAAACGGCGTCGTACAATTCTAGATTATTTTCTTTGTCAGGAAGCTCAGCACATATAAAATTGGTAAACAGATGCTAGAATTTTATCACCCTATATAAAAAAAATATTGCTATCAACATGTATCCATTAATAATAAGAATATGTTGATGAACTATATAAGTAATAATAAAAATTTAGTATAAAGTTACTGCTTCGTCTATTAAGATCATCTCAAATCGTTCCTCATTATTGCAATCTTTATGAATCCACAATTGTAAAATTCTCACAACCATAGTCTTATCCCTTGCTTTTCTGTTGATGTCTTTCAAACCGATGATTGCATTGTTTGTCGACACCATTTTCTATTAAAAAAAATACAATACAATATAAGATGACTTCATAAACAGTCAAACCCAAATTAGCACAAGGAATCAAAAAATGAATCTTAAAATTCAACGGCTAACGTTTCATCCATGCTATACATCAAAGTAGCAAAGGCAGAGCTGCTGAATTACGACAAACGAAGTCAATACTGGAAACAACAGATGAATGATTTCGTACGTGTCAGCATTTTAGAGACCTTTTCCTTGATTTCAAATATTTATGTGCATCGCTCAAGTGCCACTCACAGATTGTGAATATTATTAACCATATACTTATATAACATCATTATCGTTCTTATTAATTGTACCAGGAATATAAGCAAAGGACGATCAAATTCATAAAAAGTTACAATCACATAAATATAAGAACAATCTCGCAAATGAACACAATAAACCCAAACTTCAATCAAAATACAAAGAGATTCAAGCATCATCCAATAAAGACAAATCAACTCGTGGTGCAAATTATCAGAATATTAGGCACAAAAAACTAAATGTTGTAAATATATCTAAAAGATATACTCCATATATAGTTGATAGTCATCCCTAACTCTAACCCTAGCTCCTTGTACTATTATAAATAGAGGCATTCAGTCCTCATGATAATGCATCCTGAAACATTCCTGCAGTTTACTTTTCTCTCTGCATATTCTCTCTTCTTTTCTCTAGATATTTTCTCTCTAGTTTACAACACGTTATCAGCACGATTGTTCTACTCTCGAAGTTAGTGATTTCAAATAGGTAATCGTGATTAGTTCGTTTATTATTCCCTTCGTTTCATATCGTATAAATTTTAATCAAGTAATGGAGTAATCAATATTCCATTAAATGATTTGTTATACCACACAGATTTTTACGTTTTAATTGATAAATAATTATTTGTTATATGATGGTATATTATATACGCATATGCATATCTGTGTAGATGTTAAATTTATTGAAATTAATGACTTGTATATTGATATATGAATATATATTTCTAATGTTGAGTATTTGTTGATTAAAGCAAACGATTGACTTTATGCAATATTAATATAATAGATCTAGTAGTATGCTTAATATAATGTCGCAAGTCTTACTTTAAATATTCAAATGACAATTGAGAAGTGAGATTTCATTTTTGTATGTATAGAGCTTCGTCTGTGTATGGATGCATGTATTTTAAAGTTGAATTCAATTGTGTGCCTTATAATTTCATATAATATACTCCGTATTATAGAGTTTTGTAGAATAGATTGTTTATTGAATTCATTGGTGATTTCTTTGTTTTTGATATTGACTATCAATAATGATATAGATAGATCTTTTGATATAAATCTATATTTTACGCCAATTGCTATTGAGTTTTCATTATGTTCCCATACAAGTTTTTGTGAATCGTTCTATATAATAATATCATTTATATTTGATCTTTTATTAAAATAGATCTAAATTTACAATTATATGTTGCTAGGATTTTCATTCTATTAAAATGAATCTTACATAGATATGAAGTTGCATATCTTAATTATTATATCATGATGATATAATGATCCGTGTTTCCTGAAGAAATATGCTTTTTGAACTTTAATAATCCAAGAGATTATTATTGTGTTATCAAATTGACTATCGTGATTACGATTTACGTTATTGCTCCCAAAGTAGCACAACTAATATCCCTAAAGAATATTTCATGCTCTTAAAGAGCAATTTATAAACACAAATTATTTTGTGTTGTTATTTTGATTTATATTGTTGCTCATGAAGTAGCACAATTGATATTTTTAAAGAAAATACATACTCTTGAAGAGTAATTCATATTTTGGATAATATATGTTATATATTTATCCTTTGTGCAAAATTGCACAAATGATTGTGCATCGATCATTCATCATAATGATTATGATTTGGGTCTCAGATTGTGAGATATAAATTTATTTATATATGTGACCCAAGTTAAATGATCGTTACACATTTTTCAATTATTTGTGTCCAGAAGACATAAATATTGATTTGTGTTTGTAATTGCTCGCATAAGAGCCAAAGATCAGAAATCCTTGAAAGGATTTATTATGATCAACAAATGATCATATCTCTCCCTCAAACTTGATTGACTTGCATTTTCATTAATTGTACTCCAGTTGTAGTACACAGCTTAAAATAAAAGCTTCTTTTGAAATGTCATAATGCAAGTTTAATTTATTTATTCAAATAGTGCCTTAAGCACATGATACATCGTTTATAACGATAATATAATTGAGGAGAGATCAAGAAAAATACTAATTCGTATAAATATGGTGTGTGAGATTGTTCACATAAATGCATTTGGTATATTGAGATATTTGTTTAGCCGATAAAGTTAACATTAAATATGGATAATGTTAATACTATATCAGGTGCATCAAATATCATTGAAGGCTCCGGAAGAGCTTGTATCATATTATCAAATGATACTAAATTAACTAATAGAAAATGTCCTTTACTCTAGTAAGTCCAGAAGAAACTTACTAAGTTTTAAGGACATTCGTTTCAATGGATACCACATTGAAACAACATCAGAAGGTAGCAAAGAGTATCTTTGCATAAATTCTTTTGCATCTGGCGAGAAGCAAACAAAAGAAAAATTATCAACACTACCTTCTGGAATGTATTATACATTCATAAAAGCGATTGAGGCAAATCATGTCATGAACTCAAAGTTCAATGACACAAAAAGCTTTAAGCTTTAAGCTTTGACATGATAGATTGGGACATCCAAGAGCAACTATGATGAGCCGAATAATCAATACCTCATGTGGGCACAATATAAAGAATCAGAAGATTCTTCTAACAAATGAATTCCCATGTGATGCTTGTGCGCAAAGCAAGTTAGTTATTATACCTTATTACACAAAGGTCAATATTTAATCTCCATCTTTCTTGGAAAGAATTCAAGGAGATATTTGTGGACATATACATCCACCATGTGGACCATTTCAATACTTCATTGTATTGATTGATGCTTCTTTTAGACGGTCACATGTATGATTGTTTTCCAGTAGAAATGCGGCATTTGTAAGACTACTTGCTCAAATAACAATATTACGAGCTCAATTTCCAGACAATGCAATCAAGAGAATCCGTCTTGATAGTGCTAGTGAGTTTGAGACTCAAGCATTTAATAATTATTGTATGGCTACTGGAATTGAGATTGAACATTATGTTGCTCATGTTCATACTTAAAATGGCTTAGTATAGTCATTTATTAAATGACTTCAACTTATTGCTAGACCATTAATTATGAAGTCAAAACCCGCAACTTATATTTGGGTCATGCCATATTGTATGCTGCAACATTAGTTCGTCCTAGGCCAGCAGCCTACCATTAATACTGACCAATGCAAATAATTTCTGGTCAAGAACATGATGTTTTCTCACTTTAAGAACTTTTGGTTGCACAGTTCAAGTTCCAATCGCAACCCCCACAACATACCAAAATGGGTTCCAAATGAAGACTTGGGATATATGTTGGATTTGATTCGCCTTCGATTATAAGGGAATCTTGAACCTTTAACGGACGATTTATTTACTGCACAATTTGCAGATTGTCATTTTGATTAAATGACATTTACAACATTAAGTAAAACACACAATGTTAATTTGCCTGAAGCAAATTTAAATGCATGAATTGATGTGTTGCTTTTCAGAATCCAAAATTTGAGGCATTAGGGGGAGATATAGATGAAAAGAATGCCGTCAAAATTGTGTTGGATTATATACAAGCACAATATATGATGAACTGAAAGTTCATAAAAATATTGACTGTCAATGGAGTGATAAATCATATAATGTTTATATGCTGCACCACAAATAATTAAAGCCATGATGGACTTTGGTGCTAAAATAAATATCCGCGGTATACAAATTCAATAAAAGAAAATCATATCACTCCATAAACCTCCTGAAGAGGATCGTCCTGAAGACGAGAATCCCAGTACGATTGCACGTGCTCTAAATAGTATAATACTGGGATTACGGAACGAACAGGTCGATTATATTATGGGAAATAATATAGATCTGATTTATATAAGTATTGATAATGCCATGAACTTTAAGAGTACACGAGAAATATACGATAGAAATATCAAGTTGTCGACAACACTTCTTGCCTCAATTCTAAATGATGATTTGGATCCAAAAGTCAAGTGTGCCAGAAGCACACTGACAGAAATCGAGGCAGAGCTTTACTTGCTAATAAGACTGAAAGTCTTCTTTATATTGTACACCAGAAAATGTTGTCCCGGTTGGACACAAATGGTTTTAATAAGGTGTTATGAAATAAAGCGAGAAGCTCAAGAGTTTTAGTAGAGACTCTAAAGTAAATATGATTCTCATGTTGTGGCATTGCGTTCCGATATTACATATATGGCAGTAATTGTGAATATAGATATTCAGTTAATAAACGTCATGACCACAATTGTGTATATATCATTGAACGTGGATATCTATAGATATAAGTCCCTATTGGACTTAGACTTCCTTATAAGAAGGAAAACAAACTCATAACGTGTATTATATTAAGTCAATTTTTCCTGAAGTAAGAATATGTGAATCATGATAAAATGCTTTGGCGTGTTTATCAAAAGTCTTTGAATGATTGTATATCATTCCTATATATTTTGATTGATTATACACGTAAAGAGTTTGAGATTAACTTATGGCTGGAGAAATAAAAGACTTAGTTGAATCTAAGTAATGTGTCGGTCTGTAAACCGAACATCTCCATAAAGGAATATTTTTATTCCAATTAACCTACTTGAGGAAAATTCTATAAAGAATTTTTATATTTACTAAGTATCCCAATGATTGTCTCATTAATTTGAGTTGATACGATAGCAAAGAAAGAAAGTATGGACCAGAAGTTCATTATTTTTAGTACCAGAAGTACTACCATATCAGGCCTGATACATTCAAGTTAATTTGCTATAGCAAGATTTAAAATTTCACTCAGAAGGAGAGGAATTCTTTGTTATCTTCAAGGTACGAGAAACCTTGATCTATATTATGAGAAATTGAGATTGACATTGGTGCATACTAGATGCAAAGTAATTTTCATCTCAATATTCTAGATCTCAAACTGGTTAATGATGTGAGATTTTCTCCCACTGTTCTTATTAGGACAATGTATTGATTGTGTTGCACCAACACGTTCCAGAAGAACGGTGAAATATGATAATTTAGTGATAATTTTATAGAGTTATTCACTAAACTCCTCCAAAATCTACGTAAGATCAATATCTTCAATGATATTTGAATATGTTGCAAGATTGTTATCTTGAGGGGGAGTGACAAGTTCTAAAAGATCTTGTCGATTTGGTCATGTGAGCCAAATGAATAATCAAGAAGATTAGGCCTTCAAGGTCAAATGGTTGTACTCTTTTTCCCTTATTAAGTTTTTTCCCATTGGGTTTTCTTAGGTAAGGTTTTTAATGAGGCAACTAGTGCAATACATGAGTGAGTGTTTGCCATGTACTCTTTTCCTCTATTAGATTTTTTCCCACAGGGTTTTTTTTAGAGAGGTTTTTAACGAGGCACGGACATCACAACAATAATGTCCAAGAGAGTATATTATAAATGATGATATAGAGTGGACATTATTTTGTAACTTTGCATATGAAAAGTGGCAGGATAGAGCACTATTTCTCCCAAAATTTTGCTACAAAGCATGAACTTCAAGAAGAGTGGCGATATCAATATTCGACGTAGTGTTGAAGTGACAATCTGACGGACTTATTCACAAAGGTATTACCAACTTCAACGCTCAGACAGTTGGTACAGAAGATTGAATGCGCTGGCTCAAAGATCCACTATGCTTAATTTCAGGGGGAGCTAGCAGATGTACTCTTTTTCCTTCGATCAAGTTTTGTCCCAATGGGTTTTCCTGGCAAGGTTTTAATGAGGCATCATATTTTATTAGGGATGAGGGGGAGTGTTGTAAATATATCTAAAAGATATACTCCATATATAGTTGATAGTCATCCCTAACTCTAACCCTAGCTCCTTGTACCATTATAAATAGAGGCATTCAGTCCTCATAATAATGCATCCTGAAACATTCCTGCAGTTTACTTTTCTCTCTGCATATTCTCTCTTCTTTTCTCTATATATTTTCTCTCTAGTTTACAACACTAAACTTTTATAAGACAAAAAAAAGCTTGCACACCTAATAAGAGAACTTCATCTCGAGTACTTGGATTAATATTCGAGTACTAACCTTAGCAAAGGATCGTGAATAGCAGAGTATTTTATAGCCCCCAACTAACTGTATATACTAATCTACTTCTATTTTGTATCTACTCCATTATTGAAGATTTAAAATTGAAAGAAACTTGCAGCCCCCACCAAAGAAAGAGATGAAAGTTTACATTCCATGTTTGATTGTGAATTTACTATTCGTGAACATTGAATTGGCCTTAATCACACAACACACATATCCAAACAAAAACAGATCAAAACTACTATATTGTATGTATTCATGGATTCAACTCATGCGTTAATCGGCGTTTATCTGCAAATTTTCAGAATGAATGCATCAACAAAATTTTAGAAAATCATGCTCCTAGATACAAAAGCAAACATAATTTAAGATCGTGGTTGGGGGTGTGATGAATCGGCAAAGTTGGGGGCTGTGAATATGAGAGATTATTATTGGGTAGAGGCGTATATATTGAAGATAATAGAATTAGATTTTTAGAATCGAAGTAGATATAATAGAAGTAGATTCTTAGAAGATATGTGTTTATGGAATTTTTCATAGTCTAACCATAATTGATGAACATGTATTGATGTGTATTTATTTTATTAAATAATGATTTAATATGTATAAATATATCGAATTTAGATAAATAGGAAACGGAGAATGTAGGAGGCACTATGTAAGCGCTTAGATCGCTCCGGTACTCCAAATCCGCAGCGAAATGTATAATATATATTGATTGATACTGGAGTTTTTTTTTTGTATTCGTACAAATTTAGCGTGTGCTATATTTATACATTATTATTACTAAAATCATTGCAATCTTTTAATATGTAGTTTTTGTTAACATATTTACTTAATCGTAGAAAACAGTAATGCCCTTCTAATCCGAAATTCCAGACTACGACCTTGCTTACATGTACATCTTAAAAATATAAAAATATAAAAATAAAATTTTCACTCAATAAATAAATAAATAGTTGATTACTTTTAACTAAATAAATCCTGATTTGCCTCTTCAATGCAATTTTAATAAGCTGAGACACATACAATGCAGATCGGAATTGCCAAAAGGGTCACTACACTTAGAGGTGGCCAAATACGGGTTCGGGTACAGAACCGTACCCATACCCGGCGGGTACGGTTCCAACAAATTGAACCCATACCCTACCCGCGGTATAGGAGGGTACGGGTACGATTTCGAGTACGACAGATGCGGGTACGGGTACGAGTACAACTCGGCGGTTCTAGCGGGTTTAATAATAATTATTTTTAATGTTAAAAATATATTTTAAATTCGATTAGTTATAACTCGAATTATTTGCAAAAGAAAAATATTATTTTATTGTAAAGATTCCAACAACTTAAATATAAACTAGACCTCTAAATGCTAAATCATTGGAGATCAAGTTATTTAAAATTTTAATTTTCAAGGGCCGAGTACCGTTAAAACATAATTAGTGAAAATTTAATGGAAAAAAATTAATAAAGTAGGAAAAAGAGTGCATATATAATTAAAACTAAGAAATAAAAAATATATTTTAGATGAAATATATATCAAAATTACGGGTCAGCGGGTCGGCGGGTCGTGGAACCGGCGGGTTACGGTTCCAACTTTCAGTACCCGTACCCGAACCGCCGCCTTCGGCGGGTACGGTTCCGAACCCGAACCGGCGAGTACGGGTACGAGTACAAACTCTCCGAGTACGTGTACGAATGCGTGTACAGGTCGGCGGGTACGATTATTTTGGCCACCTCTAACTGCACTCGAGACTATTCAGGACACGTGGATACAACCTATTAGCGAGTAAGTGAGAAATAAACACGCGCGCGTGGTCATATACTGAAAATCCTGTAAATTTAGACAGTAATCGTAAATTAAGGAAAGAGGTAGTCTGTATTATGCGGAAAACAACAGTAAATTTCATTTCAAACCCTTTTCTTCGGCGAAAGAAAAAACAAAAACAAAATAGAAAAAACCTTTTCGATCTTCCTTTTCGTTTTCCCTCTAATTTTTTCCATTCTCTAATCTTTGGAGGGAAATAAAGAGTTTTAATTTCTCTTGAAAAATTCTTCAAATTTGAATTGAGCTTAAAAAGGAATCCCTCACTCTCTTTCAGTAGATTGGCAGCTCACTTTCTTGATCTTGTAGATTTTGAATTCCAGGTTTGAATTATTTGCTACATTTCTGGGGTTTCTGAATTTGTTCGGCCTTTTGTGATTGAGTTAAGTGTACAAATCCTCTAAATTGAACTGTGCCGTTTTCTGTGGTTAATTTTTGTGGGTATTAGGGTTTTTCATTGGCTCAAGTTTCGGGCAAGCAAGCTGCATGTGAATTTGCTAGAAGTTGAGTTCGTTTTCATACGGCAAAAGGTATTTTTTTTGAATTATTTCTTTGGTTTGACTGCAATAAAATCGGGAACTAGATTTCTGCTGAGCTGAGTTTTGTGATTTCTATATTTTGAATTTTGCTGTGTTTTTGCTCAATGATAGTAGAAGCTCTGTAGCTCCGGTTTTTATTTTTATGCAATTTTCTTTATTCTCATATATAAGCTTGTAGTAGGTAATTTGCGACACTAAATTTGAAGCCCACATTAGCAGATTCATAAGCTCTTGGTGTTATGGTCAAGGCTTAGCTGAATCGCTTTGTTTGATTATGATTTTACAGATATAGGATTCAGTTAGTGGGTTTTTTGATGATCTTGAATTCGTATTGCTGAGTCAATGATAACAATGTAATTTGCTTGAAGATTAATTCTTACCCCACATTGTCAAAATGCAAATTTTGTAATAAACGAATAATGTCTGTTATAATTTGCTCCATAAGAGACTTGTGTAGCCATTTCTTGTTTCTTGGGATCATCGAAACTAGAAGGTTTTGTGTGTGAAGAAGAGTTTGTTCTCTTAAAAATTGAAATCGAGTCTAACAAAAGTTTTCTACAGGTGGGATTATCTTCCCTAAATGAGCAATGCAGACCAAGAAAAGAGCAACTGGTAGGAATTCTCGAGAGGTTTCCTGCCCTAGGGTTCCAAGACAGCACAAGAAATTGGTTGAGAATGTGCATGTTCAGGGAAAGAAAGTTACCGAGATAATTACATCATCTGCTAGAAAGAAAAAAGTTGGTTAGTAGTCTCATGAACCCTTTATCTGAAGGTTTTGCTTTACTGGTATTTGTATGAGATGATGAATGCAATGCTAAATAGCGAGACTTAGTTCCCCCATAGAAACTGTACCTAGAGAATTACTTTCCTTTATTGATAAAGGGCATATGAAGAACTCATTCCCATTTTAGGTGTCTAATTTACTACTAGCTTTAGATCCCTTAATTTTTACCTTCAAGTTTTGCTACTTCGGATTGATTCTTTAGGTGCATTTTTGTAACAAAAGCCCCCAATTCTTTACTTTTTATTATCTATGGCAGAGTGGTCAGTTTTGATTTTCCCAATCCCATTTTCAGCCAGTCCCCCTTTTAGTTTCTCTTGATGTTCTATCATTTGCCAATCCATAAGCACTACTTCTAAGAGATAGCTACTATACAACTCATTTTGTTCGGCATTTTGTTCCTCGTGGAATTTTCAGTTGGCACAATATCAAAAGCAGTTGAGGAATCTGCCAGTGGGACAAATTTGGATGCCAAATTCAGATTGGTAGATGCAGATAACTCCAGCATGTGTTTGGGTCACCAAGCTGAGCTTGAATCTCATAATTCTTTTATAAATAAGGTAATCAGGTGCTTTGCGTGTGCAAATTTTCTCTAGAGTTGTGCTTTATATTTCTTGTCCTGTCTTTAACTAATTTTGATCTCGTGGAATAAGAATCCTGGAAACAAGATTTGCTATAACTTTTGGATGTTGTCATTTTATTTGTCATTCTATAGAGTCATGAGAATGGAGCTGCTAATTACAGTGCAGACACCATATTTTCTCCTACCTTTCACCTTGCTAGAAACGATGGAGATGATATTTCAAGTGAAGGTACTTTAGTTTAGTAGTATATAAATAATGATCACCTGTATACATTTATGTAACTCGATTCATTCTCCGGTCGAACCATTCCAGCAGACTTCTATAATTACTTTCGGAATGGGAACCAGCAATTTCAGGACTGTGGGAAGGAGAACATCCAGTGCCCAGGTATATGCAGCAGAACAAGATTCAAATATATTTATCTCCATCAATATCCCTCTTTCTTCCTGAATTAATCCGATTGACTATTCTGTTTGTGCAAATTTAGGCGGTGTCACTCTTTCACCTGAAGTTTCAGCCATATATCTCTCCATGAAAAATTCAAATTTGGAATGCATTGATGAGAACAATCAGGATCATATGGATCATATGTCAGCTGATGTCCATCAGGAGGATGAGGATGCTGAAGACTATGATGATTTTGATCCGTACTTTTTCATAAAGAACTTACCTGACCTGTCCTCGGTGGTCCCCACATTTCGGCCTGTGCTATTGCCAAAACAAACGAGAAGCTGCCCTTCAACAACACTTGTTCTGGACTTAGATGGTAAGCACACTGTACAGTTTGCTATCCAGCAGTTCTTTTCTGTTATCGTTATTGAGACCATTTACCGATGTTGGATTGTGTTGTGACTACATTGAAGATGATTGGCCAATTTAAATAATTAATGTCCAATGAGTTTGTTTGTTATAACTTTGTTTGGAATTGCCGTGTCATTTGAAATGTAGGCACTACTTTTTGGATACGGAGCTGATTCACCGCTTATCAGTTCCTATTTTATGCCATATTATTTTTACCAATTATTTTACTAAACTTGGAAAATATAAGTCATCAGATAAAGCTGCCAAAGATGACCTAAATGAAAAATTTCCACTGAATTTGCTTGCTTGTTTACAGCATCGTGATCCCTAACAAAGATGGTTGAGTCGTGGAACCAACTTTTACTTGCATGTTTATAGTTGACCTCTATTGGCATTTAACTGTAAGGACTATCAACTAAATGCTAAATGCATACTGAACTAGTCGTCTTTGTACATCTCTTATAGTGCCTTCTTTTTTTGTTGTAAATACCTTCTAGCATTTTTAAATGGTACTCACATGGAATTATTGTGTTTGCCAGAGACCTTGGTGCACTCTACACTTGAGCAATGTGATGATGCAGATTTCACATTTGCCGTTAATTTTAATCTAAAGGAGCACACAGTATATGTTCGACGCCGTCCTCATCTTCAAGATTTCCTTGACAGAGTAGCTGGACTTTTTGAGATAATTATATTTACTGCGAGCCAAAGCATCTATGCCGAGCAGCTTCTAAATGTCTTGGACCCAAAGAGGAAAATCTTTCGTCATCGTGTTTATCGCGATTCCTGTGTCTTTGTTGATGGGAATTACCTAAAAGACCTCTCAGTTCTCGGCCGTGACTTGGCTCGTGTCATTATAATCGACAATTCCCCTCAGGTAAAAGTCAAGATTTCCATGAAATTTGATCCCTTCATGTATTGTCCTCTTCCATTTGTTCTATTTTTGTTTTGTGACTAGTGCTTTTTGCAGGCTTTTGGTTTCCAAGTGGACAATGGAATACCAATTGAAAGCTGGTTCGATGATCGTTCAGACACAGAATTGTTATCGCTTCTTCCCTTCGTGGAAAGCTTAATCGGAGTTCAAGACGTAAGGCCTTTCATCGCGAAGAAATACAATCTTCGAGAGAAAATAGAATCAGCAGTCTGCCCTTTAGACTATAATGAAGGAGACCCATTTGAAAGATGAGAGAGAATCGAAGTGGTTGCGACATTTTTTCCTACTTCGCTTCTGCATTTTCTTGTAGAATTTGAGAGGTTGGAAGTGAAGATTGGAGATCAAATAAATACACAGGTAAAAGCAGTGTGATCAAAAGCTGTTTCGGAACTGCTGACGTGGACTACCTAGGGTTCTGGAAATGAATAATCTAAGTTTATACAAGTCGCTCTTGAAATGGATGATTTATTGTTCAATTGACAATTGGCTTTTTTTTTTTTTTTGTTTCTTCTATTGTAAGTTGTCACCTCTGTTCTTTAGCTGCTAGAAAAGAATTGCTCACATTTGCTCGTTTAATTTGTTCTTTGTATTTGCTTTGCTCGTTTAATTTGTTCTTTGTATTTGCTTTCACATGCAATGCAGCAAAAAGTCTTAAGTTTTATCAAAATTCATAGTAAATGTTTAACTTAACTACTACTATTATAACATTATAACTTTACATTCTTATGAATTCTGTTATACATATTTATTCTATTTTTTAGGGATAGTTAAGAATTTAATCTATGTTTAGAATTATTGATTATAAATGTAAAATTTGGAATCACATTACACTACAAAAGATTGAATTTTCACCCACACATGGATGTGTGGTTAATAATATCATTATGTGTAAATAAAGATTTTTTGTCATACATGATATAAATGTCACCATGTGTGGTTATATTTCCGCAGATAATAATCTTTGTCCACACATAAATATATGTGTGAATAAATGGTCGAGTATTGCCTACACATATATATGTCTCTAAAGTTGACTATTATGTGTGGATAAATATATATTTTTTTTTTTGCATAATAGACTATTGATGTGGAAATTATAAGACATGATGACATGACATTGAATATTGACACGTGGAATTTTATATGTGTGGCTAAATAATTAGTTTATGTGTAGACAATCATTTTTTTCATAAATATCGAGAAAATTATTATAATTGGTGGGAATAATAATATTTATATGTATATTACAGTTTTTTATGTAGATAATAATATGAGTACAGTACTCGTAAATGGAATATTCATAAATATTGCATAATATCAACTAACTTATAGAATCATAATTTTCTAAAACAAACTTACAACACATTTACGCATTTAAATATACATAATCATTGAACATTTACATCATATATTCATTATATAAAAAAATAGAGCATATTTTACTAATTACAAACAATTTAAATAATGTCTAAGCATATCCTACATTTTCCATTTCTTCTCAAGAGGGTTGCGTTGAGGACTGCGGTGGTGGATTCTCTTGAAACAGAAGAACACTGTTGGATTTGGCAACCAATTTGGATAACAAAATATATTTTTTTAGCCACTATGAAGAAACAACTTTTTTAGCCACCTCGATAATCATTTTTTGACTAATAAGTTTAAAAAGCATTGATAAAAGTATCACAATATACATTTTAAAGAAGATTAGATTTTCAAGAAGCACACGGTTTAGAAAGTATTGATAAAAGGTACCCAACATACATTTTGATAAAGGATTGATTGTACATAGTAGCAAATGAAATATGTGCAATTACCCACCTTCAAATATAAAGAAAGAGAGAATGAAATAAGTAAGTGTCTTATCATACATATCTAAGCAAAACATTATCAAACTATCAAATATGCTCTTATCATCATCATTGCATATTCTTTACTTTTCCAATTTTTTATACAATAATTAGAGGTAATGAAAATAAATTTAATTTCTTTCTTAGTTTGTACGTTGTGGTGGTTTGAGACGCTTAATTGGGGACAGGGGGAGGAAGTACTATATGTGACTAAACAAGTGAAATTCATTGATTGATGGAAAATTTGGTGACAAATTGTTGAAAGATTAGATGACCACTTAGCTAGAGCCGGTAAGAGCGAATTGGGACGACGATTGTCTAACTTTCAAGCTTCAATTTCCATTAAATAAATGTGTGTTTATTGAAATCTATATTCGCTCATAATTTTTCAAAAAAGATTATCAAGCAAATGATTTAATACATAATTAACCCGGGAAAATCAAATAATAAAGTGCTTAATGCTTGCTCAATTTTTCTCCCTAAAAAAGTTTATGGAACACGTGAACAGTAACCAATCGCAGAATGCGCCCCTCCTTCATACGGAAATTACAGATTTGCCCAGTCTTCACGTTCCCCATGCTGCCACACTGATTTAACTACAGTTATTATAAGCCGTTCAAACTCTGGTTAATTTGAACCCCGACCACGGTTAGCACCCGCAAAGATGAATATAAACCCCTCCGCTCCCAGCTCCCGCCATTCATTCAGCATTTCAGCTTAAGAAAACAAAAAATCCTCAGCGAACTTTCGTTGTTCATTTTCGAAATTCTCATTTCTCTCTGAGTTTTCGAAGCAATGGTGAGCTGGGAGATTTACTACAGAAACCATTTCTTTTGATTTCAATAATTGGCTTTCATTTCCAGTCGTAGCTAAGAAATCTATAATTTCCTCGATAATTTCAGGTGGTTGCGCAAAAAGTGAAGGAATCTGAGATCACGGAGCAGGACTCACTTCTTCTGGTATGTCTCTCTCGCTCATGCTTGATCTAGTATTTTCTGTATTTGTTTTTTGTTTTCGACATGAATAAACGGCTGTTAACTTGTGATGTATGAGTATGACCGCCTTCGAGTTTTGGTACTGGTATGATGTGATCATCGCGTCACATTAGAGATCTGAATTTCCGTTTATGTTTCATTGAATCAGATTTGTTTTCGTTTGAGTTCCTCTTGTGTTTTCCGTACTTGTCCTTAGACACAGCTCAAATACCTGGAGAAATTTGCATATCTCTGTTGTTTTTTAAGGTTTTTCTGAAGGATAGATAATATAAACGGTCATAGATCTTTTCTCTTGAGATTTGAACGAGTATCGTGCGATTGAATCTGTGAATTTAAGACTATCTCTATTAGCTTGGATTGGGAACCAGATCATTAACGTTTGAAATAATATGGTCAGCTCGTCTTGTATCTGAATGACTAAGAGTGCTGATATGTAGTTAAATGGACTGCTTGTTCTGTTTCCAGTCGCTTGAATATGGATGATTACTTGATTGTACTGCAGCTAAGCATGATAATTTTGTCTAACCACTGTTACTCCTGATCTGAACTATTTGCTCTGGTTTTGAGAATCATTTGCAGTATTGACTTGTGTTCCTGCTAGTTAGTATTCCTTTTTCTTATTTTTTTCTGTCTTGGTTTTGTAATGCTTAACAAGCACCCTGAAAATTGTTTCTCAATTTGATCAGACGAGGAATCTGTTGCGAATTGCCATATTCAACATCAGTTACATCAGAGGCCTTTTCCCTGAGAAATATTTCAATGACAAGTCTGTTCCAGCTTTGGGTAAGTTACCCACCATTATAATTTCATTTCTCCTAAAGTAACATTTATGAAGCTAGATAGGTCATATTCAAAATGTAACAGATATGAAAATTAAAAAGCTTATGCCGATGGATGCGGAATCACGTAGGCTCATTGATTGGATGGAGAAAGGTATGCCGAAAACCTTTCTTCATTATCTTCCATTCCTCTTGCTCAGGATCTCATTCATTCTGGTATATCCTTTCTGTTTAGGTGTTTATGATGCTTTACAGAAAAAATATCTTAAGACACTGCTGTTCTGTGTCTGTGAGGCAGTGGATGGTCCAATGATTGAGGAATATGCATGTAAGTCTTCGAGGATCTACTGTTTTCAGAGAAATAACTGATTTGCATAAAATTTTCAATTAAGTTGATAATAGAAAGTCATCATCAATTATTGTCCTTAGTCTTGCTTACATATTCAACACTGTAAATTATTTCTCATACAGTTTTTATCTTCAAAAAGTTGGTGTAATGTTTTGACTGCTATATTTACAACTTTAGATTTAGGAAGTCATTTAGTATCACTTTTGCTTTAAGCATTCACTGATGGAGAACCTTTCTTGCAGTCTCATTTAGTTACTCTAGTTCTGACAGTCAAGAGGTTTCAATGAACATCAACCGTAGTGGGACAAAGAAGGGAGGGACTTTTAAATATAATTCCACAACTGAGATAACTCCTAGTCAAATGAGGTAGTTGCATTCTGCAACATTTCTATTCTCAAATTTTGCCTGCAGTTTTGCTCAAACAACATGAATATGCTTAAATAATAGGAGTTCGGCTTGCAAGATGGTCCGTACACTAGTACAACTAATGAGAACTCTGGATAAGATGCCAGAAGAGGTGTGGTTTCTGGATATTTATGTTACGATTTTCTCCTGTTTTTACTTGCTTTTGCTGGTATTCCTTATCGATTCTGTCCCATTTTTTCAGCGCACTGTTCTGATGAAGCTCCTGTACTATGATGATGTCACGGTATGCTTTTACATGACTAGTTTTCTTTTTTTCCTGCATTTATAATCTTCCTTTGTTCATAACTGGTTTTCTGAATCAGTTTTAGAAAAATGAATAAACTGAAGCGTTGCTTAGTACTGTCAATAGCATGGTTCTTTTGGATGTCGGGATTTTGGTATACTTCTGCTAGCTTTTAATCATTTGCCTCCGTTTGATTGGTTACGTTTTAACTTCCATCCTGCAGCCAATGGATTATGAGCCCCCATTTTTCAGAGGCTGCACTGATGACGAAGCGCATCATCCATGGACTAAAAATCCCTTGAAGATGGAAGTTGGCAAAGTCAATAGCAGGCATTTAGTACTAGCTCTGAAGGTATGTGATTCCAACATATTTGGATCTTTTGCTGTACCTCTCTGGCTTTCTGAATCTTTTTACCCACTATCAAACTCAACAGGTTAAGAGCGTGCTTGATCCTTGTGAAGATGAAAATAATGAGAATCAAGATGATGAAATTAGCCTGGAAGCTGATTCTCTCCAAAAAGATGAAGACAGTGAATATGACACTGAGGTGATTGCATTTTGTTTCTCTAGTTGCAGTGTTTTATGGTTCTTGTAAACTGAAATATGAATATCTAGTTTTTACATATAAAAACTTCTCTTTTTTTACCTTCTTCAGATGAGTAATTCAGATGATGATCAATACATTGTAGCACCCATAGGTAAACTCTCCACGATCGACACACTTTCCAGTTTCAGATCACTCTGTTTTTCAGAAATTTATAGCTTGAACCATTCTATTTTGCTGTATAATCAAAGTTTTGACGTTTCTCGTGACAGAAAAAAGCAAGTTCAAGAAGATAATGGAGCAGCCGATGAAGGTTCCATTTAATCACCTGAAAACATGAAGCCGGACGTCTATATGGATTTAGTTTAGAAGATATTCTAATCCTTCTGTGTTAATGCAGATAGCACCCAGGATCCAGCAGAAGATGAACAGCAACAGGAACGGGTAAAGGAATGGCTCGGGGCTTATCACCTTGACACAGTGGACCTAACTGATGTCCTCTCAAATTTCCCAGACATCTCAGTGGTAAGGATTCTGCACATGGTCCAATGCTGTTCCTGAGGAGGAGGAAATATTTACTCAAGCATTAGTTTACCTGGTATAAGGCATCCAAGTTCTTCTGGTCAGTGCAGCTGACCTATCTTTATCCTATTTGTGCAGGTCTTGATCGAAGGTACCTCTGAAAAATCCTAATGGTTCAAGCTCATAGAAAACAAGTCATAATTCTTTACCTCTTGCCTGTAATGTGATGGTAAAATATCTATTTTCTAGATATTATGAACAAGCTTGTGAAGGAGAGTTTTATAACTAGAGCTGCAGGAGAGAGTTATGCCATTAATAAGAAAAAGGTTCCTTTTCCTTTTCTTTGGAACTTCTCCCCTATGTTCTCATTTATATTCTATATCTACTGAGTCGTGATCTTCTCCTTGTGGACTGCATCTGAACTGCAGAATTCTGACTATGACTTTGATGCTGTGAAAGAAGAAAATGATGTGCAAGTGGTAGGAGATGATGGAAAAACTGGAGGCGCAGATCACATGTACATGAAGGTGAATTTTCTTTTGACTATCTATATTTATCGTTTCTTCAGTTAAGGGGTCTATTCTACAATCATTAATTCCTGGGATGTTTCATACCACATAACTCATAATTTCTATTTCAAATTATTCAGTAATTACCAGTTGCGTCTTTAGGAGAGATAAGTTCCTCCGTATTTGGCAACTTCATACTTTTGAAATGTATGGACTTCAGAATATTGACAAAGTTACTGTTGAAACTCAGTCTTCTTACACCAAAAATTGGACTGAGACGACGCTTCATCTCTATCTCCCTGTTGCCCTTATGACAGACCTGATCTTGCATGTTAACGTTGATATTCTATTAACATATTATGCTCCTCCACTGATTCTGGCATTTGCTCCAGGCTTTATACCATACCCTCCCAATGAAGTATATAAGTGCAGCAAAACTTCAGCACAAACTCGAAGGTGAAGCCAGCCAGAGTACAGTTCGCAAGCTTCTAGACAAAATGGCCAAAGATGGCTATCTCGAGGCCACCACTAGCAACCGTAGACTTGGTTAGTACATTTGATAACCCAGAAATTATCTGAAGATACTAAAGATGCTATAGTTGACATTCTATTGTCCCAGGCAAGAAGGTGATCCACTCTGATCTCACTAAGAAAAAGCTGATGGAAGTCAAAAAGATCTTAAACTTCGATGCAATGGTACGATTAAATTCTCTCATAATGATCAACCACTGCACGAGACTTACAGTTTCAATACTTAGGCATTCATCTCCTTTTTATCAGGACGTGGATAAGACTGAAGCCGGCGATAAGTCCAACCGTCTAGAAATTGAGCATGCAGGTGCCTAATATATTACCTTCTTTACTAAATCTTTAAATTAAGTTTAGATTTAAGCCAGCATCACCATATTTTTACACATGATAAACCTTTAATGTTTCAAACCAGGTAACCAGAACAAGGACTTGTCCACGTGCGGTGGTCTCCACTCGATTGGGTCAGATATCACACGAACAAGAGGTAGATCAGATGCATACATGAATGGCTCTACCAGAACTGAAAATGGCGTTGGAAAGCAAACTGGACGTGGAAATACCCCAACTAGCAAGGCTGAGGTAATGTTAAGTCAGCTGCTATTTTTCCCACACAAATTCATAGTAAAGTAGTAACTTAGTCTTGTTTGAAATGTGCAGCCAGCAGCATCTAGAGAGAGTTTTGTGCCTGGTGCCGGTGATGATGGCAGAGCTGGCGACGACATGGACTTAGTCATGGAGAGCAGGTCCACTCAGGACAAACGCTTCAGAAAAACAAGCATGGTAACCTATCAACATCTTTACTCTTAAAGATTTTACTTTAAAAGAATCTCTTCTTCTCGCCTCTTAACCAGCTCGTTTTGGTTAATCACAGGTGAAAGAGCCGATCCTGCAACGCTCGAAGCGCCAGAAATCTGTAGCTATCTGAGAATTTTCATGATGTTCTGTGCTCTTCTCCCTGCTGCCTAATTTCATGTTAATTTGTTTAAAGAGTTCTACGGAGTTTGCTTTCTCAATTTGCATCAGCTCATACAGAAACATCAATATTTGGAAGTTTTCTTAGTTTTTCCTTCTTCAAGGTACGCCGCAGCATGTGATTTCACTTTTAAGTGCATGACGTAGACCGATGAGTGGAATTCCTATACGGAGAATGATCTATTCTTTGAAAAATATTGAAATATCTCTCTCTCTCTCTCTCTCTCTCTCTCTCACTCTCAACTGATACGTGTAGAGCGTGTTAATATATTCGATTTCTGTCGCCCTCCTATGCCAATTTTGATGCAACTTCTTTTTCTTAATCTTTACTAATTTTTGGGCATGTATATTTAGAAATACTACTTTATCTACAATATATAAAAGTTAAATAGTTGATAAGAATTACATCAATGTCATTTTCCCTCCAAAAGTAACAATCAATTATCCAATGGTTTATCAAAGATGATTTATTTCAAATACTTTAGAATTGTCCAATAGATTTGACAACAAATGTATTGTAAATTATAAATATGTTATATTGTTTGTTAATATATCTATTTTTGCATTAGATTATTCTATAAATTTCTTTATTTTGTTATATTCATATGTAATTTGTTTACTTTTTTAATTATATTGATAATTTGTGTGTAAAATTTTATTGTGACAATAGAAAATTTAATTGGATACATTGTCACAAATTATTTATTGAACTTTTGTGAAATAATACTAAGTTAGATTTAAAGCTATTGCTTGATAATTTTACTGTAATCATGACTTATTGCTTAATTTTTTGATGTATTATTTTCTTTCAAAAGAAATATAATATTAAATTATTTAAGGAACATAGTAATTACTAATTATTTAGATAATTACTACGAATTAAATAAAATATACCAAAAATATAGTAATTCAAATATTTTAGTAGCAATAGTAGTTCCACTATATAAATGTAGTATAACCTATAGGGAGCTTACATTTCTATCACATGAATATTTAAAATTATATTTATTTATATTCTCTAAAATTATTTTAAGGTTTTTAAAATCATGAGAACTAAATATTTGTTCAATAATAGTGTGAGAGAAAATCTATTGTTTCAACTTTTATTTATTTATTCTATTACTCCTTACAATTCATATCATCAGTGCAACGCACGGGCACAACACTAGTTGGTGTTAAAAGTGGAATAGTATTAAACATTAGTGGTAAAAGCTACGATTCGAGGCCGAAATATAGATTTTCTGATCAAATGAATCTGGACCGAATATTGATCAAATAAAAAGAAGTTTTAAATCTAGATTTTGATCTAGCAAAAGTCCGATCCAGAAACGGCCCATTACGATCTCGATGTACTGCTGTAACAAATACATTGCCGCATAGCGACAGTACTATTCCACCACTTGATTAATTCCAGAAACCCCCCTTCGAGAATCTGAAGGTCCGTCTGAGCGACACGTGGCCTCATATCTACCGTCATTTTTTCAAATTCCCAATCTACCCCTCGCGTCTCTTTTTGTTACTGTACTTGCGATTCCATCGCCCACTCCTACTCCACTGCAAGAATAGATACCAAAAACTAACTTCAAGGTGCGGACCTCTCAGCTCACGCGAACTCCATTTTCTCCTACACTCGAAGATGGCTTCATCTACGGTACCTCTCGATCTATTCCACTTCTACTCTCTTCCATTTTCTTTTCTTTTTTTCTTTTTTTTTTTATTTGTGCTTTTTTTCTTTGGTTATGGCGACGATCTTGCTGTAGGTTGAGGTGGAGGGGAGGGAGAGCGAAATCCAATTGAAGCACCTAGGTTTTCTGAGGACTCTCACTGTAAACGTCGTCGTTCTGGTGTCCAACATCTACGACCACGCTAAGCAGAACTACTCAGGCTCGCTCAAACCCACCGTCGACAAGGCGGAGAGCGCCGTCGCGGCGGTTGCTAACCCCATTTACCAGAGATTCAAAGGCCTTCCTGCTCATCTCCTCGTTTTCCTCGACCACAAGGTCTTCTTCTTTTTTAATTTTTTTTTCGGGAATTTGCTCCGTGATCGTCACATTAATTGAGAATGTTAGATTTCTGTGATGTATCGATTTTTATGGATTATTGATTAATTGCGTCAGTTAATCGTGATTTTGAATTTTATTGATGATTTCCTCATGTGCTTGATTTAATGGTGGTAGATGATCACATGCTCTGTTACTCTTCTCTGTTTTTAGTTAACTCCTTAACTTTTTCTGGAATTAGTTATCATCTCCTAACATTTTCATTCGGTATCAAATTCTTTATACTAAATTTATGGCTTCAACACTATATGCCTCTGTAAATTTCTTTGGTTTCTTGCATTTATGCTAGTTTGAATAGTAACCAGCTATATAGTCAATCAATTTCCTACCAAGTCCTTCCCAATAATCTTGATTTTAGCAACAAGAAAAAGGAATTTTAAAGACAAGTTACTTTCCTGTCTTAGGTAGACGAAGCAACCCACAAGTTTGAAGAGTATGCTCCGCCAACAGCCAAGAAAATCGCTCTCAATATCCAATTATTAATGAAGAAGGCATCATCCACAGCTGAAGAGTTGGCTGAGGAAGCCAAGGTTGGTGGGCCGATTGCTGCAATTTCTCGAGCCACTACGATTTCCAAGAACTTCACTGTGAATCAATTGGCTGTGATATGGTATAAGATCAATCAAAATCCTACTTTACATGGAGTTTCCAAGGTTGCCATTCCTGCTGCCACTCACTGGTCTGAAGAGTACAATAACTTGATCAAAGGATTGAGAGGGAAAGGCTATAATCTGTTGTGTTATGTCCCTCTGATCCCAATTGAAGAAATGTCAAAGGCGTATAAGAGAGTGGAGGTGGCGGGTGCAGGTAAGGAGGAGGAGGCAACGACCTCGAGTGGAAGTGAATCAGACAAGGAATAGAACGTGGGTGTTCGTGTAATGTGGTGCGTATGCTTATCTTTCCCTCTTTGGAATTTGTTTGTAAAATGATGATGATGATGATTGTATGATAGGGGAAATTTCTGCGACCATATGGTGTATGTGTTTCTTATGTACATTATGCGAAGGATTTAGTGTGTTTTGTGTACATTACACTAGAAGTGTGATCATCCAAATTTGATGTTATGATCTTTTGCTTGTAGAATTATTATGTGGGTGCTTGACAATGTTGTTCTCTTCATGTTAGATTTTTTTTTTTTATTCAATTTGTTGTTGAATTATTTGGATTATTCCAGAATTAGATCTTTGTAAGAAAAAGGGAATTTTATTTCTAGGGACTCTTATTTAGGACAAAAAAAATATGACGAAGTGCAGTTTAATCGGTAAGATGTTTCATTTCCAACTTATCGAGCTATCTTTAATGCACGTATGTGAATATGTGTGTGTTGTAATAAGATAATAATGAATCAAGAGGGGAATGTATTGATTAACGCTTCATCTAATCGCACAAAAATTGGATAGCAAAAACGATTAACAAAGTTTACAATAAATGCAAGACGACTTACTTATTTTTTTATTATTATTATTCAATGCCATTTTAAACCCGTTTCAATAGTATTGCCACTAATTGAAGTATGTAGCATATTAAAGATTTTCAATCATTTTTTGGCAAAATTTCACAGAAATGACATGTTCGTTGCTGTTGAAAACATTGAGACCATTTTAATATGCTACAAATCAAGAATATATAGATGTTGTTATATAACATTTATGATTATATTATCCAAAATTGTATAAAATTATAATTAATGTATGCATGTTCATTAGATTATAGGCAAAATAAATCTTTAGATCCTTGTACTATTATTTATTGTTTTAATAGGCCTCTTACAATTTTTCGTTTTAAAGAGTCCTTGTACTTTTATTGTTTTCATTTTAAGTGATCCCTTGTTTAACGGACATGATAGATCTATTAAGTTTCCCGGAGTCTTAATCATTTTCAATATTTTTATTTTTCAAATATGTACTCCCTCCGTCCCTTTCAAATTGAGTCAAAACTTTTCGGCACGGGAATTAAGGACAAATGTTTAGTTGTTAAAGTGAGTTCTTAATTGAGGAGGGAATGCGATTAAGATTATTATTTATATTTTAAATTACTGAATATTAAAAAAAATATTTTTCCATATTTCTTTTCAATTTCCAATAATTGTTGAAATAATTTAATTAAATAATTTTTGATTTTTTTTTTTTTGTTTTTATTTTTCTTATGGCCTTCGAACCAGTTATGTTTCCTTAAATAATTAATGAAACCCTATTCATAAATGAAGGCACGGAATTTTTTCAAAACTGAATGAGATTTTCAAAACAAAACTAAAACACTCAATTGGGCAATCGTCAGCCATTGAAACCAATTAAACTATCCAAGATTCCAATTGTGGTACACTATTACAGTGGCGGTAGGATTCAAGGATACCCTTGGGCATGAGGCATCTCTTCGGCGGCGATAATAGCGCTCCAGTATGCCATCATTGCGGCAAATGGGCAGCCATAAACCCCAAAATCGGAGGCTGGAGATGGAGGCTTCGATGGCGAGGGGCGAAGCTTCGACGGTGAGGAACAAAGCTTCCCGGCCGACGAAGGCGTTCCTTTCGGAGAGATCCAAGGATTTTTAGCCATGGATGAGATGGGGGTGAAAAGAGAGAGACGAGAATGGCAGTTGAAAGCAGTTTGATAAGCTACGGTTTCGCTCAGCGGTGGAAATGTTGAGAGAATGAGAGAGTTGGGAAAAACTTTTGGGTCAAATTATTTTTTCAATTGGGTTGGGTGAGTTGGGTCCAATTAATGTTAATTAGGGTGTTAATTGGGAAAAATAAGGGTACAATTAGTTGTGACTAATTATATGTTTTAGACTTTAATTTTTGCTAAAAGGGGAAATGACTCAAGTTGAAAGGGACAACTCAATCGGGAAAGTGACTCAATTTGAAAATGACGGAGGAAGTATAAATTATTTATATAGTATTATGGGCCCTTTTTAGCCTAGTCCAAAATAAAAGTAATAAAATGGGTTAAAGTTTCTTAAAAAAAATGGGTCTCTTTCCGGATTGGGTTATGGGTGAGAGCACTCATTATCTAGGTCGAGAATCAAGTTTGGTAAGTTGTGCCATTCTGACTAGAGGTGTCAAATTTGACCCAAAAAAGCCTGGCCCGACTGATAGTCTCGGCCCACCAATAATTTTGGCGGGCTTGAGCTATGAAATTCGAGGCCCATTGAAATTTTGGGCCGGCACGACCTGACCCAAGATACTCAAAAGCCTGATGGGCTCGGCGGCCAGATTTGCCCGATCATTTTTACACTATAATTTTTCCACGGGCCGGGTTTGGACATTGATTTTTATGGCCCAATGTCACGACCGCACTTTGCTAATCGATAGCTCAGTTTGGTATAAATCGTGACTATGGGTAATATGAAGTAATTTCGGGAATAAAGAAGGGTTAACAACGAATCGACTCATTAACTTGGGACAAGATTTCATATAATAGAGATAGCATTATTGATGGTTTTTCACATGGAATAGATGTCATGATTCAGACTTAGTACAACCAAATCGAAGAGAAATTTAAGAGTGTACGCAGCGGAAAGGTGTTCAACATATGTATGGAGACATATGCTACCAAGAGTTATTTCTTCTAATTTATTCTTGACAAAATCTTTGCTGGTCACTTCGCTTCAACACTACTCAACCTGCACATCGGAAATAATGTACAGGGCGTGAGTACGGAGTACTCAGTGGACACATGCCCAAAATCATTTATTTATCGTCAAGCCATTACTTAGTGGATCATAGGGTTTTTCTTTGAAATGCCTATGTTCACAAAAACATTTATTTTCTTGAAAGTGACTGCAGTCTCTTCTTGTGTAATCTACCATATCTGAGCCTGTTGTGCCCGAGGAGTTGGCCACCTCACTCGGTCACGCGATCGGTCACCACGCTGAGTGACACGACCAATGTGTACACTAGTCCAAGTATGATGCTACTCTCTCTCTCTCCTTTCTCCTATTCACGCTGATGCTACTCTCTCTCTCTCCTTGCGATTTCATCTTCTTCTTCCTTGCGATTTTCTTCTTCTTCCTTACGATTGTCGATCACCTTCTCCGGCACTTATCTTTGAGCGGCGTCTTAATTTATGGTCGCCGTCGCTCCCGGATTACTTCCTTCGATTCGAACTAGGGAACAAATCCCTAATTCGAAAAATTGGGGCTGAACATGCGCCGATCCCTCTCGTCGATCTCCGGCTGAAATCTTGCTGTTTTCGGCTTCCGGGTTGCTTCTTTGGTTGCGGCGGTGAGATGGCGCCGCGCTGGGAGGGCGTCCGTCTCTCTCTCTCTCGATTTGATCTCGACGCGGTTCATCTTCGTTGAGATTTTATTTCCGGTTCGGAGGCCCTCGATCGACCGGCTGCAACTCCCGCAGCAGTCCGCTGCTCTTTCTCTCTCTATGGGTTAAAACCCAACATCAAAATCCCTAGTTCTCGGAACTAGGGGACATTTCCCCCTTTCGGTTTTTAATCTCGAATTTCTCCTTCTCTTGTTTTGTTTATGACGAAGAAGTTAGATTATTGATTAATGATTAAAACTGATTTCTCTCATCTTTGTTGCAGGTCCGGTGATGCAACGGCGGCGATTGCGCCGCTTTGACACACCTCCGCACGCTGCTGCTTGTTGCCATGCTCGTCTTCGCTCAGCTTCCTCGCCGTCGAGGCTTCGAGCCTCGACGAGGTTCGATTATTCCGAATCTCTATTCGCATTTTCTTAGTTCCTAAGTTGTTCATAGTTCTAGACTTTTTAGGATTAATTGTGCTGATGTGGTTATTAGCTGAGTTAGCTTGAATCAAGTTTCATTATAGGTGCTATGGTTTGTTAGTCTTTAAGTTTTATGAATCAACTATTGTTTAAGAGGATAAGTTCAATTCTGAAGAGAATTGTAACACTTGCACACAGGTTGCAGTTCTATTGACTTATGTTTGTTGATGTATAACTAATCATGTGGTGGTTTATTTCTTGGTTGTGGAAAATAACATGCTTGCAAGGTCTAGGCTTCCGAAAGGTTTAAGTTGTTCCTAGGCTGAAATTTGTTGATTCATGCTTAAGGGAAGATAGTAAAATGATCATGAGCTTTTGGTTGTTACCTAGGAGTAGAAGGGCTGTAGTTGCTAGCTACTTCTCCTCCTCTTCCTTCTTTCCTTCTTCCCTTCTCACTCAAACTCTCGCTCTCTCTATTCTGCTTGCAAGGCTTCAGAAATTGGGTGAAGTGTAAGGGGAAAAATGGCTGCAAGGGAAAGATATTTATACTAGGATTTTATCCTCCTTTTAACTAGTTAATGGTATGGACCATGTGTTATACTTTGGATAATTGAGTCTTCTAAATCTTTGGGCTGATTATCTCCCTTCCTTTTTCAGATTTTGGAAGCTCCATGAAGCTGCTGCAGAGCTGATTCTGTAGGGAATTGCTGGAACTGGAGGTGATTGATTGGTGGCTAAGGGATTGATTTGCTGCATGTTATTCCTGATTTGAAAGGGAGCCGTGTAATCCCTTTAAGTTGCATGTTTCCTTAGTTAATACCCTTGGTTAATAGTGTTTCTTGGGACAAGATTTGAGTTGATGTTGTACTTTTAATAGTTTAATAATTTTCTTACGGCCCGTTTGGTAGCCGGTATAACTCAGGAAAAACCGAGATAAGAAAAATTATCTCGGCTTTTTCAGTGTTTGGTATCCGAGAAAAATAATGCCATCGGCCTGCGAAAAAGCTTGGGCTCGGATTAAATTTACTGTTACACTGGCATATACTATACCGTCTCTACCCCCCGGATAAGTTGTGATAAGTTTTTTATTTTCAATTTTAATTATCAATTTTATATTTCAATTTTAATTATCAATTTTTATTTTCAATTTTAATTATCAATTTTTTTATTTTTAATTAAAAAAAATTTATTTTTTATTTTAATTATCAATTTTTTATTTTCAATTTTAATTATCAATTTTTATTTTTAATTTTAATTATGATTTTTTTATTTTTAATTTTAATTATCAATTTTTTATTTTTATTTAATTATCAATTTTTTATTTTATTTTAATTATCAATTTTTTATTTTTCTTATCTCAACTTATTTATATTTGTACTAAACACACAATATATTTCTTATCCCAACTTATCATATTTTTTTTATCTCAACTTATCACACATTTTTTTATCCGTCCTTTTCTCGGTATTGCTACCAAACGAGCCCTTAAGGAAGTAATGTTTGATTAAATTCTGTATTGTGATAAGATTAGTACACGTGTGTACATATATACTGTCTTCTTTAATAGAAAAGTTTTCGGCCTCTCTTTCTTACTAATTGGGTTCGGCCCATTAGTCTACATGGCCAATGGGCTTCGGCCCAAAGAAATGATTAATGGGCTTTGGCCCAAATGACTATCGATCACTAAATATCTTCGTGAATAAATAATCGACATTTAAGTCGGTTTCTTAACTAAAAATATTCGACACTTAAAGAAGTACTTAGCCGAATCTTCCAATCGAGCATCAAATCGTTATATAAAACGACTAGCAATTAAATTGTTATTTTCTTGAAGTAACATAACAATTAGGAAATCGAAGTAGATTCCAAAGATTCCAATAAGTAATATAATAATTAGGGAATCGAATTAGATTCTAATTCCCTTTTAGGGTCGTAATATACTATTAACGATTGTTAGGAAAACGCGGGACATTACACCCAATGAAATTTTGGGCCGACCCGACTCAGCCCGACTTTGTCTCAAGCCCGATGGGCTAGGGCTCGGGCTGGCCCGACCTGATCATTTGCCAAGGACACATGAACTGGATAATTTAGTGATTAGATTTTTTTTAAGATTCTTTTAAATATATATATATATATATATATATATATATATATATATATATATATATATATGGTAGAGTCCTATAACATTGTCACATTAGATGTTCGAATATTAATGACTCCTTCCGGCTCAAAATTCGTGAGGCGTATTCCTTATTGGGCCGTCTCAAGATTCGTGAGACGTTTCCTTTTTGGGAAATAATTAAGGTTAAATGGGTAAAATTAGTTGTTCCCTTATTACAATTAAGCATCCCTAATTAACTTTCTTATTTGGTGAAAATAACACATAAAATCAAATAAAATATGCACAAACAAAAAGAAAAAATAACACCACCTACCCCATGTCACCCAACCACTCAGAATTAATTGTTGAACCCTAATTAGGGATTGAGGCTTGGTGGAAGTCGATCCATTCACCATTTTTTCTCTGTTCTTGAGCGTAGAAACCCTAATTCCATTTCTCTGCAGCTCGATTTTCTCCAATTCCCATGGATTCTCCAGCTCCGCCGTCGGCAAAGCCTTCGCCGCCTTGGTCGTGTGTATCTACTCATGGCCCTCCCACTGCGGCGCATCGCGGTGGCCGTTGACTTCGAGCTATACCTCATCGCAGCGGTGTGGCAGGTCGCGTACAGGATCCCATCAACGAAGGACTGCGTGGACGCCGCGGTGGCCGCCGCGGTGGCCGCCGATCTCGAGCTATATCCCATCGCCTGCTTCTCCACGCTTCCGCCACCATCTATTTCGCGATAGATCCACCGAAGAGAGCCCTAGCCCCCTAAAAAAAGAGGAAATTGAAGAGGAAATCCGCCTCATCAAAAAGAAATTTGACTGATGCCTAATTATTTCTGATGTTCATTAGTTCTGCTCTTTGCTCCATGTTCTAAAATGGTTCTCCTAGACTCTATGACTGCAATTTGATGGTTTACTTGATTATGCGAATTGTGGGCATATTTTTTATGCTTAAGAGTCTGTAGCTGTATGGTATCTGTTGGTGCTCTGATATATGTTAAGAGCTTGATCCTCTAACTGTGTTGTGTTGGTTAAGGGAGGCTATTTGTTCTTGATGGACTATCCAATATGATTATATTTACTTGATATGATATCTGTTGGTTTTTGTGCTTCATAAAACACAGTAGAATACATCAAAAGTGCATTTCTATTTTCAAAAGATGTAGAGTACAAAAGTCTTTTAAAAACTAAAATGCCAACACTTGTTGCCCATCTAACTAGGATATTCCGTAGCTATACTATATTGCTTCTGCAAAAAAAGGTTGTTACATGCTTCTAAACTTCACTGATCTGCAACACTCTTATGTAATGGAAACACTTGCAAAGTGATCTTCAATTCCTGTCAATTGCTGCAGCCCTAGCCTATAAATGAGTTGCTATATGCCTCTGGTCTGACCATTCTCCACCAGAAATTAAATGCTTGCTCTTGCCAAATCTATTGGAACTTCTAAACATATTGGCAATGTTCCTTCTCTGATAAGTCTGTCATTTGCCATGTGTGGTATCTTGTAGTTGTTGTGCCCTTTAGCTTTCATAATCTCTATTAGGCAACCTTGCAATGTGAGGAACACTTTGTTTAATGTCATTGGTGGCAGCTCATGAAATGCATCATGTATAGCCTTTACTAGATCATCTACTATAGTGCAAGTCCTTTGATGCTGTAGGGATTGAATGACATTATTTATGTTAGTGTCTGGTGAGTTAGGTGGTTGCTGGGTCGACTGATGTTGAAGCCATCTTTGGTGGCAGCCCCGTCTGAACTCAGGATCATGATCTTTGATGTGTGGTTTGGCATTGTCCTGTTGTATGATTATGTCCTTTGATGCACCCTCTGGCCACTTATCTCTGATTGCAGGCATAACCTGTTTGGCAGGTTTAAGTAAAAGAATAATGTGAATATAAGCAGCATATATGATCAATGATGAACTTGTATAAGTTCTGAGGTCATTTTAAATACCATTTCCATCTCATGATATGCAATATGAACAGAAGTAGTACATGATCTTGTTGGTACCTTGTTGATAATAGTGTCCTTGATCAATGTTGTAAAGTACGTAAGGCGTACTTGAGGCGTTTTTCGTAATTGAGGCGAGGCGTAAGCCTCGAGGCGGTCTGAGGCGTAAGCCTCAAACTTAAGACACAACTTTTTTTTAAAAAAAGAAAAAATACTTAAAATAGAGAATCAACAAACAAAATATCAAATTTAATAGTCTTAGAAGGTTTTAAAATATCAAATTAAAAGCATAAATGATTAAATTGTTCTCAAATTCTTTCAAATTCACTCGTCGTCCTCCTCCTCCTCCTCCTCCTCCTCATCAACATCCTCCTCATCAACATCCTCCTCATCTTCATCTTCATCTTCATCTTCATCTTCATTCTCATGGACCTCATCCTCATCCTCATTCTCAATCTCAATCTCTTCTTCATCGATCAGAGTGTAGGATTTTTTACTTTGACCTATATATAATGTTGTATTAATAATGTATATATATTTATTAGAAAATATAGAATGCTATATGTTTCAAGTTCAACTTTCAAGTCAAAAATCAATTTTACCTCTTGAAGTTGTGTTTTTCTTCTTTCTCTTACGGCTGCTTGAACTTTCCCCGATTGACCTTGGCACGGAATCAAGTAAAGCCTTGAATTGTTCATCAGTCATATGTCCATCATCCCTTTCGTCACTCAGATTTTCCTCATCACTAACACACCATTCGTCATCAGAAGGCACATGATCAAGAAGTAATGGATCAAAATCGTCTTTTTGCACTTTCAATGCTCTATCCTTTAACCTCTTATTGTACATGACATAGACCAATGAGTTGAGCTTCTCTGTATCCAAGCGATTCCTCTTCTTTGTATGCACCTAAATATTATACATTATAAAGTATAATTAAAACTATGAAGTTATTCTCAATTTCTCATACTATAATGAAATTAAAATATATATTTTTTTAAAAATATATATATATATATAGAAATATACCTGATTAAACATACTCCAATTCCGCTCACAAGCTGAAGCCGAACATGTCAAACTCAGAACTCTCACAGCAAAACTTTGAAGCTCCGGAGTTTCATCTCCAAATTGCATCCACCAATTTGCTATAAACAACATATAAAATAACCATTAACCAAGAAATGAAGTAAATAATTATTTCAATCAGCAAATATAATTAATATTAATCACTTACCAGGAGATCTAATTTGGTAAGTATCTATTGCTTGCTTACGGCCAAAGTTACCTTTTCTCTCTCGAAATTTATCCAATTGAATATTAGCTTTTGCTAAGTCCTCAGGGGGAATTAGTTTTGCCATGCAATCCATCAACCCGTTTTTAACCTCGAAATGGGTTGAAAAGTTATCTGCATATCGATACCGAGGATTAACACTATAAGCTGCAGCATGTATGTCACGATGCATTTGGAAATCCCATTTTTCATCGATGATATCCCATATCTCTTTGTACTTCCCTAAATCATTTCCCAAATTCTTCTTGATTTCTTCCTTAGCAGTATCCATAGCACCATAGATAAATCCCATTGCAGGCATTCGTTCTCCATCAACCATTCTCAACACCTTTACCAAAGGCCTAGTTGTATTAAGAGCATACGAAACACTTTCCCAAAAATTGGGATCATTCACAACGATCTTCTTTACCTCCTTTCCATCACTCTTCTTTGCCCATGAACAATTCGCCCAATCTGAAGAGGTAAACATAGCTTCTAGAGATTGTTGTGATTGAAGCATGCTCTCCAAAGTTAGAAAAGCCGTGGCAAATCTAGTAACTGCAGGACAAATAAGCTCCCTTTTGGTGAAATCCCTCATCAATGCAAGCACATACCCATGATTATAAATGAAATTGCTCACTTTTCTTGCCTTTTGTAATGCACGCTTGTGCTGTGGTAGTCCTCCAATCTTTTCCAACATCAAATCTATGCAATGTGCTGCACATGGTGTCCAATATAGACGATTTCTTTTCGCCATCAACAACTTTCCAGCTTTTTTATAGTTGCTAGCATTGTCTTCACAACTTGGACAACCAAATCCTCCCCAACTTCTTCTACAATGGCATCAAGAAGCTCAAATAGCATGTTTGCATCTTTAACGACATTCGAAGCATCAATGGATTTGAGGAATATAGTGCCATGAGGGTTGTTCACCAAGAAGTTAATCAAACTTCTCCCTCTCATGTCCTTCCAACCATCAGATATTATGGATACACCAGTTTGAATCCATGTCTTTCGAACATCATTAACATGGACTTCGGTTGTTTTGACTTCTTCCTTCAGAATCCAATTACTTAACTCATGCCTTGAAGGAGTCTTCAATCCTGGACCATATTGGGCGATGGATCTACACATTGACACGAATGAAGATGATTCGACTGGATTAAAGGAAAGTCCATTTTCGAAGAAGTATCTTCCAATATCCAAACACACCAATCTTCTTGCTTCTTTTCCATTTTGAGGCATTACTTGTTGTTGTTGAGTAGCTTCAGCATTTTCATCACCATCCCGAGCTACAAATCTATCCATTGGTCCTCTAACCCTCATTTTCTCAATGTCAATGGAAGCGGAAGCATTAGAAGAGGCACCAAAGTATGACCCCGATGCAACCATCTCTTCAAAATCTTGTTGCTTTCTTAACTTCTTAGACTCTTTCATCTTCAAGTAATTGCTCATCTCAAGTTTAACCTCTTCGGGCACATTAGGACATTGCCTTACATCAACGTGAGAGCCCGATAGATGTTCTTTCATTCTTGAAACCCCACCTTTGACAACTTGGCTGCAAAAATTACACTCGATATACTTATACGATTTCCCCTCCATTGGAATTTCTTTTCCATACTTCCAAGCCGGATCTTTTCGAGCATTAGAAGTGTTGCTCTTACTTGCAGATCTTTTATTTGTCTTTCCTCTCATTTCTCTAAAAATAAAAAAATAAAAAATCAATCATATCATCATTCAACAATACAGCAGCAAAATGAAAATAATCTAAGATTTAATTTCATCATTCCTATTGAATAATGGAAACAATCTAAGTACTAAGATTTAAGTAAGAGTTAACTATTTAAGACTTAAGAGCAACAAAAACTTACAAGCTTAAAAGTTACAGCAGCAGCAGCAGCAATCAACGGGAGGGGAGCAAGACTCCACCGGCGGCAATCAGAGCAGCGTCCGGCGGCTGACCAGCAGGCGACGGCCGGTGGGTGGAAGCGGCAGTTGGGCAGCGCAGATAGAGGAGGAAGGAGAAGGAGCGACGCGGCTGTGTGTTATGTTTCTGCGTTCAATTTTTTTTTTTGTTGTTTTCTTTTAAGATTATTTTAATTTGATTTTAGGGTTATAAGTTATGAATGGGCTTTTAATTTCAAATGGGCTTTTAATGTTAAATATCTATTTAATGTATCTATGTAAAAGCCCACACAAAAAAAAAAAAAAAAGAAATTTAATCAACTGAATGAGGCGCTGCGCCTCAACCGCCTCGAGGCGTTTCGAGCCGAGGCGTACGCCTCACCGAAAAAAAGGCGCCCGCCTTAAAAGTTCCTTCTGAGGCGTAAGCCTCAAGGCGATTTTTTGCTGAGGCGGCTGAGGCGTACGCCTTGAGGCGCGCCTCAGACCGCCTTTTACAACACTGTCCTTGATCACTTCTCTAGTGACTGAGTCCACTGCCTTATTGAATGGTGTGCCTTTGAGTCTGTTCTTGCTGTTTCTTTTTGCAATTTCTTGAGTGGTGAAAATATAAGAGTAACACACCTCACCAGTGCCCTTCTTTGATTGCAAAGTGGCAACAACGTCTAAGCACTTTTCGATGTCAGGAATTTTTGCCTGCCGTTTCATCATACAGAAACGATGGTTAAATTTGGTAGAAAGATTTTGTGAATGGCAAACCAACAAACATCATTGATCCTGACGGATCGAGTCATCACTTGTGTTAATATAGGAAAGAAAATGTGTTCTTGAAGAAGCAAGCTTAGGTTGCATCTAGCTGGTAGGGTTCTTAGACTGATACGGATTGAATAGATTAAAAAACCATGATTTCAGATTAGAAGCCAACTATCTATATTACACATAGTATAGGCATACAGCTGGATTGAAAAAGAAAGAGCATAATCCTGACTAAATTATCAGAAACAAAAAGGACATTCATTATGCATGTCAGATTAAGAGGAGAGTAATGCTCAATTCATAAAAATTACAAACCGTGCAAGCCTCAGAAACTATGAACAGGGTACAACCTCAAGTACTAGCAAGAAAATGGGTATTACCTGGAGATCCCTCTGCTGTGCAAGAAGTTTCATTTCCACCACTCTGTATTGCTGAAGTCTGCTAACATAAAGTATGATTATTTTTTATGACCAGCATAAGAGCTTGCACGAAAGGAAAAATCTAACTACTGAAACATGTTTCACTAGAGCTAATCGGCAAAAATATCAAGTCACGGGAAGGTCCTTACAGATACGAGTACAAACCCTTTTAAGAAACAAGTTATACACTATGCCACTTCGATAACATAGAAGCATCAAAAGTTAATCAAAATGTCATCATTCAAAGGACATACAACATAGCAATCCAAGACAAATTCAGAAACATTAAAACTCAAATATTCATTCAAGGTAAATAATTACAATAACTAGTAGCATCATCTAATCAATTCACAACTTCATTTGCAATCTTATGAAAATAAATCAGAGCCAAATCCCGAAATTAGTTATGAAAGCAAATAATTAAATCGACTAATAGACTAGAACTACATCCATCAATGTTCTAACTAATCTGTTTAGCAGCTTCATACTGCGATACCCTGATACCATACACAATCTAAAAGCTTTCAATAGTTTAGCGTCCACCATATTTCCGAGATAATTCAATTTATCCATCCAATCCGGAAAAACAACCATCAGATTCCGCTGTTTTCTTTTTTCCAAAAAAGAGCTTCTCCATCGCTTACAAATAGAGCTTCTCCATTCACACCCCATAACAATTAGAAACAAGTGGGAATTTTGCGAGCTTGGGCAGCCGTATTATGCAATAAAACTCGATACCTAAACCTAAAAGTGGAAGTAAGAGTAAAAACCTCTCCTGCAAAAATGCGAGGGCGGAGTTGACGTCTAGATTTAATTGAGAGAGATAAGTTTGCACATCTTCAACAAAGGCCGCCGCCGGAATCCCTCTTCTCTCCGTCAAACTCGCCGAAGTAGACATCGCCGCCGCCAAAAGATACGGTGAGTTACAGTATAGGTATCTCTCTGACTTCTCTACTGCGTGTGTGTGTGTGATGAGTCGTTAGTAGCTCGATTTGACGACAGTAGTAGAGAAAGAAAAGTCGCACTTATGATTTAATGTTGGAGTCCTTATTGGACTTCTTTAGTTGGGCCATCAACGCTAATATGCAAGCCCAATTAGTTAAATTTAATATGAATATGGGCACAAAAAAATCATGGACTTGTTTGTATTTTTGGGCCCATTTGGTGTAGGAAAATTCCCTATTTGAGAGGCTATATAAAATCAATTCTAAAGTTGAGGTACCAGTGATTATGGAGTATATGTGTCAAATAAGTACTTGTTTAAACTTTAAATTACAACTAGTATTAATTTATAATTAATGCGTTGGGAATCGTTTTGTTGGATTTTGATGTCTTATGCTTTTCTTTTTCTTAATATATGTAGTAGGTTAACTTAAGCTAATAGCTGTCCAATCGTATTGCTTAGTGACTAAGACTGTGTTTGGAGCAACATCTGTCTATTTTCATTGATGCTTACTCCTTTAAACTCTTTATTTTATCTTTTATAGAAAATAAAAGAATAATTATCTAGCTAGGGACGACTTAAGTTAAAAGTTCTTCTCAAATACACCACCTAAATTTAGGCATAATCTCATCAAATTAAAGCCAGATTTAAAAAATCCCACTCTCTTCTTAATTCCATTCACACAAAAAAAAAAAAATTAACCTAAATATCAAATCATGATTAACAGTAATCCATTTTTCTTTATTGGGACACTGATTCCAGAGCTAACCCTCAATGCTGCAGTTATTTGGGACAGGATAATATCAGTTGCGTACGTCCTGTAATCATATGTTGTTCCATCTTAATCAGTCATAATTACTGATTAAGAAATATAATTAATATAATTATTCAGCACTTTATGTATGCTTATGTTGCTGGAGAGCTAATAAATTCAATAATATTCTAAGAGACAGATAGTGCAGTTTAATACTATAAAAAATCTCAGTTAAAAAAAAAAATACTATAAAAAATCTAGCAAAGATTGTAATTAATCTTAAACCAAAACTTATATAATTGAGGTTAATCTAATTATATCATTTAAAAAGAAAAAGAAAAAGAAAAAAAAATAATGATATAGACCAAATGATGCTTTGCGTGGCCAACCTAAGCATCCTTTTAATCATCATAACAAATCCTTACAAGCTAAGTACTATAGTTAATTAGTAATGCTTTAAGACAATAAAAATATTTATCTTGTGCTAGCCTAATTAATTAAAGTTCTTGTTTTTACCAAATTAATTAATTTTATATTCCTAATTTCAACCTCTCGGATTGTTATTTGTTGGTAAAATAGCTATTATAAAAACAAGATAAGGCATGGTCCGATGTTCATATTTTTTTTCATCATAATCCAATCTTAATTATTTTGTATCAATAGTTAATTGTCTCTTGAGATTTATTTTGTATGCAATATATCTCAGCAATTTAATGTTCTTAAAATCATATTAGATTATAATAAAATTAATTAAGCCAAGTCAAGTGGCAAGAACTATATATTCAGAAATTCTTTGAAAATTGCACGTATCAAAATTTTCAAACCCTATTCTCTAAATAATCTTTTTTATATGTCCTTTAATTGAATTAAACTTCTTCTCTAATTATTTTAGAAATGATTAATATATTTAATCGATGGCACATGCTTCCCACATACAATTTGATTAGATGCTCCGTGGAACCCACATTTCCTTTCTTGATACATTTCGTCTAGCTTCTGCTAATATTAAATTCAATCATTTTTCTAAAACTGTCAAAAGTTGCACTTAATCAATTAATCTTATATTAATTTCAGGGCCCATTTTAACATAGCAATTCTTGGCCATGTGCTTCAATACTTTTATGATTAAAACCACTATTTGTGGATTCCAATTAGGCACAATCACTCCAATTAGATGTGATGATTAAGCTAATTAGTGAATATGCTAAAAACGGGGTTTTTTTTAGTCATTTATCATTTTCTTAACTTTTCATCGACAAGCTTGTGATAATGGTCAAAACTAGCCACTAAACTTAACAAAAATTAAATTCTTCTAGCCGCCAACTTAAAAACATATAAATTCTAGCCACTTTTAATGTGATGAGACAAAATTGCCCTTATTTATTTAATAAACCTATCACCCTTTAATGAAAAAAAATAAAACAAATCAAAATTGAAAGCAAAATTGAAAAACCTTACAATAATCTAAACTGCCGCCCACATTTATCTCCCCTATCTCTCTTCCTCTTGCAGCGGAAATACGAGAATTGTTTATTTGCAGATTCAACTCTCCATTCTCCGATAACAACCGCCGCTTCCGCCGCCTCGCATCTCATCTGCACAACCACTTTTCTTCTCGCATCCTACAACCACCTCATCCCTCTCTCCTCACATTCTTTTTCGTCTTCACTCACTCTCAATCGTAATTCTCTCCTCACAGGCTCGCACCACTGCACGCGCTGGAAACCATCACCACCGCCGACATGTTCATCACTTTTCACTGCTTCTCAGGCTCCATAAATAGGGCTCGATCGCACCCAGTGATGCTCAATCGAGCCACCGCAACTCGTTCGATCCCTGATCGACCCGATCGCGCTAAGTTTCAATAGAAGGCTCCATCGAACTCCCTGATGCTCACTCGATCGAGCCCTATCGTGCGAAGTTTAAGTTTATAGTTTTTGGCTCGAATAAGACGAATGATGCTCGATCGAGTTGTTCGGGCTCAATCGAGCATTTGTGAATCGATCGAGCCTAACACATTGGATTGAATGAGCATTAACACATGGGATAGGGCTCGAACATATCTGAATCGAGCCAATCGAGCCCTACATCTATTCGAGCCTGGCGAGTTTTTGAGAGCGGAAAACAAAATACCTTTTGGCCACCAGAATCTCCTCATGTCGCCGGAATTCTGACATATCCCATCTGCAGTCGACGGTGAAAATAAGGCGGTATAAATTCCCGACACAATGGCGCCACGGCAGCGCCATATCATTTGAGCCCGACGGGTTTTGAGGGGCGGGGGAACAGAATACCTTTTGGCCATTGGAATCTCTTCTGATATATCATCTCTGGTCAATGGCGGCGGAGTTGGCTCGAACGAGAAGGAAGGGTGGCTGGAATGTTTCAATTTCTTATTTGTGATTTCAATTTTTTTTCTAATTTTTTGTTTTACGGTTTTAGAATATTAGAAAACTAGTAAGGGTAATTTTGTCTCGTCAGATTGAAAGTGACTAGAATTTATATATTTTTAAGTTTGTGGCTATTATTTATTTTTTACATAAGTGGCTATTCTAGATTTTGCCCCGACAAGCTTTGTGTTGTAGGTTTATAACATTAACATGCAACCTAACTATTTGGAGTTGTATATATGGTTTTAATAGTAAACGTTGAAAGAATAGTTTAAAATCAGAATCTCTTAGTTATTATTTGAGACTTGGACGGACCTTAACGAAAATTTTCAGAAGATTCAACTTTTATGCCATCGACATTGCTGCAGATATCGAATATTCATGTTTTTTTTAATATGTATAGTATATATAGACTGTAGTATTGAAAATAATTAAAATGTGGAGTGTAAGAAGGAGGTTGCTGCAACTGCAAATGATCGAAACCAAGCTTATAAAAATAGCACCGTTTTTGGCATATATCAGTATGTAAGTTATCATATATCCTTGACCTAACGTTATTTAATACTAGCTCCATGCCATTGCCATGCATGAATAAAGGAATATATTGACAACCCTCCTGTCATCGTACGGGCTACTACGTATTAGGGTAAACGTATAGTAATACTTAAATCTAAATATTAGGGTAAACGTAATAAAATAAAAGTGGGTAATTAAAGAGAAAGAGATTCGAGAGTGAATAATGGGGGGATCGGAGCGGAGGGGCCCCTTTGCAAATTTTTAAAGTTGCCACCACGTGAATAAAGAAGATGGTGATTGGTGACCCCAATTCTTTGCACTAAGCCCACTTAATTATTTCCCACCTAATTAACTCCACTCCCACTTCCACTTCCACTTCCACTCCACAAATTATTTATAATCTAAGCTACATATTCTTTCTACAAAACTTTGTCACATACACGATACATTACATTACAACTCTCATTTCCTTTCCTTTCCTTTCCTTTCCACAAATATATATATAATTCACATCAGAATATTCATTAGGGTCGAGAATATATGAATGATATCAATATTAAAGAAAAAAGAAAAAAAAAAAAAGAGTATAGTATATATACTTATTAATTAGGCAGGGCGATTGGCGGCGGCGGCGTTTGAAGTTGAAGTGGATGCTAATTGATCACCACCGGAAACAGAGAGCAGCTCGGCTAAGGCACTCATGGCTCTCACCTGAAATTAACATGCAGTATATTACCACCAAAATTAAATGCTTAATCATAATCATGACTCAAGTCATGAGATTGTTCCTTTCAAATTAACATGAAGAAAAAAAAAAAAACGTATATCGATATAATTTCAAATTAACAACCCAACTTGAAACAAACCTGCATTTCAAGCGCGGCGATATAATCGGTGGCTTCCTCCAAAACAACCGGCATCGGCTGCTTCCGGCAACCGGGAACCAACCGCCCTAGAACGCGCACCTTGCGCTGGACGGCCGGTAAGGACTTGGATCTCAGCCGCAAAATCTTCACCTTCGATTTCCTCTGCGACCGGCTGGAGATCACCGCCATCACCTTGCTCTGCCGTTTCACGATGTTATTCTTTTTCATGAACTTGAGCTTCAGCCGATTGGTTAGGATCGCTCGGCTCCATCTCGTCCGCCCCTTCGCCGCGGTGGCTAAGGCTTTATCGGCGGCTTCGTGCACTCGCTTCGGCCCCGGCGAGCCGTCGCCGCCCAGCCGGACTTGGCGCAGCGCCTGGAGAAGCTTCGATGAGTAGATTTGCTGCTGCGTATCCGATTTCCATTCGATCGAGGAATTTAGTTTTTCTGCCGCAGCCTGGCCGCTTGGATTCGTCTTCTTCTTCGCCTCCTCTCGACGATCGATCGGAATTTACTGCTGGATTCGCCGACAGGAGCGATGACGTCATCTTAATTATTAGCTCTGCTCTGCTCCTTTTTTTGATGAATCCACCGAATTCGATTTTGTACCTCTGCAGATTCAATCGAACGTTAAAAGGAATTCGAGTCAGATTCACAAGTACAGATTCAAAGAATTCTCAAATTGATAAAACTGGAAATTATGCTTATCACACCAACAAACTAACTAACTTCTTCTACTGATGAACAGAATTATCATCTCAAAATCAAATCGATGAGAAGGAATTAAATGAACAAAAATGATTATTCTAATGACAGTTATGATGCTCAGCTCGTCATGAATAAGTAATCGATAGAAATGGAAAGGCGGATGGATAATGATTACCGGCGAATTAAAATGAAGTGGAGAAGGCGTTCCGATCGATCAAAATCGAGGTAAGAAGTCGAGAAAAAATCACTGAAATCCAATTGGGTCTGATTTTGGGATTTGGTTTAGTGGAGGAGATATATTTTATGTTGTGTAGTGAGAGAGAAGTGGAGGATTTAAAGGTATATATATATATATTATGTTTTTCAATATATATATATAAATATAATGGGAGTTTAACTTTTATCTATTTCCAAGTTATAATAAAGTCGAGAGATTCCAATACACCAAATTAATTTTATCAATATTATGAGTTATAATTAGAACGATATTATCTTATCTAAGTACTTAGTTTTAAATAAGTTTTAGCATTATTGAATTGAAGGAGCTTTAATTTGTTTTTTAAAGAATAAAGGGCAAAACATTATTGAGCCAAAGCGGCACCCATGTGGAACTTTGAAACACTTGCACCAGAGATTAAAATAATAAACGCACCATAAAAAAAAGTAGTTAAAAACGGGTGTAAAGATGATACTTGTCCTAATCTTATACACACATACAACTCTAATCATGAACCTAATCCATATTCTGACTAAGTACTACTGGCTGCGATGTGGAGGTATTATAAGAAAAATAGTACTAATATTTTCCTGAATATTTGCACAAAAATATAGAAACCTTAATTAATGTCATGATCATTAGGCAGGAGTTACTGCCCCCTAGCACGAGACAATTAGATGTGAGAGTTTAGTATATATATAAAGGCGATGGTCTTCTTAGTGGCCTCTGAATCGGAAATCACTTATTTCTAATTCTTTCATTCACTAATTAGACCTAATTAATATTAGGAAATTAATTAATAATTTATTTTGGATCAAGAGATGAGATTTCACTTTAATAGTTTTATTTACTTCCTCGGTGGAGAATTGAAGACCTCATGATGCATGCCATGCAAATGTAATTAAGAAGCCCATCACAGACTCAGTTAAAACAAGATAAGTTCATTTACCTTTAGATCCAAATACAAACATATTTATTTACTTGCATAATAAGGCGTTTGGCTTTGGACTTCAAGATAAGGTAATACTCTCTCCATTCCATTTTATTTGAGCTCACTTAATGAATTTGAGTTTATTATAAAATGAAATGACTCAAGTAAAGTGGGACAAATATGTATACATATATGTGTGTAAAGGTTCTGCAATGTAGTTTTCTTTTTGTACATGCAGAGAGAGAGAGAGAGAGTATTTGCAGTGCACAGCACATGATGTTTTAGTTTGAGCAGACAAATTGAGGCCACTACCCCAACCTCAGCCTCAGAATCAGCTAAATTGATGAAAATAATGCTCCTACATCATGTTTTGATTTTTATTTTTTATTTTATTTTATTTTATTATTTTAGGTTAGGAGTCAAATTGCTTTATAGGCATTGCTCACCAGCTTCAATGCATTTGGACAACATGTGAAATATGCTAATATATATACTTTTGCTTCATTCATTAATCATTAATATTGTTATCCCATTATTGACTCACAGAGATCTAGAGAGAGAATCTAGGGTGAATTTTTTGCTGAGTTTATTATATACTCACAGAGATATAGTACGGAGTATGTTGTTTTCTACACCATGTTCGAGCTACATATCGACAACCAAATCTTATCTCGTCCCAGGGGCGGTCCTGTACTCCGCCAGGCCCTAGGCGAAAGCAGAAAAATAGGCCCTTAATAACGAAAAAATATACAAAAAAACATAAGAAGATATAACAATAATTTGTTGTAATAGGGAAAGAACATCTTACCTTATCTCTTCATAACACGCCTTGCAGTTTTAGATGCAAAAGTATTTATCAAATCTGTGTAATCTAACTCATCAACCATTTTTTTTTTCAATTGATAACATAGCTAACCCATTCAACCTATCTTGCAGCATAGTTGATCGTAGATAGGTCTTAATCAACTTCAGCTTCGAGAAAGATCGTTTAACTGATGCAACTGTAACCGGTATGGTTAACAAAATCTTGTAGGAAATATAAGTATTTGAGAAGCAATTTACCCTCTTCAATGACTTCATCTTCTTGAGTAGGTTGCGAATCAAGATCTTCAATGACTTCCTCTTCTTGAGTTGGTTGCAAATCAATATTTTCAGTCACTCCTCTCTTGTTCATCCTCTTTGATTCGTTGATCCATAGTTTCATCTTCAACCTGATTCAATTTTACGGCAACAACTTAAAATATTTAAGTCAATATTCCCGCTTGACTAGCATTAGTTGATTCTCTTTTTGGTTTCCTCTCCTCTTCTCTTTTGAGCACCAGACTTATGTTAGGAGGCATTTTTCTATAAGAAAAAAATTAATTTATTTATCAATTCAACTAGCACATACACTTAAAAATTAACAGGGATGTCATGACTAATTAGGAGCACATAAGAGCTGCATATCTTAAGAGTGGCTTATCTAGTATCTATCATACATAATATTAATATATAGCAACTCAAAGTTGATTGAATCCTATGAATTACTAGCGCAAGCTCTCTGCATTTAATCTTTATTCAATAAAATAATACGTAGTATTTAAACAAGGGGCACAGAGCCATTGTTCAGACTTCAAAGTATCGCTGATGTTGTGTTTAGCAATAATATAAAATATTAAAATCTATTCAACAAGAGTAATGAGAGCAAGAATTAAATTAGAATCACAAACATATATATATTATTCACAAACAAAACCACACCAATCATGATTATCCCCAAGCACATTAAGCACTCATAAAAAAAAAACAAAATCATCAAGTAGTCAAGTAAAAACTTGAATAAAATTATAAAAACTGAAATCAACCTGGGCGGAGACTGGAATCGGCGAGTGGGAGTCGTTGCGGCGACGCCGCTGAACTGGAGAAATTTTGGATTTGGGGCAACGATAATGGAGAATCGAGAGCAGGATCCAGATTTTTTTTAATGCATCTTTTTTTTTTGTAGCTTTCTGTAGAAGTTTACTACTATTGCGTGTGGAAATATTGAGTGCTACTAATTATTTTTATTTTTTTTGTGGGCCCCAAAAATGTTGGGCCCAAGGCATGGGCCTTGTAGGCCTTGACTCAGGACCGCCTCTGGAGACTCGTCCCAGAAAATATAAATTAAACATACACAATATGCATAATGAATGTGGAAGAATGGGGGAAAAAAATGACCTATATATATATAATCACTTCACTTGTCGTAGTATTTACTTTACAAATTAATTAAGCTGAAGAAGATGTATATATGTAGAGGCCTTATAGTATACTACTATAATACTCCAATATTCATGCATGTAGATTCTAGACAGCCTGGAATCTTGGTAAGTTCATTCCCTTTATTATACACATAGTACAATTATTTTACACATACAGACAACGTACGTCGACTATTCCTAATAAACAAGTACAAATAATATTAAAAACTAATTAATAATGTAGATATAATATAATGGAAAATCAAAATATATAATGGTCGTTGGGGGCTGTGGTTATGTATAAGTGCGACGCTAACAAAGTAATGAGAGAGTGATTAGTTAGGTGTTCAATCATTCATTTGATACTGATCTGATGCTGCTGATTGGATTGGGAGAAGAAAATTAAATTAAATTAAATTAAATTAAATTTATGTAATTGGTACTACTTCTCTATCACCTAAACTAAACACTAGCTACCTGCTTCATTCATTTATCCATCCAACTCCAACTCCAACTCCAACTCCAATACACACCCCAACAACTACTATAGCTCTTCAAATTTTATATTTCTTACCTTAAAACTCTCAGTTACCCAATATACAAATTGCTATGTAAAGAAAACAATTACTACTATTATCATTGATGCTGTTACATTTTTTTTTGAGTTGATGAATTCTTATATTTCAAATAAAGGTCCAGATTCTTTTCCTCAAAAAGTAAAATAAAGCCACAACCCAAAATAATTGTAGTTGGGCCAATTTCTGTGCCGGCCCACTAATTATCGGCCCACCATTCAAAAGCTGAATTCTGAAGTATTACTGATGAATTAACTACTACCTCCATCCCACTATACTTGGCCACTTTCATTTGATTGACATTTCGCGCACGTATTTCCACCGAAACCTAGTACGGGTTTTAAAATATAATTTTGAAGTATCGTTTTTTTTATGGGATACTATGACCGTACTAGGTTTCGGTGGAAATACGTGCGCGAAATGTCAATCAAATGAAAGTGGCCAAATATAGTGGGATGGAAGTAGTACTACTTTAAGACTTGCTTAATAAGTGAATTATTAATTAACATAAAACCAGGATTCAGGAACAAGAAACACACAGTTAAATATATATATTATATTGTATTAAAATTGGCATGGTGACATTGAGCTAACATTAAAGCTAGAATGAAGATATAACCAACTACTGTATATGACTAGAAACCAAGATTCTAATATAGAATCCTAAATCAAAATCATTCTCCTTGAATCAAGAATATAATTAGATGTGAGTATCAGTACTAGTACTAGCTCAAATTTCCACTCATCTTCACTTCTTTGATGTCCACATCTTCTTCACAAAGCCAGTGAATCTGTTGAAAATCCCTTTTGTGTGTTTTCTTAGTCTTCGAGGTGCTATTATTATTAGCAGCAGGAGTTATAACTCTTACCTTCTTCGGGATCACGACATAAGGGGCAAAGGCCAATTCAAGATGGCCTCGAACCCTTTCCATACTCGTCTTGAATCTTGAAGAAACACAAACTGTAGGAGACGAAGGAGATGATGGAGTCATCCCCAACTCTCCAACCTGCACAATACCGTCTTGGTAATTATCAATGGCTTCCATCAACGAGGCTGCACGTTTTCGACAATGCTCAAGTACAAAACTCTCGAAATTCTCTGAGGTGGATGCTGCACGAGCTTCTGCAGAGTCATGCAGGACAGAGTGAAAGCATCCTCACTGTAGCGATTGGAAGCTTTTATCCACACAGAGAGTTTACTCCCTTGGCCCATTTTGATCCCGGGCTCGTTGAAATAAGGCCTAGAATTCAACACAAGCCCTTGAATTGACACCAAAAGCTGAAGAATGGTGGATCCATTAGTCCATTTCTCTTGCCTTTTGCCACTCCAAGTTTGATCAAGCTTAGGCAAAGTCTACCATTGCATAGAGATTAGGATTCAAACGATAACCGTGTGAATGGTAGTAGACATGTGGTGGCTGGTTGGGGTAATCCGATGGGAGGAAAATGTCGAAGAAGAAGAGGCAATCGTGGTAGGGAGTTCCAGCAGAGCCAATGATGACTGCACGAAGAAGATCGATCCTCGTTTCATACACCTGGACATAGATGGAATCTGGGAGGTTTTGTTCCAAGATTCTCCACTCTTTCATGATGATGTTGGCATTCTTGCCATTGTTGAGGTTTTGAGTTGATGAAGTAATGATCACGTGCTATGGTGGTACTGAATCGAAGTGCCTAACTCAATGCTGGTGCCATCACTCCCCATTGTACCTATTACATATATGCTTTTCAATTTCATTCACATCTATACTTAGACTTATGAGGATTGTACTACTTAATCAAGTCTAATTAATGCAGCAAATCCAGAAAAACGCAGATCAAAACTTTTATTT